>CM049842.1:5587815-6179561 GCA_027422415.1 Schizothorax lantsangensis | reverse complement strand
TGTGCTGTGGGAACATGATTGTTATTGTAGTTCTAGACTAAAATGTGAATATGCCTTTACTCATCTCACTTGCACAAAAACAGATTCAGTATTCCTCAAAAATAATAAAAAACTGTGAAAAGCAATCTCAGAATATTACACAAACCTGCAATAACATTAAATGTTTACACAAAAATTCCATATTATTAATCAGTGTCTTTGCTGCTGGCCCTCTCAGTGATCACATTCAACATGCTAATAAGCAAAGATGACTCTAGATAGACATAATATTTGTATGTGTGTGTGTTTTGTGAATGAGAAAGAAAGTGTTGAGCATCCTATTCTTCATGCAGCCAGGAATGGCAGCCCAGCTGAACGGTTTTTAAGTGAATGGCTCTCTTTGGCATGCTGTACCTGTATTTGTAGTGCTTACCCGTTATTTGTGACATAAATTTTGTGTATAATTGAGAAATGTGAATGATTTCATGTGGTTTCTTGTAGTGGGAAATGCATGGTTGTCCCCATATCGCAGAGCATGTTGTCCACAGGGGGGTGCCAAACAGCCGAAGGCCCTTGGCTTTATTTTAACGGGAAGGAGACAAATTTATGCTGACGTCCAGCAAATTACGAAAACGAAGGTGATATTTGTAAATTTATTTTATGCTCATAGCCCATATGTTGCGTGTCAATTTTGTGATTCTTGAAATCTGTCATTTTTGGACTTGGCACACTGGGTTACAGAACATTTAATTGTATTCTAATTTTTATAGTTAAAAGAAAAACAAAAATAAACAATGAATTAAATATAATAAAAAAGCTTATTTGTGTTGCTCTTTTAAGCACAATATTAATAGTATTAGCACATGGCCTGATGCAGTGACACAGCAACACAATAGTTTAGGTCAGTAATACCAGAGCTTGTATCATGAAAAGAGGCAATGAGGACATTTTCATTTGAATTTGAATGATTTCTCACCACCACCTTTACCTGTACCTGCAGACTTGCCAGAATGCATGATTATTTTGGAGTAAGGTCATATCTATTCAAACCAAGATCTGAGGTGGCGGTTCTGATTCATTTAAATGGTAGGTTTCATAATTATTTGATTTTCTATTTCTGAGCTACTGTCTGCAAACTTTATTAGCATTAAATTAGTGGCAGATGTTAATTATAAATTAGTAACCTACATTTTTAAATGCATATATAACCAAAAACAGTTTTTGTAAGCCTACAAATATTATTAAAATATAAAGGAATCTATGTATTTTCATTCATAAGAATTAATAAGAAATGTCTTTTCTTAATATCTTTAATTTCCTATTCCTCACTGTTAAAAGGAGAATTTTCCCCTAAAATAATCTGCATACCCTAGTTTGAAAACCACAGCACTAACATAAAGGTGATCTAAAAAATAATAGGCTTAAAGCTACAAACCGTAATTTTAATTAGACTATCAGCAAATGTAAAATATGACAAGCACACAGGGTTTCATACAGATCCTGTAAGGCACATGGTACGATACTTGTCTCTTATTTTCTGTTAATCAAAATCCCGCAGTTAATAACATTGATGTTTAATTGCTTCAATTGTTTCTGAAATCAAAATCCGCCCGTTTCTGCAGACGTATTCCAGCCCAAACCTCTGTTCCCTGGGTGTGTGCATTTCTAATGTGTCTGTCTCTTTAAATCGGAAGCAGCTATGCTACAGTGACACGTGTGTGTCCTTTCCCCTGCTCTCTCAGCTGTTTGAAATGATGACAGATTCCTTATAGACACACAGTCAAGATATCTCCCACTGAACCATTGGATGTCCCTTTTTACCTTTGTAATAACACAGACCACCTCTCCAGTAATTATTTTCTAGTCTCTTCTCATTGCTATTGTAAAGTACACACATCTTCCATTCTGAATGTCCTTACACACACACACACACACACACACACACACACACACACACACACACACACACACACACACACACCTGTGGCAACTACCCAACACTACTGCTGAGGCTTGTGACCTCCAGTTCCTCAGCATCCTGTGGTTGTTTTCTAAACCAATCTGTTCTCTTTTCCTTACTGTCCCCCAACACACACAACACACACGCCCCCGTGGTGCAGTTAAACGTCCCTAGTGACACTGAAAAATTTCGCCCACTTACTCTTCCCTCTTTCTACACCCTGTCTCTCCCATTTCCCCTTTTCCCTGCCTATACAAGGTGTGTTTTCCCACAGTATTTCTATCTCCCTTTGTAGCCAATGTGCCATCCTCAAGCCTCATCTTTTCCTTTCTCTCTCCTCATCCTCTACCACCCCTCCTTTCTCCCTCTCTCTCTCGTTCTCTCTGCCTCTCCTCCTTCTTGCTCTCCTCCCTCCCTCCCTTACTCTGAGGCACTGCAGTAAAGTCTGTTGATAGGAATGAGGTGGTTTTCTCTGCACTGACAGAGAGGAGAGAGAGAGAGAGACTGCAGCATGCTGCATTGCAATCACACTAGAGCACATGAGAATCTGCCCACAAAAGCACACGTGTGCATCCATTCAGCCATTGCATCCTCGCAGCACGATGTTTGCAAGTGCGTGAGCTCATTCAAAGAGGGTAACTTGTGTCTTTAGGTGTCTAAATCTGCTGTCCACCCCCCCCCCCAACATACACGCACATCGGCGACTCCTCCACTCCTCCTCTGAACCCCCCCATCCACCAGGTCGACAGCAGGACGGGTGTAGCGATTCGGGCGCAGCGCTGAAACCAGAGCTTCGCCCCTGACAGGACGCAAGCAGGCGAAGACGCGGCTTTTGGATCTTGTGTGGCTTGAAGGATTATAATGCAGTGATTTTTTACAGGAAACAGCCCCACCGAAGGTTTCTGTTGGAGACCAAGCGCTATAAGTGGGTGTTCTCTCTTGCGTGTGCGTGCGTACCGGTTGTTTTTTCTGAGCCATTGGACTGACGCACGGATACTGCAGCAGAACTGCAGGGGCCTGGACGCTAACCTGGAGGACATGAGGACCCAGTGGATCCCCCACCCCTGAGCTCCAGACCCCACTGCTGCTGCACATTCTGCTGAGGTGCTGCTCTCTCCTCTGCTCTGGACATTTTTGGGATGTGTGTGTGCTGGTGGTGCAGGTGAAGAGGTTTTTCATGGTGTGCTGCAGTGTTGTATTGATGTGGAGTGTATGGGGCCTGGTGCTGTGTGTGTGTGTGGGGGGGGGGAAATGATGGCTAAAAGATTGTGACAGAGTGTGTCTGTGTCGTAGCTGTCTGCTGACTGCTCTGTGCATGTGTGTGTATGGTGTAGCTGAGCAGAGCTCCAGAGGCGATAGGATGCTGACGCTCGAGGATGAGAGCTCGCGAGAAGCTCAGAAGCTGCACAGGAAATGGGATGCAGCTGGATGCAGCCGAACTGGCCCGTAACAAAGAATGGCTCGCCAGAGTCACAGGCGCGATGAAAAAAGAAATAGGATGGCGAGAAAGAGGGGAAAAATGTATATATGGGTGGGCACTTTGTACATAAGGTGCTCTTCAGGTAACTGCATCTGACAGTTTCCTTTCCAACACATTGGCTTTATGAGCACAGTTTCTTCGTAATTATATATACATTTATAAGGATGTCATTTTTTTGAAAGAATTTAATTTCAGCATTGATGCATTAAATTGATCAAAAGTGTCAGTAAAGACATTTATAATGTTACAAAAGATTTATTTTTTTAAATACATGCTATTCTTTTGAACCTTCTATTCATCAAAAGCCCTATTCGCACGGGATTAGTATTATCTAGGGACCTCGTGTGATTTAGAAATTACCCCCCACATCTGAATTTCGTGTGGCGCATTCGCACGGGATAAACGAAGCCTGTGATTTTACTCGAATTTACAGACTTATCTCCCGGATATGATGTAAAGGCTTTGCATAACATTATATTTCATAAACAGAAGAATGTTCCTTACCTGCTGCTATACATGTCATCCAGCATCTAATCATATTTGTTTTCGCTCTTCTGATGGTTTTCAGCTTTCTTTTTATGAAAGTGAAAATTGTATAGTAGTATGGCGTATAGTGATACAACCCAGCACCCAAATACTATCAAAACACTTCGCAGCCTCCATTTTTCGCAAAAGATGGATAAAAGCGCTCAGGAAACAAAAACCTTGAAAAAAATTATATATGACACCGCGAAATGCTGGCCAAATCACAGAGATGCCGATTCGCACGGGACTAATATTTTGACAGGACCACAGAAATATGGTAGGTCATTTGCGGGGGAATTTTTACTTTACAAATTACAGACATGGGCGATTCGCACGGGATTTAGATCACAGACAACCTCCATAATTATTACAAATGACTAGAGGTCACCAGGTAATACTAATCCCATGCGAATAGGGCTAACGAATCCAAGAATGGGTTTAGAACAAATTGGGGTTGATTGAAGCGTTGAACTGAAGACAGATTCTGGCATATAGTGTAGACTTTGGGATGTTTATTCAAAAAGGAGGGATAGTAGTGTCCTCTGTAATCATGCATGTTTTGTTTTTTCTTAAACCAGTGTTGAGATAAGAAAAAAAAATCCCCAAATTGCCATAGATTGCAGGAAATCCAATGTTTGTTTGAAACAGCAAATTTACGATTATGCAACCTTCATCAGGCATCTAAAAGCAGAGACATTTAATTAAAGTTTATTTGTATAGCGCTTTTTACGATACAATCGTTGCAAAGCGCTTTACAGGAAATTAAGTTTCTACAATATATTTATACATTGTAGAAACTTAATATATTAACTTATGGCAAAATTGGTTAATTCTGCATGTTGTTGGGGGATCAGAGGTTGGCATCCTCTGAGGTCCTCCGAGGGGTCGGCATCATCTCTTCTCAGGTGTTTGGTCATCTCAGATCATTAAGGGCTGGATCCAGACTGAAGCGTGTGTAATTCCTAGTTACTGGCAGAAACAGAGAAACAAAGAGACATAATTAGCGTAGCTGTTGTTCCTTTCAAGCAAAAATTATAATGTGCGTTTGATCAGATATAACTGCAGTACAAGATTATGAGATGCATTATATGAATGCATTATGTGAATGCTTGGCTAAAGAGATGTGTCTTTAATCTAGATTTAAACAGAGAGAGTGTGTCTGAACCCCGAACGTTATCAGGAAGGCTATTCCAGAGTTTGGGAGCCAAATATGAAAAAGCTCTACCTCCTTTAGTGGACTTTGCTATTCTAGGTACTACCAAGAGTCCAGAGTTTTGCGACCTTAGGGAGCGTGATGATTGTAGCGAGATAGAAGACTAGTTAGGTACGCAGGAGCTAAACCATTTAGGGCCTTGTAGGTAAGTAATAATATTTTGTAACTGATACGGTACTTAATAGGTAGCCAGTGCAGAGACTGTAAAATTGGGGTAATATGATCATATTTCTTGACCTGGTAAGGACTCTAGCCGCTGCATTTGGACTACCTGTAGCTTGTTTATTGAAGATGCAGGACAACCACCTAGCAGTGCATTACAATAGTCCAGTCTAGAGGTCATGAATGCATGAACTAGCTTTTCTGCATCAGAAACAGGTAACATGTTCCTTAGCTTGGCAATGCTTCTAAGATGGAAGAATGCTGTTTTGTAACATTGGAAATATGTTTTTCAAAAGACAAGTTGCTGTCTAATATAACACCCAGATTTTTGACTGTAGAGGAAGTAACAGGACATCGTCTAGTTGCAAATTGTAATCCAAGAGATTCTGTGTACTGTTATTTGGTCCAATAAGTAATATCTCTGTCTTATCTGAATTTAATAGAGAAAATGATTGGTCATCCAATCTTTTACATTTTTAACACACTCAGTTAACTTAGATAATTTAGAAGTTTCATCTGGTCTTGTTGAGATATATAGTTGAGTATCATCAGCATAGCAATGGAAACTAATCCCGTATTTTCTAATAATATTACCAAGGGGCAGCATGTATATTGTAAACAGCAGAGGACCTAGGACAGATCCTTGTGGTACTCCATACTTTACTGGTGATAATTGAGATGACTCCCCGTTTAAATAAACAAAGTGGTAGCGATCGGACAGGTAGGATCTAAACCATCTTAAAGCCTGCCCTTGAATACCTGTATAGTTTTGTAATCGATCTACGAGTATGTCATGATCTATAGTGTCGAACGCAGCACTAAGATCAAGTAAAACTAGCAATGAGATGCAGCCTTGGTCTGATGCAAGAAGCAAGTCATTTGTAATCTTAACAAGTGCAGTTTCTGTGCTATGGCGGGGCCTGAAACCTGACTGAAATTCTTCACAGAGATCATTTTTTTTGCAAGAATGAGCACAATTGAGCAGACACAACTTTTTCTAAAATTTTAGACATAAACGGAAGATTTGAGATGGGTCTGTAATTTGCCAGTTCACTAGGATCTAGTTGTGGCTTCTTAATAAGAGGCTTAATAACTGCCAGCTTGAATGGTTTAGGGACGTGACCTAAAGATAACGATGAGTTAATAATATGGCACACACAGCAGTGTGCAGGATTTCCTCTTCTCTCTTCGTTATATTTCCCATGTCCAGTGTTCCTGCCTGAAACCATTGAGGCATTTGAAGCATGTTTTTTTATTGTTTTGTATTTAAATCAACAAATAAATTTAGTTGAGATGGCCAGTAAATCAAAACAAAGAGATTTTTCAGTAAAAAAATCTAAAGCACAATAACAAACAACAATTGTTGACAGTTGTGCTAAAAAAACATCATATAATTGTGCTATATATGTAATTTCCATATTTTACTAATTTTAAACAACGTTAAATTCATTTTAACATATATGTTTCATGGGTATTGGATATTAGGTATGCATTTTCATTTATACAATATATCATTATTTATTTTAGATTACTTTTGCTGTCGTCTAATGCTAACTTATAGGTATAACACTACATTATGACTAAAAGTACACAGTTCTTGAAGGATGCTATCTCACCTTTAAAGAACATTTCACATTCTCAAAATTAATAGCTATCCATATTGTAATGTTTTGATGCTTACATTTGCTTAAAACCAAAACAATGATCTGACATTGATGACAAATGTTGATTTTAGATTTTTGGTGTTATTGGCCATGTAGTGGTTATCGGCCAATTATCAGCTTATGGGTGTCAACTAGATTTTTTTTTATTTTTAATTAAGTGTTCCAATTTAAGTTAGGCTAAAAACTTACCCATTGTTTGGGATAGTGTTCAGGTGGTGGTAGGAAGCTGATATTCTTACACAAAATCTTGGTAAATGAGAAAAAGCTTTGTGTGAAAGCTTGATAGTGGAAATAGAGTGGGGAACTATGACGTCAGAACCCGGAAGAGTAATTCGCCGCGGGTTCCTTCGAGATTTTCCTATGGGGTTTTTATAATGGGGTTTTGAATTTATGAGTAAAAATAAAGCCTGTTGTAAACATAACTTGATGATACTTTTACATTTTGTTCTACAATGTAAACTGCACACACTCACAGCCCAAACGTTCTGATCTAGTTACTTATTAAAAACATACGTTTTCAAGAATGAACATAACTGCTTAAAAATGTAAGTTTTGGGTATAGATGTGTGTAATTTACGTTTGTAGAACAAAACGTAAAAGTATCGTCAAGTTATGTTTACACAGGCTTTATTTTACTCATAAATTGAAAAACCCCGTTATAAAACCCCATAGGAAAATCTCGAAGGACCAACGGCGAATTACTCTTCCGGGTTCTGACGTCATAGTTCTACCCACTCTATGACCTTTGACAAGAAGGATCCACTGCTGTCCTTAATGTCTTTATGCAACCACACTGTCTTCACATCTGTGTGTTATTCGCTTCTTATTTTTTAAATATCACTTGCCATTAAATGTTATATAACATGTTCAGTTTCGTTGGTCGGTGGTGCCTTATGATGCCCTGCAATACAATATTTGATCCCAGGTGACCTGTTCTGATCCGGTACATGCTGTCCTGAAAGATTGCTTATCATGGCCTGATACACAACAGGACATCATGGTGCAGCTGAAGTGGTGATGGCTGGGTTTCGAATGGCACTGTGAAGTGTCTGAAACCATAGAGCACCTTGTGTGATGGCAGGGACATTAATATGATTAGTATCATGTAAATCAGTCTAAAGGTATGATGGGTATTAATGGGATATCTGCTAGTATTGCTAATCACAGAAAATGTCAAGGAACCATGTGACATGATGCATCGTGTGTCGCTGTATGACTGCATAGACACTTCTTTCATTCTGACAGTGGGTGACATCAGAATGTGCTAAACTGTGTCTCAAAAATATGTAGAATTAAACTGTGCAAATTAAATCATTATCTGAAATCATGAAGTGGCATATGTGTGTGTGTGATTTGACGGTAGATGTATGATGCTGTGTGACCGAGATGCTAGTTTGTGGTAGTGTTGCAAGTGTGTTTTCTATTTATGTATTATATTGCAGTTGTAATGGCAAGAAAATCTAAAATAGGTGAAGGAGCTCTGACTCAAAGGTTTTCTGTCCTAATTGAATAGTGTGTTTTTAAGTGGTAAGCAATCCAGCTCTGACTAGAAATTTCAGATGCATTTTGCTGCATTGATGATTTGGTTATAATATCTCAAATGCCTTGTTGCTGATTCGTCACTGTGTTCTTGTGGTGGATTTGTACGCAATACTCTGAATTACAACATGTCTGAATGTCTTATTAGATGTTGTGGCTGCTATCTTTCTGTTTGGCCTTGTTTTCTCTTCTCATGTTTCTTCCGTGTATGACTGAATGAAGTTTGGTGCTATTTACAGTTCACCAAGGAATAGATGACGTAAGATTCTTAACTCTGTAGCCTTTAGGCTGACTACACTACTTTGTAATAATTAAGCTAATCTTATTCAAGCTGATTTTAAATGTCACTCGTGTGTATTTTCTGATGCTTCTGTGTCAGAGCATGCCTAGAGGAGAAGCCCCTTACTAGAATTTTTAAAATCAACAATTAGTTCCCAGGCAGCTATCAGACTGGTTTATGCTCTTAAAAAATCTTGTCATAGAAATACTGGTTCTGTTTATATTAATTTTTAATATATATTAAATTATTTTTATAATTTTTTTATATTTTTTTCAACAATACATATAATAAATATGCAATTTATTTATTTATTCAGTTATTTCTTTATTTCTTATTTCTTTATTTATTGCTACAACCTTCTAATCCCATACAATCAGACTTAAATGAGCATAACTATTGAAACATCTTTGTCTTAACTTTGTCTTAAGAAGGATTGCTAGTGTACTAGTCTAAGGACATAGTCTTTGGGAAATGTAATTTACAATTAAAAAGCATTAAAGGGCTCATATGATGCGATTTCTATTTTTCCTTTCTTTAGTGTGTTATGTAGCTGTTTGTGCATGTATAAGATCTGCAGAGTTACAAAGCTCAAAGTCTCCCACAAAGGATTTATTCTATCTAAAAGAGAAGGCTGATCCAGACAGGGCTAAAACGCCTCATTAAAACACGCCCCCACATGTCTACGTTACGATGTGGAAATATTTACGTAATGCCGCCCAAATGTTCATGCAAAAGAAGGAAGGTGTGGTTTCAGTAACCGCAGTAGTATGTAGTGTTGATGCAGCTGTGTCAGGGAGAAGCTGTGTGTTTCTATGCGAAAGCAAAAGCACTTTATTTGGCCTTCTGAAAGTAGATGCAGTTAGGAATCATTAAGATTATTTACAACAGAACAGCACAACCCAGATTGTTTGAATTTGTGCAACGCATTTTATGGACGACAGTTTTGTGAACCTAGGAGAGTACAAGGCTGGCTGTGCACAAAGGCTATTCTAAAAAAAAGGGGGGAAAAAAAAAGGGTAATTTCCGACTTTGCTATGACAATTGGTGCTTCTGAATCAGCGACTGTAAGTATGTTTTGTTATTAGTTGAAGTATTTGCTATTGACTGTTCAAATGCGGAGTATTGCACATCGTGTGTGTGTTGTCTGTGTGTGAGAGAGAGAGAAGAGAGAGATGGTCACATCACAGGCTATGTTTACATGCAACCAAATAATCCATTTGTAATCGGATTGACGGCTCAGTCGGACAGAAAATGCTTCATGTAAAACCTTAATCGATCCGATTGAGTTGATTGATCGGAATTAAATTTCTATCGGATCGAGGGGGGTTTATTCCTTTTCTAATACGATTGAGCGTGCATGTAAACACTCGATCGGATTGAAAACGGAACTGAAAGAACTGCGCATGTGCAATGATGCAGAAAATAACGTAATGACGTATGACGTGCGGAACGAGCGGTTCTTCCTTTTGAATAAAGTGTTGTATAAATGCGTGTCCTGTCATTACAACTCTCCTTTCACTTGGCAACTGTGAAGTGGAGCAGGACAACCTCCCACCGTCCTTGTTTTGGATTCTCAGCCACAAGCAAACCCATTTGTGCGCGGGGGAGGGGCATTTTTTTCTGCGTGATAAATATGAGCAGCACGGCACATCGGTTTATATGTATATTTATCCAGAAATGGAAAAAATATAAATTCTGCTGTTTAAAAAACAAATAAAGAAACAGTGCAGAGAGAGAGTGGTTATTATGTGCAAACAGTGAGAAACTCTACATTTGTGCAGTGTGCGCATGTCAAAAAAATTAATTCCGATTTGAAGCCTGTGACTAAATGCGCACATCAACCCGATCACTTTATTTAGCGTTCATGTAAATCACTACATACAGATTCATCAATCGGAATGAATTCAGTCCGATTGAACCAAAAATTATGCATGTAAACGTAGCCACAGTGGAGTCAAATACATACGAGCTTCATCACTGTGTCTGTCACGTGACTCTGTTCCCCTCTCGGGCTTGAACTGATGGTAAAACTAAGGACATTAGTAACTCTTTACATTTATTTTGAAAGCTGAAGCTCGCGATTATGGTAAGGGGCGTTACATTTCCGACGCGTGCTTGTGGTGTTCGGCCAATCACAATGCACTGTGCAGTTGGCCAATCAGAGCAGACTGCACTTGTCGGAAGGAGGGGCTTTGTAGAAAACGATGCGTTTGAGAGAGGTGGGGCATAGAGGAACTACAATAATGTACAGTATTTGAAAAATAAGTGTTTTTTTGAACATTAAAGCATGTCAACATATTCTGTTACACCAAATACACAAAATAATGATCTTTAAAATAGCATCATATGACCCCTTTAGATATCATCACAGTATTGTCTGTGTTGCATAAATTATCATATAAAAGTCATTTTGAAATTAATATATTGTGATTATTCAATGGATCGCCCAGCCCTAATGTGACATGGACCAGTGTCAGATCATGGTTTTGGAAAGTCTAATATCTTAGCACATTACATAATATCCGCAATTGTAATAAATGGTGCGATTCTTTCTTTTCTTGATCTGTAAATGCCAGTGTAAATCAGCAGCTTCTTGGCTACTCTGTGGGGTGTGACTGTCATGTGTATCTCCAGGCCTTTTTGTGAAACTTGTGATTAATATTGTTCTGGTACTTCAGTGCCAGTGTTTCGCAAAGCTTTATTTCGGGTGATTTCAGTGGACCATATCAAACATGCAAACCAATCTCATGAGTGAAATAGCTTTTTATATTCTGAATCCTGCAGTGAATTAGATTCATCAGTGTATATGTTAAATATTTGATGTAGAAAATAGTCTTTTTTTTCCCCCACTATGTCAAGTCAAAGTTTTATGTCTTTGCGTGTTGTGCGTTTGACTTTGAATTGTCAGACGTTTGCTTGTTCTGCTCAGTTTGAAGAAGAAGAGTCTAATTCTGCTTTCTGTGCAATCTGCAACATGCTTCCTTTTCTCTCTCTGTTCTTCAGGATTTTGTTTCAGGACTACAGCTGTGTCAGAAATCTAGGACCTATTTTACAGTTGTGCAGGTCATTGTAGAATTTACAGTTCTTTTATTTTATTCTGTAGAATTTTAGATGTCTCTTTTTTTAATGAATCAGTGTTTTTGGAAAATGAACATTTATAAGGAATATGATTGGTTCAAATAATAAAATCAGCAATTTAGTTATGCTGATACTATTCAACTGTTGTTTGAGCTGCGTGAGCTGAAGAGTGAATGAACACTGGTAAACTGAAGCACTTTGCTAACGGATTAAATAACTCAAGCAAACACATCCTATATAAGATCAATCAGCTATGTATACAATACATATACATTACAACTTACATTTGCACAAATTAACTTGTGCAAGTTAGAATTGTAGCTCACATTGTGGATGCATATGTTAATGATGTTCTGATTAATGTTATTTGTATGACAGATTGGCGGCGCACATCTTGCACTTAAGTTAAATTCGTCATCAAAGAAAAATACATACTTTATAAGTCACCCGATCATTGTTTTTATGATTGTCCATTGCTGTCTACATCAGTACTCGTTTACTCATGCCCATCCTTAAACCAAATGTTATGATTTATCATTGGTGTACCTTGAGCTAAAGCCACAGCCACAGAAACATAATTAAGAAACATAGGAGACCATTATAATAAGCTTAATTACCTCAAATTCATAAGTTTCATATTATCCTTAATCATTTTCAGTGATCTGAATTTGATCAGGGCTCTGAATTTGTCTTGAAATATCTATAGAACTACAAACTTTGCTACAGTACATCAAAAATTAAGCAAATTAACAATTAAAAAAATACTATTTGTTTCCTCTGTGATGCCAATATGTGTCAGAAATATTGTCAGACATGGCATGTTTTGCAGGAGAAAGTTTCTTTATTTTTAGCACTTTTTTTTTTTTTTTTGGCTGAACTAAGATGGCTGCCAGTATTTCCTGAACCTGATTTCTGTAGCCCTGAGGAGCTGCCTGACTTGAGAGCAATTAGAGCATCACACAGAAACACGCTCACTCTTAGATAGTGGTACGTTGCTGCGGAAACGTGAGTTAATGAGGCTGTAACCTGAGAAACAGCAGAAGCAATGACACCGCGTCCCACTGTGATTGGAGAACTGGAAGAGTTCCCGCCCCCTCCCCCACTTCCAGACTCACTCAGCTCAGCATCCTCAATGACAGAATGGCGACTGGACCAATCACAGGACACGATGATGTCCTTAGAGCTGACCTTGCCTCCTTGTTTCACCAGGCCATTCACAAGAACACATGATGTACTATATTATGCAAAATAATAGTTCTAGACTCACATATATGCAGATTATTTGTAATACTAATAAAGCCTAATCTATCTATCTATCTATCTATCTATCTATCTATCTATCTATCTATCTATCTATCTATCTATCTATCCAAATATATCAGGTGCAGTAGGTCAGCTTTTTTAAGCAAAAATAAATATAAATAATGCTGTAAATATACACAAAGAATCCTGTCAGATGGTACATTACTGTAATTTTAGAGGTTAAAATTACCTTTAAAATTTTTTATTTTTTTTTTAAATATAATAATAAACACTCAAATAAAAACCTAATCTAAAAAAAAAATATTTAGTAAAATCTAAATTTCACATACAGCAGCTTTTATATAAACTTGCTTATATTGCATTGCAATAAACATGCATTGCTGAAATATTAATTTTATTTAAATGGTGGCTGTCATTAATCTATTTAGATGTCTGTCTGTCTCATGTCTAGCATCCAGCCAGTCCGCCTTAGTCAACCTTAGAAATAACTTTCTAAAACTAACTAGAACACCTGCCAGTTAAGACACCTTAGCAATGCCTAGCAATCAGCATGAACCATAGATATGTATAGGTAGATGCCACGATTGGCCGTTTCAGACACGTTAAAGCGTCCGCTATCTTGTTACAGTCAGTGTGTCATCACTCACAAAATAAATCTGAGTTTTCCAAGATGGCTCGACATTGCACAGCCTCTGTTTGAAGAACCCTCGAAATTTAAATTCCTTTAAAAATGGGATAAACCTTCATAGGTGAGAATACATTGGTTTGTGTTTTTACTGTGTATTAATTCAATATTACAGGTTAAGTTTTTAACATTATGTTAGCTAACGGCTTCGTCTTGTTGTGTTGTGTTAGTTTAGCAAAATCATCTGCTGAAGTCTGTTGCAGATATAGATATACGTACGTATAACCACGTTGCAGACACACAGTCAGCTTGCTCTCGATTGTTCACAGATAATATGGCAGACGACTTACGTATAGCGGCCCATAGAAACAGCAGCTAATAAGACATCTACATACATATCTATGGCTGGAACACCCTTGGAATGGTTAGAACTCCTTAGCAACTGGCACAAACAGCCAGATCTCCTTCAGAAAATTATAGCAGCCAGCTAAGACATCTAGCAATACCTAGCAACCAGCTAGAACACCCTAGCAATGCTTAACAATCAGTCAGAATACTTTAGCATCCATCTATATGTCATAGATTTTAATTTCAAACTTCAGTTTCATCTTCTTCTCCATCTTTTTGTTTTCCATCCAAGCATCCCCTTTTTTCCTGTTCCTTTCTCTGGTCTCTCTTTGTTTCTCCATCTGTTTCTCTCTCTCCTTCTCTCACACACTCTTTCCCTCTCTGCAGTACAGGGGAGCAGGCGACTTGTGCCAAAAGGAGAAATGCTGCACTGCATTATGAAACACAAACGCACACACGTATGGACATGCACACGTGTACACACACAGTGACGGCTCTGTGACGGAAAGAGGGATGTAGATCGTTTTGAAAAGAGAATCAGGAGTGAATTAAATTTAATGCGTTTCTGCAGGGAAGAATGAACCTTTACACACTGATGCAGAGAGAGAGAGAGACAGTGAGTGTGTGTGTATATATATATATATGTGTGTGTGATGGCGCCCTATTTTAGGAGGCTGGACTTCAGCCATGGCTCTGAAGAGACAGATACTCTCTTTACTTTGATCCCTTTCCATCTTACACATACACACACAGGCATAAACTGGCAAGGATGAAGGTTGAGGGTCAGAGCAGTAACACGTTCATGGATTATGTTACATTTGTATGTGTAGGAGGGCGAGGAGCTGATCCAGGAACAGCCCGAGTTGCGATCGGTGGTGAAGATGAAGTTGAAGGAAATCAGAGAGTGCTGGTCTCACCTGGAGAACACCACCAAAGTCAAGGCCCGCCAGCTGTTTGAAATGCAGAACCACCGCACTACCGACCTGCCCACTAACACCCTCAGCGACCTGGACCAGCATCTCACCGCCATACAGGAGCAGCCATCCACACTAGGCTCCACCCACAGAACCCAACCCACCATCCTTCAGCCGCGCCCCACTTTCAGCCAGCAACTCCAGAGGATACAAGTGAGACAAAAAGCCACTGAATGTGTTTTTCTTGATTTGGAAAATTGCAAATCCATTTTGTAATCTCACTTTATCTTCATCTCTTAGTCAATGGAAGACCAGATGCAGCTTTATCAAGGTGTTGGTGAAGTCAGGGCTGGTGCTGATCACAGGAGACCAGAAGCAGAAGAGCAAGGAGGTGTGATGGAGACCCGAATCGTGCGTCTTATCGAGCCTCTAAAGGAAAGGAGGCGGATCCTTCTCGCCTCAAAAGAAATGTTCCAAGTCACCCAGGACCTGGAGGATGAGATTGTGAGTGTCACTTTCTATTCGTCATATAGATTAAGATTATTTTTATTTGTCACATACACAATTACATAGAGAGTATATAACCAGTAGTGAAATGTATTCTCTGCATTTAACCCATCCTAAGTGAACACACACCCAGAGCAGTGGGCAGCCATGTTACAGCGCCCGGGGAGCAGTTGGGGGTTCGGTGCCTTGCTCAAGGACACCTCAGTCGTGGTAACAATCCCTGCCGGACCTGAGATTCGAACCCACAACCTTCCGCTTACAAGTCCGACTCGCTATCCATTAGGCCATGACTGCCCCCTCATATAGTTTGTGATTATATATCAATATAAATATATAAGAATAATATTCATCATAATAGTAGTCATTATTATTACTTAATTTTTTTTAACAAAATAAATAAAATAAAAAAGATTAGATTATTTAGAAAAAAGGTAATTTTACAGTATGACTGTAAAATTACAATACTAATGCTTTTGGCTTATTTATTTTCTTAATTTTTAAACATTAACCTATCAAGCTTTTATTTTGTTGTAAACCACAGGAAGCTTTTTTGTTGACAACAGCTGGTTTGTAAGCGCTTTTCTTTACTGGTTTGGGAAGATGGTTGCGTTCCTAAATGCCCATGATAGGTGACCCAAACTCACAGCACATCCTGCGACGAGTTAAGTTGAGAGATTAGCTTGTATGGACTGTGAACTGAGCCACTCTGAGCCCCTAAAAACACTGAATCGTGAGCTGTTCATGTGTAAAAGAAAAAATCGGCACTCGAAAACACACAATAGCTATGTTTCCATCCAAAGTTGCGAATTTAACTTATGTGCAAAATTGGAATATCGCATAAAACATTTGCGAATAAAGCACCGTCTACATCCAATAAGTCAAAAAAAAAAAAATATTGTCACTTCCTGATGAACTGACATTAAATATCATTAAGAAAAGTAGAAGAAGCCACTGAATATAATAATTTTCGCATATGATAAACTCCTTGTGCCTCAGGGCGAGCAGACGAAGCACATTAAATGCGGTCATTGCTTTCCGAGGTGGATGCCTGCTGTTTGGGAATGTATCTCAGGCATTTCAGAATGACCATAACATTTCCGATGCTGTGCAACGAGATCGGTCTGCTGGTTAGTCAAGTTGTGCCATCCCATCACACGAAGTCACATGATTTTTAAACCACCTCAAGCGTGTGGCGTACAAACTTTTTTGCAAATTAAGGGATTTTTTTCCAGAAATTTGGCGTTTCCAACATTCGTTTCTGATGCAATATCTCAAAATGCATAGCTAATGTCAGTCTGTAATTTTTGCATGGGCAAGCACCACTTAAATATTATTCAGAAAATATCACATTTGTTTACACAATCACATTTCTGTATTTTGGCTTCTTTAGGTATGGATTCAGGATCGTTTACTTTTGGCCTCATCTACAGAATATGGGACCAATCTGCAGAGTGTCCAACATTTAATCATTAACCATAAGGTGAGACTAAAGTTAAAAGAAAAACTATTGTATCTTTTTCTAAACTCTGATATAGGACACGATTCTAGTACATTCTCAGACAGGCAGTGGTGTTTCTGTGATAAAGAATAAAGACAATCACAGTGGGATATGCTCCCTTTTTTACAATTAGTCACTAAATTATTGTGTTAAATTAACAACTTTAGTTTCAAGCCTTAAGTCATTATGAATGCCAAAACATGCACACAAAGTTTATATCACCTTCATTAGGTTTTCATATACCCATCTACCCACAATTTTAGGAGAAAGTGTCCATCTAAACAATTTGAAGGGTTAGCATTGATCACATGACTTAAACAGTCAGTACTACTCTTTGCCCTGAGACAGTGAAGGTTTTTTCTCGTTTTGGGACACCAGATGCATCAGATATAATGTAACTCATCTGATGTAACTTCTACATTTTATGTTCATGTACGTTATTTGTACGTTCATAAACTGATGTAAGAAGATATTTCCTGCCAACATCTGTTAACTATAAGACTATAAGACAGAGGGAGCAGAGTAAATGAGAGGTCTGGGAATTGATGTATCTTTATAGGCCAAGAGCCAAATATGATACAAATGCCTTTTGGAGTCTGTCAATCAATTCACTCAGTAATCCTCAATCTGTTAGATTGATTATCATCATAATTTGTGAAGGGCCACTCACATCAAGGACAATATAACAATAACAGTGTTTTAATAATCGTTGTAATTCTATGAGAAAAGGGAAGTCCACACTACAACTACTGTATGACAACACAAAGCAACATTGTTGAAATCATTTTCAAACGCGGCTTGAGCTTTGACTGACAGCTCACTTGTGTGTGATTGGACATGCAGGCGCTGCAGATGGAGATACAGTCTCAGAGGGGGCGGGTCGAGGATGTGCTGGAAAGGGCGGAGGCCGTCGCTGCCCTGCGGACCCCAGAGGTGGAGCTTGTGCGGGAGGGGGCGGGGCATGTGAGGCAGCTGTGGGAGGTGCTCCAGGTAGAGATGGAACGTCGCACATTGATGCTAGATGCCGTAAACCACGCACAGCAGTACTACACCCAGGCAGCGAAGGCGGAGTCTTGGCTCAGTGGACAGAAACTTCAGGTCCTCAATGAAGAGAAAGGAAACGTATGTACTGTACCTAAAACTCAGTCCATCTATAAATTAAATGACAATACTCAGGAATGTTGGGTTAAAGGTATAGTTCACCCGCAAATTTAAATTCTGTAATTAATTACTCATTCTCATGTCATTCGAAACCCGTAAGACCTTTGTTCATCTTCAGAACACAAATTAAGATATTTTGATTCCCTCCACATACAGCAAGGGAACTACCACGTTCAAGGTGAACTAGGTTTTTGGGTGAACTATCCCTTTAATTTATTACAGTGTGTTAATGCACTAAGGCTGATGATACACAGGGCAACTTTTTGAGCAATGTTGCCGTCAATGTGTAACGAGGTGAGACACAGGGCCCAAGACCGATCTAAAATACCCAGATAGAAATTTGTTACCCATTCTCAATGGGAAAGTGCCCAAACAACATTGCTCAAAAAAAGTTGCCAGGCAAAATTTCTCAAAAAGTTGCCCTGTGTATCATAAGCCTAATGTGTGTACATGTGCATTTAAAAGAAGTATTCAGAGCAGAGACTATAGCAGGGTTGTAAACTGTGGTCAATGTGATGTGGTTTGCTTGTCTTTCACTTTGTAAACCAAGATTTATTCTTTCTCTCTCTATCCTCTCTGTCTGTAGGACGAGGCCAGCACACTTAGGTTACTGAAAGAGCAGTTGGCCTTGGAGCAAACAGTGGAGAATTATGCAGAGACGGTGAGCTCACTGTCCCAGCAGTGCCGTCGCATGCTTGAGCTCGGACATCCAGACAGGTAAATAAATATACACAAATGTGTGAAAAAAGCAAAAATTATTGATTTCTGATGAATCATGTGACACAGAGGACTGCTGAAAATTCAGCTTTGCAATCACAGGAATAAATTACATTTTAAATTAGAAAACAATTATTTTAAATTGTGGTAATATTTCACAATGTCACAGTTTTTACGATGTTTTTATCAAATAAATGCAGCTTTAGTGAGCATAAGAGACATCCTAAAAAAAAAAAGATTAATTCGACCCCAAATGTTGAATGTTATATTAAACTGTTTATAAGGATGGAGTGTAATCAGAATAAGTTTATCTGCTGTCTATCTGTCTCTTTCTTTCTCTCGCTCCTCTCTCTCTCTCAGTGAGCAAATCACCAAACAGCAGGCTCATATAGACCGGCTATATGTATCTCTAAAAGACCTGGTGGAACAGAGGAAAACAAAGCTGGAGCAGCAATACTGGTTGTATCAGCTGAAGCGAGAGGTAGAGGCGCTGGAGAAATGGATCTCTGAGAGGGAGGCTGTTGCCAGCTCTACTGAACTCGGCCAGGACCTCGAGCACGTCGCGGTATCACCAGCTCACACACACACACACACACACACACACACACACACACACACACACACACACACACACACACACACATTGTCAAGTGTTTTGAACTCAAAGATGCAATATATACTGACATCAACTTTAAAATCAAGATGAGATCAATATTGACCGGTTTACTTTATTTATCCTCCTATTCATTATTCTGTCACTGAAATAATTTTCCTTTCTGCTAATGTCACTTTGGTTGGAAATAATGTTAACCAAAAAAACTAAAAGCTGTTTAGGCTACTGTTAAATGAAAATACACCCTTCCTAAACTCTTGCCAATAGTTAATGTGATATCACATTTAATGTTGCAAATTGATAAAATCAAGTCCTGTGCTGTTGTGTTCCCTTGTTGAAGCCTCTGTGAGCTGATCTCTGACATGTCGTTTTTGTGCCGTTTAATTTTCCCAGGCTCTGCAGAGCAGCTTTACTCAGTTCTCCACTGAGACACGTGCAGTCGGCCAGAAACAGATGGATTCAGTCAATAAGATGGTGAATGAGATGATTGACTGCAGTCACTCTGATGCTGCCACCATTGCAGAGTGGAAAGATGGACTGAATGAGTCCTGGGCGGATCTTCTGGAGCTCATGGAGACCAGAGCGCAGATGCTTGCAGCCTCGTACCAGCTACACAAGTTCTTCACCGACTGTCAGGAGGTAAACAAGCACACATACAGCCATTACAACACGTTTTTTGAAACCCATTCACAGTTGACTGAAATATGAGGAATCATCATTGTGTTTGTGTTTTGTAGGTGCTGGTCCAGATCGAGGGAAAGATGAGACAGCTGCCAGAGGTGAGGTCATGTCAGGTGAGCTCGGCCAACCCTGGCACACTGCAGAGACTCCTGCACTCTTTTGAGCACTCCCTGCAGCTGCTGGTCTCACAGGTAAGACTCGCACTAGCACACACACACACACACACACACACACACACACAAAACAACAACACCTGTTCTGACCAGGTGCATCAGCCACGATAAATAAGTGTTTAGGTTGGTTCATCTTCCTGACCCAGCAAGGGGTGCTTCCCATTTCAGTCCAGAAGCACAATACTCAGAAACACAGTTACAACCATCACACAATGGTGAATAATATGGAAACTTGTTGATGCTAGGGCTGGGCGATATGAGCAAAAATTCATATCTCTTTATTTTTTGGCTGATTTGCGGTATGCGGTATATATCTCGGTATTTTGTATTTGGATTAAACAAATAAACAAATAAAGTATATGTTACCATGTAGGCATATATTATGTGCAAAAAAGTGTTAAAATCACATAACATTCTAACATTGTAATCTAAAAACAAGGCTTTTAAAGCAGAAGTTAAATTTACTAAACTAAAAAAATGAAAGTAAAAAAAAAGCACAGACTAATTGAGTAAAAAGTCTACTTTGATTACCCCATTACAGTCACTTTACAGTTAGTGCTAATATCATACAAATACATTTACTTGTAGGTTTAAAATTCTACATATGTCACATTTATATTGTCCAACTACAAATATTTAATTATTTTAGTCAGAGTTATTGCGCTCCTATTTCATTGTGCTCCGTCTGTTTGGCGCGGTGCTCGTTCTGAACGAAGTCTGTGAAGTTTAGCGGAGAATCGCAAAGCAAAAGCTCATGCACTTCTGACAGCAAAATGAACATATTTCCATGGCTTTCTAACATTTCCAGATGGAGAATATACCTGTGAAATGTAAGTTATGCATTTAGGAAAAGAGCACACAGCTCAAAACAGCGCGTCTCTGTGAGCGGCACACGCAGCCTTTCTGTCAGAGCATCTGACAGGGCAAGCCGCTTTAACAGAGCCGATCCTCCCTATACGCAGAATACGCAAGCTGCGTAGGGCCCCCGAAACACCAGGGGGCCCCCTTGCTCTCAAAGATGTTTTAATTTTAGTTTCGTTTTTGAGTTTGGCCAGCTGTTGTGAAAACATGAATGATCATTTATTTTAATGCGGTGCGCTGTTACCATATCTACGTAAAAATCAGTCAAATAATGTAAAGTGAATGTCATACAGTCTCTTGTACATTTACATTTAGTCATTTGGCAGACGCTTTTATCCAAAGCGACTTACAATTGGGGAATACATAAAGCGATTCATCTTGAAGAGGCAATCAGACAGAGGAAGTGCTCGTAACACCAAGTCTCAGTCATTGTTCAAATAAGTGCAAGCTAGCAAGGGAAGGAGAGAAAGATAAAGGGAAAGGTTTTTTTTTTTTTTTTAAGAACAAGTTTAGGATGAAGTCAAGTAGTGCCGAAAGAGATGAGTTTTCAGTTGTTGCTTGAAGATTGACAGGGATCCAGCATTCCGGATAGGGGTGGGAAGATTATTCCACCATCCAGGAACGGTGAATGAGAATGTTCTGGAGAGTGATTTTGAGCCTCTCTGTGATGGTACCACAAGGCGTCGCTCACTAGCAGATCTTAGACTTCTGGAGGGGATGTAGATTCGTAATAGTGAGTGGAAGTAGGAGGGTGCTGAGCCTGTGGTCGTTCTGTATGCAAGCATCAGTGTCTTGAACTTGATGCGAGCTGCCACTGGTAGCCAGTGCAATGAGATGAAGAGAGGTGTAACATGGGTTCTTTTGGGCTCATTGAAGACCAGTCGTGCCGCTGCATTCTGAATCATTTGTAGAGGTTTGATTGTGTTTGATGGAAGACCAGCCAGAAGAGCATTGCAGTAGTCCAGCCTAGAAACGACAAGGGCCTGGACAAGAAGTTGTGCAGCATGCTCTGTCAGGAAGGGCCTGATTTTTCTGATGTTGTGTAGCGCAAACCTGCAAGATCGAGCAGTCTTTGCAATGTGCTCTTTGAAGGTCAGCTGGTCATCAAAGATTACACCAAGATTTCTGACCGAAGTTGATGGGGTAATTATTGATGTGCCTAACTGAATCGAGAAGTCATGCTGTAGAGTCGGAGTGGCAGGGACGACAAGAAGCTCAGTCTTTGCCAGGTTGAGCTGTAGGTGATGTTCTTTCATCCATGCCGAGATGTCCGCCAGGCAGCCTGAGATCCGTGCAGCTACCGTTGGATCATCTGGTTGAAAAGAGAGATAGAGCTGTGTGTCATCGGCGTAGCAATGGTAGGAGAAGCCATGTGCCTGTATGATGGGTCCCAGTGATGTAGTGTATGTGGAGAAGAGGAGGGGTCCAAGAACCGATCCCTGAGGAACCCCAGTGACCAGTTGATGTGCTTTGGATACCTCCCCTCCCCAGGCCACCCTGAAAGACCTACCAGTGAGATAGGATTCAAACCAGCGAAGTGGAATCCCAGTGATGCCCAGCGATGAGAGAGTGGACAGGAGGATCTGATGATTGACAGTGTCAAAAGCAGCAGAAAGATCCAGCAGAATGAGGACTGATGATTTGGAATCGGCCTTTGCGACTCGCAGGGCTTCAGTGACTGAGAGTAGCGCAGTCTCTGTTGAATGGCCACTCCTGAAACCTGACTGTTTAGCATCCAGTTTGTTGTACTGTGAAAGAAACAGTGAGAGCTGGTTGAAGACAACTCGTTCGAGTGTTTTCGCTACGAATGGAAGGAGAGAGACAGGTCTGTAGTTTTCTAAAAGAGAAAGGGGAAAGGGGAAAGGGAAGTGGTGTGTGGCCAAGTATGGTGACCCATACTCGGAATTTGTCCTCTGCATTTAACCCATCCAAGTGCACACTCACAGCAGTGAACACACACCCGGAGAAGTGTTTAATGTAGGTTTTTTGAGCAGTGGGGTTACCCGGGCCTGCTTGAACGCTGTGGGGAAGATGCCAGTGCGGAGAGATGTGTTGATAATGTGTGTGAGTGCCGGTAAGAGTGTGGGAGAGATTGCTTGGAGAAGGTGAGAGGGGATTGGGTCAAGAGGACATGTTGTAGGATGGCTGGAGAGGAGAAGTTTGGATACTTCCGCCTCGGTGAGGGGACAGAAGGAGAAGATGGGAGTTTGAGCAGTGGATGTGGTTGGTTGGAGGTCCTGTGTGTGTGGAGGTGAGAACTGGTTACCGATTGTTCTAGTTTTGTCTGTGAAAAAAGTGGCAAAGTCGTGAGCTGTTATAGAAGTGGTGGGCGGTGGTGGAGGGGGACAGAGGAGAGAATTAAATGTTCTGAAGAGATTACGCATGTCTGGAGCGCTGTTGATCTTGTTGTGGAAATGTGAGGATTTGGCAGTGTGGACTTCAGTAGAGAAAGATGAAAGCAAAGACTTATACCTAGTCAGGTCCGACGGATCGTTTGATTTGCGCCATTTTCTCTCTGCCGCTCTGAGTTTGGTCCGATGCTCACGAAGAACATCGGATAACCAGGGGTTAGAAGGGGCAGCCCGTGCTGGCCTGGAGGAGAGAGGACAAATGTCGTCTAGACAAGAGGTTATGGTAGAGCATAAAGTGTCAGTAGCTGCATTCACATCCAGAGATGTGAAATGGGTAGGTGAGGGAAGAGAGGAGGATACTACAGAGGAAAGAAGGGAGGGGGAAAGGGAGCGTAGGTTACGTCTGAAAGTAACCGGTAAGGGAGCTGGTGGCACCCGGGTAGCAAAATGTAAGGTAAATGTAATGAAGAAATGGTCAGAGATATGTAGTGGTTGTACCAGAATGTTATCTGTAGTACAGTTGCGTGTGTAAATTAAATCAAGTTGGTTGCCTGATTTGTGCGTGCTAGTAGTGGTAAGGCGTTTGAGATCAAATGAAGCTAGGAGTGAATGGAAGTCTGTAGCATAAGGCCTGTCTAGGTGAATGTTGAAATCGCCAAAGACTAAGAGTGGAGTGCCATCCTCCATGAAAGAGGACAGCAGGCCGTCAAGCTCCTCTAGGAAGGTGGCTAGAATTTGGCCAGGGGGACGGTAGATTACTACTATCTGGAGTTTTATAGGAGCTGTTACAGTAATCGCATGAGATTCAAATGAGTTGTGATTGCCTAGGGGAGAGTGGGTTGAGTATTTCCAATTGTTTGAAATGAGCAGACCAGTGCCCCCACCCCGGCCAACTTGGTGTGAGAGAAAGAGAAATTGTGAGAGAGAGCAGCCGGGGTAGCTGAGTCTTCTGGACGAATCCAGGTCTCAGTCAAGCCCAAGATGCTGAGTGTGGATTGTAAGGAAAAAGCAGAAATGAAGTCAGCTTTGTTGACAGCTGACTGGCAATTCCAAAGACCCACAGAGAAAGAAAGAGGTGTAGTAGAAGATGTAGAGATAGGGCGCAGGTTAGCAGGATTACGTTGCCGTCTGCGTGTGTTTTTAGAGCGTGGTTGAGAGAGAACCGGAATGGTTTGGAAAGACATGATAGAGGTGGAGGGATAGAGGATAGAGAAGGAGAGTGTGTGAGGGAAGATAGAAATGATACTTAAGTGTGTGCTCGGTGTCGTTGCTCGGTTAAAGTCGCGCAGGAAAAGTCATCCGTCTTTACACTCGCTTTAAACTGAAACTGTAAACTATAAGCTACTATATTTTATGAGTTTTTTAAAGCCCTTCATATAAAGCTTGTCACATGTTTAGAACAAAGTGTATTATGCACTTTCTCCGCAGCAGTTCAGTCTGTGTCCTCCTCCCTATAGATATTTTTTCGGATGCGCTCGTATCAAACTCGATATTAACGGTATTGCTTCATACCGTATCGCCTATAAAAAATATATCGATATATCGTACAAACTCGACATACCGCCCAGCCCTAGTTGATGCCATGGAATAAAAAAATTAAAAAGGTAATTGCAACTTTTTATCTCAGTTCTGAGTTTTTTCTCTTAGTTGTAAGTTTAAATCTCACAATTTTGAATTTTTCACGTTTTCACGTTTTGAGTTTACATCTTGCAGTTGTTTTGTTTTTTGTTTCTGCCACTGAAAAAAAAAAAAAACATAATTGCGATCACAATTCTGATTACTTTTCTCGCAATTATTAGTTTATATCTCACAATTCTGAGTGTATATCTCGCAAATTTGACTTTTTTTTTCTAAGAATTGAAAAAAAAAGTCAGAATTGTGAGATTAAAAAGTCGCAATTACCTTTTTTATTTTTCTATCCCATGGCTGAAACAAGAATACAAGAATTCTATAAAATACCTATCAGAATGACTTAAAATAATTGTTTAATTGTAAGTAGTTTAAATAGTTTTATTAATTTTTTTTAAGTGTCAAATATTTTTAGATGCCCCTAAGTGTAAGTAAATAGAGAATTTTAGTCATTTTAGTTTTTACCTTTGTTTTTACTTTTATCTCAGGTACGCCAACTGCAAGAAAACGCAGCTCAGCTGCGTGCGATTTATGCCGGGGAGAAAGCAGATGCCATTTTGTCCCGTGAGCAGGAAGTGATGCAGGCCTGGAAAGAGCTCCTTGTTGCATGTGAGGGGAGCCGTGTGCAGGTCACCACAGTAACCGATAAGATCCAGTTCTTCGCTGTGGTGCGGGAACTGAGCATGTGGATGGATGGAATAATGGGACAGATTGGCTCAACTGATGATGCCAGGTACCAGATCAATTATAGAACCATCTGAGTCATCCTGAATCTACAACTGGATTTAAACCAATCACAGTAGACAATATGCATCAGGATAATGTGTGTGCGTGTTTCTTGTTTGTGTCTGGGCGTGGGTCTTGGTGTTGGGCGGGTCCTTGTGTACGTGTCAGGGACCTCTCTGTGCTGGATGGCATGATGTCCCAACATCAGAATCTGAAGAGTAAGATAGATAACAAGAGCAAGAACTTTGTGCATTGCGTGGAGATGGGAAAGATGCTGCTTGCTGCACGCAACCCTGCAGCTGAAGAGGTACACACATACTCAAACACTGAGCCCTCTATGTGCACGCCTTAAAATGTGCAAACACATACATGGAACTAAAGTTAACCCGATAAGCTTTACTTTCTTTTAAAGGGGTCATATGATGCTTTTTTAAAGATCTTTATTTTGTGTATTTGGTGTAACAGAATATGTTGACATGCTTTAATGTAAAAAAACAAAAAAAAAACAAATTAAAATACTGTACATTATTGTAAGTCCTCTATGCCCCGCCTCTCTCAAACGCGTCATTTTCTACAAAGTCCCTCCTTCCGACAAACGCAGTCTGCTCTGATTGGCGAACTGGCACAGTGCATTGTGATTGGCCGAACACCACAAGCACTCGTCGGAAATGTAACGCCCCTTACCATAATCGCGAGCTTCAGCTTTCAAAATAAATATAAAGACAGTTAATAATGTCCTTAGTTTTACCATCAGTTCAAGCCCGAGAGGGGAACAGAGTCGCGTGACAGACACAGTGATGATGCTCATATGTATTTGCACACAAGCCGCGATTAAGAAAGCTGACTCCACTGTGATGTGACCCTGTCTCTCTCTCTCTCTCTCTCTCTCTCTCTCTCTCTCTCTCTCTCTCTCTCACACACACGCACGCAGTCGCACACACACACACACACACATGACGCGCAAAACTCCGCATTTGAACAGTCAATAGCAAATACTTAAACTAATAACAAAACATACTTACAGTCGCTGATTCAGAAGCACCAGATTGTCATAGCAAAGTCAGAATTACATCCTCTCCTAGGTTCACGAAACCATAAGGGTTTTTTAGGGTTTATTTCCATAAAATGCGTTGATGTTCTGTTGTAAGTAATCTTAATGATTCCTAAATGCATCTACTTTCAGAAGGCCAAATAAAGTGCTTTTGCTTTTGCCTAGAAACACACAGTGTCTCCCTGACATGACTGCCTGCATCAACACTAGTGTTGTTTTTGGCGGCCTGTTTTAATTTTAGTTTTAGTCTAGTCTTTGTGTGAAGCTGTCATTTTAGTTTTTATTAGTTTTAGTCACGTTCATACTCTTTTTAGTCTAGTTAAGTTTCAGTCAACTGAAAGTCTGAGCATTTTAGTCTTATTTTAGTCAGAATTATCCATGACTATTTTCGTCTAGTTTTAGTCGACGAAAACTGATGACATTTAGTCTAGTTTTAGTCAATGAAAATTGTATGTTAGTCTCTTTTTAGTAATGCAATTCTATTTAACCCAGTCAATATAGTATAAGTACTTAGTAGTATAGACGAAACCAAAATTTTCTTTTAGCCAAACCCATTTCAAACAAGGTTATCTTATTATATTATTGTTACCTTATAGACTCAAGAATACATCCATTCCAGACACGGAAGACGCTCTGATTTGAATTTAAAACATTTATTTTACCAACCAAACATGTTAGAAGTACACACACATAAATTTAAATAAATAAAAACAATAAATAAAATAAAATAAATAAAATAGCATCACACAATGCCAGAAAAAAATTAATACATTCAAATTTAACAAAGAGAAACAAGGTGCTTGAATGCTCGAGCTACAATAACATACTAAAAAGTGCAAATAAAATGTGTGTGTCTGTTACTTGTATTGCTTGTAAACTGAAGTCAGATGAAGCCGGCTATCGGTCCCTTTCTCTGTGTCATACTTAACTTTGTTTGTTGTCGTCTTCTAAATAATGCCGCGAGTGGGGCTTGAGGAAGTGACGTCGCCTGCGTCTGCACAGAGTGTTGCCAAGTCCGCGGTTTTCCCGCGGTATTGGGATACTTTAACACTGTTGCCGCGGGTTGTTTTTCATGTCTGCGGGTTGAAGCGATCCCAATAACGTGATATTTAGCCCCTGGAATGCGAACTTTACCAGGGAACCCCCCTCGAAATGCGATTGGGCTAGTTTTAAATAGCAATTGGGCGGGTTTTGTTTCGAAAACCTGGCAACCCTGCGGCCCTGAAGTGAGACAGGAAACAGAAATACTGCAAAATAATAATAACGCGACTAAACGTTTTGGTCAACGAAAATGAAGAGACATTTTAGCATAGTTTCTATTATGTAAACCACATTTAGTCTCGTTTTTATTCGTCAACAATATTGCATTATACATTTAATTATAATCATCGTCACATGACCAGCATTTACGTTGCGTCTCGTCTCGTTTTCGTCACGTGATAAAGGTTCGTTGATGACGATATTTCATCATAATTTTCGTTGACGAAAGCAACACTAATCAACACTACTGTGGTTACTGAAACCACGCCTTCTTTCCTCGCGTGAACATTTGGGCGGCATTACGCAAATATTTCCACATCGTGACGTAGACATGTGGGCCTTGTTTGAATGAGCCGTTTTAGGGGGGCGTGGCAGAGTCTTAACTTTGATAAAGAATATCTCTTTGGTTTTGAGACTTTAGTCTCAAATCTATGCATGAACAGCTTGTAACACTCCAAAGTGAAAGGAAAACTTGAAATCGCATCATATGACCCCTTTAATTACTATGTAATTTAAAAATCTACAGATAAAAAAAGGAGACATTTTAAAACAAAAAAAAGTTACATTTAAGAGTATAATTTCTGTCCCTTTCTATATTGCCAAATGAATTGTGCATAAATGACAATTTATATAGACTCGCTTAGTGTTTATAAGTGTTTTTAGAGGATAGAAGATTACTGTAAAAAAAAAAAATGCTGGATTTGTCAAAGTTTACAGTGCTCACGGCATCATATTATAATGCATTTTCCCAAAACACAAATGGCCAGGCTCATGTCTTAAAGTTTGCCTTTATATGGGTTTATCTGAGCTTGTCACAGGGGCTGATTTTTATTAAAACATTTGACACAAAATACCATTCAAAAGTTTGAGGTTTGTAAGGTTTTTTTTAAATATTTTTTTGAAAAATGTCTCTCATGCTCACCAAGGGTTTGATCAAATATACAGTAAAAACAGTAATTTTGTGGAATATTATTCAAATTTAAAATAACAGTTTGAATATATTTTAAAATGTAACTCATTCCTGTGATGGCAAAAATATCTTTTTTTCAGCCATTACTGCAGTCCAGTGTCAAATGATCCTTCAGAAATCATTCTGATTTGCTGAGTTGTTTTTGTGGAATTCAAGATTTTTTTAGGATTCTTTGATGAACAAAAAGTTCAGAATGTATTTGAAGTAGAAATCTTTTGTAACATTATAAATATCTTAACCTTCAAAATATTGCGTCCGTACTAACTAAAAGTATTAATTTCTTTCCAAAAAATAAAATAAAAATCAATAAATACTGACCCCAGACTTTTGAACAGTAGTGTAAAGGTCTAAGGATTTAAATTTTGTTTCTCTTGCATACTGCACGTTTGCATACATTTTTGCATTTTGCATTGAACATGGATTACTTGCCATCAGTTTTCTGCTCATAAATGATTACATACCCTCTGATCCAGGTAAAGGAGAAGCTGGAGTATATCATGGCAAAGCAGAAAGATCTGAATGAGCGATGGGAACAGCATTGGGAGAAGCTTCAGCAAGGTCAGTGATGACATTATTGTAACATCATGTTAAAGGTCTGCCAATCTGATACATTCTCAGACTTATCCACAACCTTTATTTGTACCCTCCAGCCCAGCAGAGGCTGCAGTCCAACCAGCCGGGATCGGCAGAGCAGTCCTGGCTCACAATCAAGGAACCAATCACTCCAAATACCCGTGAGGCAGGTGGTGGGACAGACGAGGTTGAGGAGCTGATTCGACGGCATGAAGCATTCCGGAAGGCCGCGTCCACGTGGAAGGATCATTTCAGCTCATTACGCCAGGTCATTATGGAAACAAAGACTTATGTATAAACAGTCAGCACCAGCACAGCACTGCAGAGGGTCTGAAGTAACAAAAGGGGCTGATGACATAACGCAGAGTATCCCCAGCTATATGTGAAGTGGCCCGTTCATGTATTTGTCTGGCATAAACAGACCTGCTGTTGCTACACCTATGAAAATAAAAGCTACTGAGCAACTAACAGACAGGAAAGCACTGAATAATATTACTATATAAAACAAAACAAAAAAATTGCCTAGGCCAACATTTTAAAAAAATGGACTTGATATCTATGATATAAAGATGTTTTAGAACACCAGATATGTCTTAGATACACATTTTCAGCAGGCCTGCATGAATACACACAAGTTACCATAATACCACCACAACCAAATATAATTAATTGTGTCTACAGTACTTTGTGACTGCTTCACACTCATTGTGACCCATTTAACAGATGCATAATGGTGAGAACAGCCTGAACTGCAACCAGAGACAACAATAACAATGCAGTGAAATAAACTAATTACAACCAATTATCAAACTCAATGAATATGAAAAAAAAAAACTTCATCATACCTTTTGCATACTCCGTAAATATACATTCTTAATGGTGAAAGGGTGGTTTCCCTACAGTGGTTCAGGCTGTAGGATTGCCGAATGAATGACTAAAGAAACGTTATCAGCACGATGGTATAAAACTGTACATTTCTAGTCTATTACCACACACTGCCACTTATACCAACGATGGAAATAAGCGCAGTTAGAATAGCTAAATATGTGGGAGAGCATTACTATTAAGTGAATATATTGTATTGCAATAGGTAGCACTTCAATATTAACCTTGAATCAAGACTATTTAGCACATAATTTATAATTGAAATGGTTTAATTTTTTTTAACAGTATTTCATTATGGTTACACTCGAATTGGTTACAAAATAGATGAAGGATGGTAAAACATAACCAGTTCATTGTACCCAACATGTATGTAAAATGTTACCTGTGTGTGAGAGAGAGAGAGATAGGAAAATATAGAAAAAGGAGCCAGAGCAACAGTTACAATCTTCTTTTAGCCCTTCCTTGACCATGTGACTAAAAACCAAATGCAAGACATTCAAACTGACCAATCAGCAGATTACAGCTTCACCCACTGTGCAAAAGGTGTGACAATTAGGCCTATATCTAGACATCTTGGCCTACAGGCCCTGATCTCTATCAGCACCCCTGTGCCTTCAGGATTGCCAAATGGCCCTTTTGTTACTCAAGATAGGTTTGGGACAGGAAAGCAGAAGTCTTTGATTATTTTCAACCTTACAATGACATGGGAAGTTCAATACAATGTAGGTTCAAATGTGTCAAATGTGCCCATCAAAATGTGCCTTTTTGAAACACACTGTCCTAATCTAAAATGTTGCTGTGTAGTAATCTAATATTAATGTTAGAAAGCTAATGCACTTGGCAATCGTGATTTTTTTTTTTTATCCATTAAAATCCCTTTTCACATTAATCGTGACTGAGGGGGCAGGATTGTTCGGTTGACGTGGCGCTGGCCCTGCATATAAATAACATAAAACTAAGAACTACAATATCTTTATCTCTCTTCTCCATCTGCAGGCAGAGAAAATGAAGGAGGAACTGAACAAGCCGCCTTCTACATCCTCTCTCCTCAGCAGGCAGATGTTCCCTCTCTCCTGTCTTGTGCCCAGCTCCTCTTCCTCGTCTTCATCCTCCTCTCTCTTCCGTAACCCTCTTCAGGACTCACTTCTGGAGTCCAAGCCCGGGCTTGACCTCATGCACGCCACAGAACACACCATGGCGAACACACTCGCTCAGCGGCTCGGATCCACCCTGAACCCTTACACGCCCGTCATGAACGGCTCCTCGTACCACGGGCTGAACCAGCCATCAGGGGGCGTGGTGGAGGGTTTTTCCTACCATGGGCTAAAACAACAAGGTGTTTCAGGGTTGGACAATTCTAGCTATCAGGGGTTAAACCAACAAGTTGGTCTCTTAGGGGTGAACAGCTCCAGCTATACTGGACTAAACCAACAGGGTGTTTTAGGAGAGGACAGCTCCAGCTACCACAGCCAGAACCATTTAGGTGCTGTGGGGGTGGGAGTGGAGCCCAAAATGGGATATGCTTGGCAGCACCTGAAAGCTGATTGCTTTCAGCCCAAAATCAACCACATTCACAAAGCTGTTTCACCTTTACTGGAGGCACACCGAGGGCAGCTCACCGGTGGAGCAGCAAACATGCCAGCTCCTCCTATGGGCCTGGACCCCTCCCTGGAGATGATCCATAGCCGGTTACAGAGAGACCCCCGCGGGAGCCGATCTGACCCGCAAATGGATCACTTGAGGCGGGAGAGAGAGTACCGGCTTGGCCGACAGACCTCCAGTGAGCAAGAGATCCAGGCACGACTTAACGAGCTCCCGATGATCGTTAGGCAGGAACGCTACCGTCGGAGAATTGAGAGACAGTCGTCTAGTGAGCAGGAGGGCAGCGGTAGGCAGAGAGTACAGAAACACGACTCCAGCGATGCAGAATCTGGGAAAGAGCCATCTGACAAGAGACCATCTGGGTGAGTGTTTGTGTATGTGTATGTGTGCTTGCTTGGCTATATTTTGGGAACAAAACCTCCTTTCTGAGATGCCTTAAAAGTAAAAATCGTTTGTAAATTAGGTAAAGGAAATTTTAATCTAAAAACCAAAACGTTTGCTTTTAGGGGTACTTTTAGTGTTTGGGTAAGTCTTAAAGATCGACATGAGGAGAGTAAAACCTGAAATCAGCCAATAGTCTCAATGAATCTTAATAAACAAAACTGATGTGTTGTTATTGTTAACTAAAAGTGTTGCCATTGCTTATTTAAAATGATAATATATAATTTTCATTAATGGAAATAAAGCTGGAATAAAATCTGAAAATTAGAAATGCTGCCGTGGCAACTAACTGAAATAAAATAAGATGAATAAATAATTAAAAATAATAATAGTATATAAAAACTAATAAAAACAAGTTTTGAGTATAGAAAATAGAAATAGCCCAATATAAAAACATAGAAGTCAAAGTCCCCGACATGATAAAATAACAAATGTGTGTGTGTGTGAGTGTGTGTGCATGCTTATCTGTATGTGGGTATATAACTTAGTTGGCTTTCTCATCTTTTTTGTTTTTTTTAGGGAGAAGCATTCCACTATGGCTGAGATTGTTGAGCAAGCGCAGGAGAGAGAAGCTTGTCATGTATGTGTTGAGTCTGTACTGGAATTTAATATTTATCATAGATTTAATTCACATCATGCATCATATTCCCCCTCACCATTTTAATGCATCATCTACACAATTAGTACTTTACCGTTCAAACGTTTGGGGTCGGTATGATTTTTTAAAGGTTTTGAATGAATTGAACTCTGTGCTCACTAAGGTTGCATTTATTTAATCAAAAATACAGTAAAAACAGTAATAATATTTTTTTTCTATTTAAATATATTTTGAAGAGCCATTACTCCAGTCACATGTTCCTTCAGAAATCATTCTAATATGCTGATTTAGTGCTTAAGAAAGTTAAGAAATATATTTTTTTCTGTAAGATCTTAATTTTTTTTTCTTTTTAAATAAACTTATTCATTTTCAAAAGAAAAACAATCTTAATGACCCCAAACTTTTAAGCAGTAGTGTATGTTCAGGTGATTCTTGTTTTGAAGAAAATCAGTCCACACACCGCTAAAGTTTAAAGTTGGAGGATTTTTCTATCATTTGTGTCATGCAAAGAGAAATAAGAGTAGACTCACTGCAGGTACAGTGCCTCTGGAGTATCTTGGTTCGGTGTCTTCCTCAAGGGCACAATAGTGATAGAGCAGAATTGTGATCTCAGTAATTCTCCACTTTCTGGGTCACCTTGCATCCTCTGAAACTTGGGACTGATCCCCAAGCATTTTAGTCAGCAGCTCTGACTCTTAAGTATCTCTGTACATTTTATTGTTAAGGTAAGACTGATCTTATGCAGACTTTGACTTTGCTGTATGCAGATACAGTATTTATATGTTTTTATTTGGAGATGGAAGATTTGACAATGTGATGCACAACATGCCTAATTTCCATATACAACCATTTAGTATTTTTTTTAAAGTTCACTTTTTTGTTTTCTTTAATGAACAATTCTGCTTCGTACATTCACAAAGAATATTTTTCAGGCAAAGGGAGAGGTGTACAGACCCCCCAGCAGCCTCTCTGCCCCAGTGAGCCGTCTGGATCGCCCTCGAGCTCGAGACCGCCCCAAACCACGACGAAGACCTCGTCCAAAAGAGCCTGAGGAGCCACGGAGGTCCCGTTCTGCACCTGCTCAGAGCATCCTATCCACACCTCAGCTTCCTACCCATACCGTTCAACATGAGGGCTTCCTGTACAGGAAACACGAAGAGGAAGGGAAAGAGAGAAGCCCAAATAGGTGTGTTTCTTACTAGCTGATTAAAATGGCAATGTCCTGACATGATCTCTATTTACTTTTTTCACGATTTCCCCCAGTAACTATCATTTTATTATGAATTTATGAAGTTATTTTCATCGCTACTGCTAATACGCTAGAAATCCTGTTACCAAGCTAATAGCTAATTATGCTAATGTTAACACTGTGTTCAGAATAGCATGCATTGCTAGTAGATAGTATAACACAGAACACAGTATGCAAGCATAAATTACACCAGTTGTTGTATATTGATGCTGCATGACCTACCCTGCCGTTTTACAAGCTAGAGAAAGATTACATTCTGGTAAATGATGTACCTCATGGTAAATAGCACGGTGAATAACCAATAACTGAATTAGATTTATTTAGAGTGATCTGGACATACTGAATTTATATTACATCCAGTATAGGGTTAGGGTTGTATACAGCGTACTGAGGTTCATCATTCAAATGAAATATGAATAGTCAAAGATGTGGGAACAAATGAATCCATCATTTAAAATGATGATCAACCACTATTTTGAATATTGGAGGGGACTTGTCAGTTGTGGTCATGGCCCAATAGTGTATTAGAAATGCCGTTATAAGTGTGTTTGCCTGCTAATAGCAATACTAAATGCCTTGGTAAGGGCTAGTAACTCACAAAGTTATTCCTAACTTTCTAAACCTCTTGCAGCAAGTCGTGGGTAAATCTGTTCTGCGTGCTCAAGCAAGGGGAGATTGGTTTCTACAAGGATGCCCGACACAAAACAACACCCTACAACGATGAGCCACTTCTTAACTTGGCCATCTGCAAATTTGACACTACCAACGGATATAAAAAGAAGAAGAATGTCTTCATTCTCAGGTAAAATTAACTCAGTGTGATCTTTAATGACTACCGCATTGCCTGCTAATCTACAAAAGCAATGACAAATAATCATGCAGGAATTGGATTTTAAGAAAAGATGCCATTAAAATCCCTGTGCTTTTCGCAGTTTTAGTGTTAATTTATTTCCTATTGAAACAAAAAAGATATGGGGTGGGACATACTGAAGGATTGCCCTTTTCTTTCTTAAAAAAAATAATAAAATTAATTCAATTCAGCAAGAATGCGTTAAATTGATCAAACGTGACAGAAATCTTTGCAACATTGTTACTTTGTAAATTTACATTTAAAATAACTGCCTTTTTAAACTTTCTATTCATCAAAGAATCTTGAAAAAATGCATCACAGTTTGCACTAAAATATTAAGCAGCACAATTGTTTTCAACGTTAATAATCAGATGAAAGGTTTCTCGAGCACTAAATCAGCATATTAGAATGATTTCTGAAGGATTAAATGACTCTGGAGCAATGGCTGCTGAAAATTCAGCCTTTCCATCACAGGAATAATTTACATTTTAAAATAAATTAAAATTGTAAATGTAATAATATTTCACAATATTACTGTTTTGCTGTAGTTTTAAGTAAATGCAGAATCAGTGAGCATAAGGGACTTTTGAATTGTAGCGTACTGTATGCCAAAGCCACAAACACTTAATTCTGTGTTTGAGCATCTTTTCAATGAGCATCTTTTCCTTTGAACACTTTACCACTTTTTATAAATGTATGTGCTTCTAATGTTTTTAAGGACCACTGCTGAAGGGGACTACATCTTCCTGGCTAAGGATGAGGTATGTCAGACAAAGCCCCACCTGAGTGAAAAAAGATCAGAGTTGTTTGGTAAATATTCTGCCTATTGTGGCCATATCACAAGTGTGTGTTCTGTCTTTACAGGAGGATCTGAAAGGTTGGGTCAACAGCATCAACGCTAGCCTGAAGGAGATCGAAGAAATCGCCAAATGGGAGAAAGCCACAAACTCCTCCACCGACCCCGACAAATCAGAGCGCAAGGAGCGTTCTGAAGGGCGGAGCCATTTGAGGGGGCGGAGAGATCAGAGAGGTCAGAGAAGTCTGAGCGTTCAGACCAATCGGATAAAATAGAGGCATCGGACAAAAGCTCAGAAAAGAGGGACACATCGGAGAAGGAGAGAGGAGATAGAGCTGAAAGAGGAGAGAGGGGGAGAGAAGGAGAGAGGAGAGAGAGAGAGGGGCGAACGAGGAGACCGGGGTTCCAGGGGCTCCAGCACTTCGGGAAAAAGCAAATGACTCCTCTCTCCACACCTTTATTTACACATCCATCCCTCCATCTTTCCAGAAAGAAGACAGGACTTGCATTTCTCTGTCTCTGTCTGTTTGTCCTGACAGCCTGATTTCAGGACCGATGTATTTGATGTCCCTTGAATGTCGATGTGTGTCTGTGTGCGTGTGCCAATGTGTTGAAGAGATTGTCTGTGAAAGAATATGAAATGAACAGTATAAGGCCGTATCCCAGCATCAGAGGGCCAGTTCAGCCGCCCTGCTCGACTCAGAAAAGGCACTTTAGATTATTGAGGATGACTATAGCCCTTAATATTTTAGAAGCGTTTTCTCGAAGCAATATACTGTACGTAGTAACCGATGCCACTTGTTTTAGCTGCTCTGCTCTTCCAAGCGAGTGCAAGAGAGAGAGAGAGAGAGAGAGAGAGAGGGAGAGAGAGAAAGTGACAGAGAAGTCTTTCAGAGAGAAATCTGGTGCGGTAGTAGGGTAGTAGTAGTTCCTCCTGATCGACATCCTTGCACAGCCCCACACATGCATACGCACAAGCACTGTGCATCATGGGAAAATGTTTGGTATGGAACACCATTCTCTCACCCGAGGCCGTACACGTCTTCCACCTGCTGCTTGTAGTAATGGTTTTAATCATGCGAGACGCTTCACAGTACTGTGGTCAGTCCAGATTACACTCGATGAAGGGTCTTGATCACAAAATGTGAATATAATGTGGCAGTGTGTGTGTGTGTGTGAATACAGCTCCATCCAGAAGGAGATCAAATGTAATATATATAATCTCATTGATCGTATTTATTAGGTTATCACGATACAAATTTAAAGTGTGAGGTTATTCTTCCTGAGCTAAGAGGAAGTACGATCAAACACCCCCGTACGTGTACAAATGTGCTGCTTTTTATCATCTCTGCCCTTACATCACTCTTTGATTGAAAAATGATTAGTACACATAAAATAGGGTGTCTGTGACTTTGTCATGCTATAAAGAAAAATATTGTATATATATATATTTGTATATATACTAGTAAACGAGATTTACTTCTATGAGCTGCAGCATCTAATTACAAAAAAAAAATATCATTTTTATCAACGTATGAAAATGTAACAAGTAAAAAAGAGTTGTTTAAAGCTCCCCTGGCTGAATTCAGACAGTAAACATGTGCGTTAGCCGCCTTTTCCGGGATCTCTTGTATACGGAAATGCAACTTTTACTGTTTCCGGTTTTGTTTTGTTTTGGCCAGGGCAAAAGATCAGGATCCTTGTAAAAAAGAAATCACCATTAAAACCCTCATCAGAGACTGTTTTGTGTTTAGTTTAAAGAAAACTGTCTCTTGACAGCTGTTGCAATTCCTATGACAAAGACAATGATTTTCCCCTTAAAATATATAGGTGCAAAGTACATTTACACAGATATGATACAAATAAAAATATCAGAGTAAACCAGAATCATTAATAATAAAAAAAAAAACTCAGTTTGTCTGTTTTTAAGGTGTTTTTCCACTTATTTGTAATGATGGTCCTAATGCTTAATTTACATTGTAAATCACATTGGTGAGGTCAAGCTTTTCCTGTCTAGCTCTGTTTTCACCGCACAAATGTGTTCTTCTGAGTTCAAACTCCGACTGGCCTCATTGTCTATGCAACAGCAAATATCAGCGCCATACTAAAACCAATTTCTGAAATTGAGATTAAACCATGTGGAAACTAGTCCTTACCTAAATCTGTTTGTAATAATCCAACACAAGATCAGTAACATTAGGACTCGTCTAATGTGTCAGTTTTTTCTCACTGTGGGTGCCTTATGAATGCATGTTATAAGGAGATGTGGGCACCACCTCCATTGATGTATTCGGTATGTTCTGAATAAAACACTCATGACAAAAATCATTGCTTATAGACACACTTGACCCCTGATCAGCTCCAGTAAAACATGCAATATTGATCTGCATTTTAAAAGCTTTCAGAAATAAGTGAGTTCCTGCTGTCACAGAACACATACCCTATGACGACAGAAAACAGTCGCACACCCTTCAGTCAGGCTTAGGGTCAAATCTGCTACTGAGTGGATATGTATTTGGTCATTGTCATAGAAACTGCATAACTAGAGACTAAGCTTGTTTTGCACTGCGTATCTGTGTCTGATAAATGTGATTGAGGGTGAATGAATGTCTGTTACCAAATTGTTGCTGTGTATGTCTCTCTTACCTTTGCTGAAGCAACCTCACTCCTAACAACCATTTTACCAACTCGCCCCCTCCCCAAGCATTAAATGATGATTTAGACTTATTTCACTTAACTTTTTGACTTCTACATATCCAACATTTGTTTCAGAGTAACCTTGACTATGGTCTGCCTGCAAAAAGCACAATTTCTCCCTGAGCAACAATCTGGAGTATTAGAAAAGAGCATGATCCCTGCATTTCTTAAAGCTGCCACATGAGTTCAGTGTTGCAAAGGCTAAAATAATTTTTATTTGAACTCTTCGATTTAACTTTTTTTAAATCCACATATTTGCCTGATTTTTTTTTTTTAGACAATGTGGTCAGTTTTTGCTTTGTTTCTCTCCAGCTTGACCTCACCAGTAAGTATTTACATTTCAATTCATTGCTGAAACAATGGAGAAAAAGCCCTAAAATAGATGGAGTGTGTGGGTTGCCCTCCTTTATTCGAAGTCAGTTGTTTCACACATGAAATTAAAGAAAACACTATTAAGTTGCATGAACGAGAATATAGAGGTGATTTCTATGCAACAGCTGTGCATGTTTATCAAAAGGGTTTCAATCTTCAGCAAAGCACTGAGTTTGGATGATGATGATGATGGAGATGGAGAAATGAGTGGAATGAGCAGATCACTTGTATAGCTGAAATGAGACATTAAATCATTTATGTACTGATATCTGCACTAATTCATAAATACAGGTTGTATATATCAGTCTGCTGTGGAGTTTTGATTTTGGTGTCTTTGCTTTTGCAGGTTTGCTTAAATTGTTTGTTTTTTTTAATCTATAAAAATGGCTCTGTTTGAACATATTTGATTACACACTAATGAATATTTTACAGTTCACTTTTAAAGTACATTTATATTTAAGTAATTAACAGGATTTGTAGTATTCCATAGACGTCTAAAAGTACTTTGGGGCCATTTTTACCGTTAATAAAGGTTTTGAGACACTATATGGCGCCACCTACCTAAAGAGATTTTAACAGTACAATTGCTCAGACTTAAAATGTGCACTACAATGTTTGTTATTTTCCACACAGCTTTTGTAATACACAACACAAAGCATTGCTTTGTTTCTCCCAGCTTGACTTCACCAGCAAGTGTGGGTTGCCCTCCTGTATTTGAAGTCAGTTCTTCCACACATGAAATTAAAGAAAACAATATTAAGTTGTGTTGAAGAAAATATTGAGGTGATTTCTATGCATTTAATAGCAAATAATGATTTGTTAAATGAATTGCATTTGTCTCAGTGTAATACAGAACATGCACCAAGCAATAGCAGACAGACTGACAGGTGTGTATTGACCCTTGTCTTGTCATGGTCTTTCCATTCCCCAAGGTGGAATCCAGCTTGAACCAGTTTTATTGAATAATTTGTCTGCTTCAAATAAGAAAGAATTTTAAGGTGCATTACTGAGCATGAGGACATGCAGCAGAGAACGCACAGCAAACAGAAAACAAGCATCCAATTTTTTTTTTCTTGACAGAAATTAAATAATGTAGACTATATTTAATGACAAGAAGTGGTTAACCTTTGATGTGGAAATATTTTGACACCTCTTTTCCTACCCTGTAGAGAATCATCATAACATAAGCACTAGACATGATGATACTAAGTAAACAGTGATGTTTTTCAAACGATTTTAAAGCAATTTTCATATTTTGGAGCATCTTGTTAAAAAAAAGTAAACAAATTTGCTGCGATTTGCCTTTCACACCAGGAACCTGCTGCATACTTTTATTTTCACTTTAGCAAAAGCAGGCTAAATGGCGTATACATGGTGTGGCCAGAGGTGCTATAGTTCAGGGATGCAGGTATTGACCATGAAGAAAATCAATGTGTAACCCTGTTATCGCACCAAAAAAGCATGAATTAATCATCTGATAAAGCCGAGCGAGGTATAAGTGATTCACCAAACCTTTAGGTCTATACTTGGTGTATAGACTTTATGTCTATACTGATTATTAACATGAACCTTATTTAGTAAAAAATATTTTCCACCGTTAAACATAAGACACAAACACACCAAATTTACTGTGATTTGTAATTATAAGTATTTTTCTTATTACAGGCAAAGATTTAGAGTAAAAGCACAGTAGCAGACATAATCTATCAATACATCATGTAGATTAAATACACCAACACATTACCAATTCACTGAAAAACTCTTAATTAAATACACAGAAATTGAGTTAATTTAAGTAGTTATATTTGCCTCTACATTAACATAAGGCATTAGACAGAAGAACTGAATGTTAGTTTATTATCATACATGGACTTTGCCATGCAGCAAGGAGAGATTTACTCCTTTGTACACTCGTTGTCAGGTCATTTATTTCCATACATTAGTAGCCAATAGGACTTTTGAACTAATCAGTATAATGGTTTGTAAATGCCTGTCAACATGCTAGGCTTGTAGGCTAAATACTATTCAAGCACATGCCATAGTCAATAAAATAAAGACTTCTGAGACAAATTACGTCTGTTTTTAGTTCACTGTGGCTGGAATAAACCGGATAATAATTAGACAGCTGATTACATTATTGCAAATATCTGCACTTGAAGCACTCTCTAAAAACATCTATATTTGATAGACACAAGCTAAAGCGGATCTCAACAGTGAAGAGTCCAGGTATGAGTCACAGCATCTTTCTGAATGGTTGATGAGGTGATTTATCGATCCTCAGTGTCATTCTTCATCCTGTCCTTAGTGGTCTCTAAACTAGATAAAACACAGAATTTGTCACTGTGACATATATTCAGTTATTACCTTTAAATCACCCACTGCTTAAAGTCTGCAATAACTAATATTATATTTAGAAAAAAGAAAAGTGTTACCTTTTTTATCCAGTCTGCGACTGCAGAAATTGCTTCTCTATTTTTTTTGCAGTCAGGCAGTCCTTCACCATCACAGAAAATACAGTCCACCACTAAAACGTCCTGACTCTTCACACATCCACTGCTGTTTGGGACAGAGTCTGAATCCAGTGTCTTATGGAGAAAAATGACAACAGCAGGCTTATCTGAAGAAAAAAAGAGAGAAAGATAGAAATATAAAATAGAAAAGCTGAGGAAGCTCATTTCAAATTAAAGCAGACCTTTTACCTAACTAATATCAACCTGATCAATACTAAAGCTAATGAACATATTTATTCAAAAATATTTATGGTGTCTTTGTTTTTCCAAGTTTTTATTTTCCAATTTTTTAGATAATCTATAATCAATTTTTTAGATAATCAAATTAATTTATTTATTAATTTGCTTATTTTCTGTCTAAACATGCTCAGAAAAAAAAAAAAACATTGTGTCGTTCAGTAAATTATTCTGTTCTTCACCTGGTCTCTTGTGGTACTCTAGTAATGTTGTATTGACGTCAGATGGTGAACAAACAGGACTGAAGAGCAGAATGATTTCACTCTCCTGCACTCTAGGAACATTCCTCAGAGGCACCAGTTTGTGTAAAGCATCTATAAAGTCCTCATCACACTTGCTTGTGTCTTTAGTCACATGGATAAAATAATCAACTGGACGGGAGGAATTGCATGTCATCTCTCGCACATCTGAAAAAAAACAAACGACAATTAAATTTATAAAACTAGATCATGATATAAAGTCACATGAAGTACATTTTTTAATCAGGTTGAAGAAACAAACATTGACTGAATATAGGGTTTATGGAATAACACTTTCTAAAATGTTTTGGCAAATAAGCTAAAAAAATATGCTTCATGTAACATCTAAATTAACTGTTTTTATTCAATTCAAAAGTATTTTACTCACTATCTGAAAAAAATGTATAAAAGCTGTCACTAAGCTGTCATTGCAAAACGTACACTTTTGCACCTTAAAGGTATCAATATGGACCCTTTAGGTACAAAGGTATTTTAGAAAAGGTACCGTCCCAGTGACAGGTTTCGTACCTTTTTTCTGAGAGCATATGACTGAATATGACTCACTATGGTTACATTAGTAATTTTAAGGGTCCAGATTCCAATGAGAAAATTCCTTATTTCTAAGACATTAATTTCTGGCATGTTTGAAAGCATATTTATATATTTGAGATGTGATATATTTGATTTAAAGTTTAGTTTTGATTAAAGTCATAATTATATCAAATGTAACCAAAGACAGTAATTTTAACCTACTGGATTTCTGTTTTGGATTTGGAGGTCCCACTGTCCATGCCTGTGCAGAAAAATGACATTAATAAATATGAATGGTCGTATTCAATGTCATAGTTTTTTTTTCTAACTATAAAAATTATATACATGTAAAATTATATATATGTATATTATAGACAGTCAATTTCATAAAAGTGTTTGTTCTTACCTGTGCCAAAGGTGTAAATATATTTGGCAAGCTAGATGATTTGTCTGTTTCAAATTAGGGACAGTTAGAAATTAGATTGAGTTACTGAGCATTAGAACATGCAAATGAGAAAAAATATAAATTAAGGTAAAAAAGATGCTTTATTTTCTTTAGATTCAAAATAGACTTTATTTATTGATAAAGTGACTTTAACCTACATTGACATGGTGATAATGAGATGCCTATTTTTGCCCCCTGCAGAAAAAAAAATTGCAATATGAGCTTAATTAGTAACTAGTAATGTGTTCAATACATTTTATAGCAGTGTTCATATTTTATGGAGCATCTTGTTAAATACCTGCTGTATTAACCAGTTCACAGTTTTGTCAGTTGAATCTGAATTCTTCTGACACTTCAGTAATCCTGTATCCTCATAGAACACACAGTCCACTGTGAGGATGTCTGTCCTGCTGACACATCTTCTGCTGTCTGGGACTGTTTTCTCTGGGTCAAACGTGTGATGAAGCACCACTAGAACAGTTAGCTTAGAACCTGTTTAAGGACATAGACAAATTTAAGATAATTTGATCTGAAATGCTTATACGTGTATCACTTTGAGTCATAATATTCTGTGAATTAAAAACTTTATTTAAAATAGTGTGATGATGATAATCAAACAACCTGTTGAGTAAATTAAATTGTTCAGTGCTGCTTCAATGTCAGTTCCAGCTCGAAAAACAATAGGACAGAAAACTAGAATAATGTCACTCTCGTCCGCTGTAAGACCTTCCTTCAGATTCTCAATTCGGTTTCTCAGAATGGTGAAAAATTCCTTGTGACAGTTTTTTATCTTTCCAGCCAAAATGGAGAACGCTTTGACCTTTTCTGGAAAATGAACTGGGATTGAATAAGAAAAACAGGGGAACGTTCAAATATGATCAGACCGAAATTAATGCAAAGTAATAATGCAGTTTTAATTATTATTATTTTTTTTTCTAGGATGGTGTCCAGGAAGATGAGTTATTCTGTTCTATAATAACTCTTGACAAAAGTCGAAAAATGTAATATGTGTGACTAAACAAGCAGATACTGTTGTGAGATCCCTCATAAGATACAGACTTGTACTAGGTTCGGTGATTCCCGTTTTCAGCCTCTTTATCCTCATTTGCAGAGATTGATCTTCTTTCTACAGAAACAGAACTTATAGTGAAATTCAGTCAAAGTATCTGGATAAACACTGTTTGGTATTTTAAACAGCAACTTAAGCACAACAATATAACATTTACCTTATTTAATTTGCACAATCTTTCACTTTCTTGATGTTGGATTTGTCCTGGGTTTGTTGTTAAATCAGTAGAAATGAAGATAAAACAATGAGCAACATATAATTAATGTTACTTAGATTTTATATTTACTGAGGTTATATTTAATGACAAAATGTGACTTTAACCTACTTTGACGTGGACGTATTTTGACACCTGCTTTATTCCCCTGTAGAGAACGATTACAACATGAGCTTATGAGTAAACAGTGAAGTGTTTCTCAAATGAAATATTTTAGAGTATCTGGTAAAATACCTGTTGTAGTAACCAGTTCATAACTTTGTCAACTGTATCTGAATTCTTCTGACACTTCAGTAATCCTGTATCCTCGTTGAACACACAGTCCACTGTGAGGATGTCTGTCCTCTTGACATATTTGCTGCTGTCTAGGACTGTCAAACGTGTGACGAAGCACCACTAGAACACCCATCTTAGTTTCTGTTCAGAAAACAGACAAATTTGTCTAATGTCCTCACCATTAAAATATCAGGTACTCCTGAATATTCTGAATTATAAAAATATTTATTACTTAAAAGTGACAATCTCAAACAACCTGTCTTTCCAGTGAATCTTTCAAGTGCTTTGTCAATATCAGTTCCAGCTCGGGACACAACAGGACAGAAAACCAGAATAATGTCACTATCTTCATGTGTATGTTCAAGTGCAGGAGAACTTTGGAATATACAAAAATGATTCATTCAAATGTATCCTGACAAACTATAAATGTGACATAAACACCTACCACTGTCCAGTAATTTCTGACTTGAACATCCCGGTTGTTGATTGCCCAGACAGAAGATCTTGTTTCCTGGTTTAGTTTCCTGTTCCTCCGGTTTACAGGTACTGGTTTCCATCTCAAGAACTCCAGCTCCTGAGAAACTCACGCTCTCATTCATAGGTCTGCTTATAGATTCCTGTTGTGTGTCTTCCTCCTCAGTCTCATCCTGGTTCTCTTCAAAGTTTATGTCTGTCTGCAGCACCGTAGCATTGATGCCCTGAAGATCTTCCTTTCGCAGATCTGTTTTTTCTAGACTATTGAAAACTTTACAAAATCAAGCATATTAAATTATTAATACATGTTTATATATACACACACAAGATAACCACATTTAATTTATTCTGTATTGAATAAATCAAGTTCTATGTGTTCAAATTTCATTTACTGTAAGCATTCTAACAGAACTCACCTGCCAATAAAGCAGAATTTACCATTTTTATTCTCTCATAATCAGTCCATATTTTTTCAATCTGTTGAGAACATTGTCCATTACCCTTTCATGAAATTCCTGAAATATCCTATAAAATACCCCTAGAATGTAGGGGTGACAGAGCCTTTGCTGTTGCTGGCCCCAAGCTATGGAACAGACATGTTCACAAGTCTCTGAGGTCCAAGTCCAAGTCAAGTCTCAAGTCTCTGAGGTGAAGTCCAAGTCACGTCTCAAGTCTTTGTTCTATTTATTAGCAACAGTTCTTTCAGCTAGTTATTGAGGCTAAATCAGTTTTGAAATACTGATTTCACGATATGATTTTCTCAAAAAAAAAAAAAACTTGAACAAAATTTAAGACAAATTAGAAATGAAAAGGTGTCCATTTATTAATTGTCAGATAAAATGCAGCACATTTCTTTGTAAAATTGAAATATGTCAAACAACAAAACAACATTTTAAAACAAACCCCAATTAATCAAATGAATTACACAAATTAAATAAATCTCATATAAACAAACTAAGGCTTTGTCTGTGCTCTTTTTCAATTTAAAATTAGAGGCAACCACTGTATTTTAAACAACACAATCCAAACAAAGAGGCTGCATACAGGTACATCTCATGTAATTATCTAATGTACACCCCATTATTGTGGTTTCAAAGAACAAGAGATACCCAGAATTTATACTGTATGGATGGTTATTTATTGACACTCAGATGTAAATATTTTGAGATACTGATTTTTGACTTTCATTAGCTGTAAGCTCTAATCATCAAAATTAAAACAAAAAAACTTTTGAAGTGTTTTACTTTACATGCAATGAATCTAAAATATTTGAAAGTTTCAGTTTTTGAAATAAGTTACTAGAAAAAAATGAACTTTTTCACCATATTCTAATTTTCTGAGATGTACCTGTACATCCAGCATGAGCAGTTTCTAATCTAAATTGGATTGTATAATTTCGAAATTTGAAGCAAAAACAAAATGGTCTGACTTTAGTTTTGTGAAACTATTCTACATAAACCATCTGTACGAAACAAAACCGCACAGGCTGAATTAATGCAGATTCACTCTCTGCCAGCGGGTGGCGCTTGAACATCAATTAAACATCGTTTCCTTGGTTTCCGCTGTAAACAAAGCAGTGCTGCGGTTATGAACACTAATATGCATTATACGGAGGCAAGATGAAAAGAAAATACCATCTAAACTTTTTTTTAAGACAGTTTCCCTCAGAGATACATTCATATAAACTCCTATACCAAATGACTTGCGTTTTTTACGAGTCTCACGAGTCACGAGTCCAAGTCAAGTCTCGAGTCAGCTGTTCACGAGTCCAAGTCAAGTCCCAAGTCTTTATTTATGCGACTTAAGTGCGACTCGAGTCCAAGTCTATGACTCGAGTTTCCATCTCTGCTATGGAACAACTTGCCATTATCTATCAGAACAGCTTCTTCAGTGTCTGAGTTTAAAAGTCTCTTAAAAAATTATATTTTTTCCCATGCTTTTAATGTTTTGTGACTGTGTTTTTCTGATGATGTGTTTATCTATCGTGTGATTGGGTCAATGCAGGGGCGGACTTACCCATTAGGCAAAGGTAGGCGACTGCCTAGGGCCCCCAAAAGCCAAGGGCCCCCTAAAATGCTTTTCATATACGAGATGCGCATTAAGCGCGGACACGCGAACGGTGTTTATTACCACGACAACCGTCTGCGTGTCCGAGTTGAACGTGCTTCTTGTGTATCCTGCTTGTAGCAAATATAAATACTATGCATCTGAAGCTGACTGCCGCGCGAGCGCGAGGTCTCTCTTTCCCAGCGCGCACACACCCCTCTCCCTCTCTCTCTCTCTCGCTCGCTCGCTGCGTCTGCTCTGTTGAGCGGCTGAAAGGAGCTGCACTTTCAGTTAAAACACATATTATGATGCTTCTCTAATTTTACATGCAAGTATAGCCGAAATCACAGCACAGCTATTGTCTTTATCTTATGTGTAGCCTATTTGATTTTATCAGACGACGGCTCGATTATCAGGATTTTTTTGTGCAGATTAACATCTTGGAAGGGAGAGCTGGTTATGTAACCTTAATGGGTCACGTTTCAGTCACTATTTCATATTCATCCCGGTGTCTGACAACAGAAACAGAAAAAATATACCAATGAAAACAGTTTTATTGAGAATTTAGCTGAGGTTTATCATTTTATAATTTATTTAGTTTTTTGTTAAAACTTGTATCTCAACGGTAAATCAATTGCTATTTCGTGGTCTACAACATGAAATAATAAAAGTGTCTGCTACATGAATAAATGTAAATGTAAATGAAAGAATCCCATTTTAACATGTACATGAAAAATGTAGAAACGTTGGACAACTATGGGGCACCATTGTGCATAAGCATCACGACAAAAAAGAAACATCACGGTTGATCTAGGTAAATGTGTACAAATTTACAGGGCCCCATTCCTATATTTGCCTGGGGCCCCCAATTCACTAAATCCGCCCCTGGGTCAATGTAACTGTGTACAGCACTTTGGTAAACTAAGGTTGTTTTAAAGTGCTTTATAAATAAATTTGAAATTGAAATTTGAAATTTAAATAAAATACTCAGGCAGTTCAACTACAATGGACAAGCAAGAGGGTTTCACCATTTGATTATAAATTCAATATCTTTATAATCATTTACTAAACTATAATTATGCTTAAAACCTGTTAACAGTGTCAGAACAAATAAACATCATCTGTCCCTATTGTACCCAGCTTTTGTTTCCATTTATATAACATGATTCAGCTCATATATGTGCATATTATGTATAGAAGAGTAAGTATTGTTGTATATAAGAAAACATTTCCACTGGTATCCATTTGGTTTGATGATCCAACAGAAAAAAAGTGCTAAAATGAGTGGTACAACAGCTTGTCCCTTTAAGGGTACTGCCCATGTGAAACCTTTGCACCTTATTTACCCAAATGTTCATTGTAGTAGCCTATCTTAAGGGTACATTAATCTACTGATATGCATCTTTTAGGGATAGATACGGTACAAAGTTGCCCCTTTAAGGGTACTGCTGTCCTAGTGACAAGCTCTGACTGCAAATGTTTTGGCAGTAAATCAAGTAGACAAAATTGTACGGCAACAATGTCCTACCTACAGATGTAAAAAGGATTTATTTTGTATTAAAAAATGCAAATGATTTTTTGAAATGACAAATGTAAACTTAATGGTAACTTAAACGTTTACTTAAATCTTATTGGATCATAGAGACCTACAAAATATACTTTCCGTTATTTACATTTGTTTCATAAATGTTAGAAGAAAAGCAAACTGTATTAAAGTAAGCTGTAGACGGTTTATTTTTTCTATTACCTGTTTAGTCAATAATGTGGTTATTTGTTGAGACATGTCATTCTGATCTTCATGGGTCTTTAATGCTGTTGGGAAACCTGTTGTATGAATCACAGGGAAATCACAGTAAAACAGTGAATATGTAAAAACAGTTATCTGTATATACAGTATGTTAAACAGAGAAAACACTGATAATCAGCAAACTGTGGGAATGAAACTAGGCACTCTTCAATATTTTTGTAAAGCTGGTGGGTTTGGATGGTTTTTTAATTTGTTACTCTAAGAACTGTTTAAAATAGATTAGAGCAGTACAGAAGGTCTCATTTCTGTTTACTTAACAATCCTCTGGATTTCAGTTCATTCTGACAAGAGGTTAGAGCTGGTGTAGAATGAAGCTACAGTATATGAAACACTCACATTTTCTTATTGTTATCTCTGCTGTCCTGTCTCCTCTAGTGACCTGACACAGGTAATCACCAACATATGATTCTCTGACATCCTTCAGCTGTAAGGACACAATTCCTCTCTCCAGCTCCTCAATGCATAGACTCATTATGCCTTTATAACTCTCCCCCTCTATCAACCGTCTGTTCTTATAGAAACACACACAGTCTGTTTCCTTAAACCATCTGATCTCCATATCGACAGCACTGATTTCAGGAGACAGGTGACACCGAATGGTGGAATCTGATTGAGATTCTTCAGGGAAAAATATCTGAAACTCATCTGTGTTGGAAAAAGACAAAAATGTGGACTCTCACAAATTATCTTAATCTTTTATATCAAATCAATGGCATTTTGAGTATGAAGGAAAATAAAAATTATTTTAACAGCACTTACTGTTGATTTCAGGCTCCATTTTCTCTCCTAAACAGGAACAGCCGGTGTGTACCTTTTTAAAATTGTAAGAAATAAAAATGAGAAACATTAGAAATGTATTTTAGTGAAGTATTTAGTTTAAATTACACTTGAGTTAAGTACAAACAATATTTCATTTCAGTAAAGTTAGTGAAATAAAATAACTCTTTACACCTATGCATAAAACGCTTGCAAGACATTTCATGGTAGATGATCCGTTTCTGCTCACCCGCTCCCTGGTTATCGGTTTAATAACATTGATAACCCTAAATTACATGTGAATATAATGTTGGCTACTTCAGAAAACAGAAAATAAGCACATCTAAAAAATCTCTTACTTACCTTTATGAAAATGTTGAGGGTAAACAAACATAAATGGAGATATGTTGGCAAATATGATGATTTTGCGTATCACCGCTGCAACCCAGGCCATCCGACGCACCGACGCCTCTTGTGGTTTTGTCTTTTTTTCAAGTGTGAGACCTAAAATATCTAAAATATAGAGACCTTTTCTATCATGTAATTCACTATTGCAGACTTTAACACAACGTACCAAGAACGTACCATTTTAAAGCAAATGAAAATGACAATTCTCCAACTACAGAACACCTCGGCTTTGATACCTTACAAATGGCGGCGATACCCAAGATGCACTTCGATTCTCGTGAGTGTGACGTCACCTGACAAAGACCGATTGACGTCTGGTTCACCCAGTCAAATGAATGGTAATCGCTCGTAATAATTCAGTCTGAACATGTAAGTTACACAAGTTTTGTGAATCGGTGAAATATGTAGCCTATAAACTGTTGATAGACAGGGTTATCATACAAATCATAGAAACAAGCAGTCCATAACATTTATTTTTGAGTTAACACATGCGATGTTCTTTGATCCGGTAGAGCAGTGGTTCCCAACCTTTTTTTCATGGGCCCCCCTACGTACACATATGGTAATCTGAGACCCCCCCCCCCCTATTATATTTAAACACGCCCATATATATATATATATATATATATATATATATATATATACACATATATACATATTCAATGTCAAGTGTGCATTTCTAAAAGACAAAAAATATATATTATTATTGCTCATATATATATATATATATATATGTATATATGCAATAATAATATACATTTTTTTGTCTTTTAGAAATGCACATTTGACATTGAGTTGACAGTAGTAGTTTGAGTTAGGATGCAGATGTAAATTTATGTTCATTATCAAAATCAGTAACATCTGTAAAAATTGCAACAACCTCCTTTTTTATATGGTGAAAGTTAATTTTTCTGACTGTTTGAGTTTTATTAAAATTAACCATTGTTCTTCCTTAGTAGCATACATTTACATCATGATAACCAGAGTTAAAACCACACATATAGCACCTCAATACTGTGGTAAAAAGGCAACTATATGGTTTCTAGGTAGCCTATTTATATGTAAAACAGTAGTCTAAATACATTTACTATAAATGCACAAACGCTAGCTATAGCTTAATCACAAATATACTGTAATTACATTCCATTACTCCTTTAATACATTTAATACACGTCTACACTAATATAATAAATTTGATATAAATACCCGACATTTCTGCCACAATACCATGGTGCAGTTAGTGTTACTACAGTAAATCCATGGTAAACGATGGTGATTTGTAGATTGAAAAGCCTTCTGACTGTATCGGTTTATATCAGTTGACTGATATCGACTGATACTAGTTTATTCCAGTCATTTGTGTTCTTCGCTGAATTCAAGCACTTCTCACTGGATCTCACAGCGCTGTTTAGTGGTTGCGTGATCGGTGAGTAAACACATCTGCTCTATTCAGCTCGCTCTGCGCTGCTGTTTGAACCGAGCTGATATCCGTGTGGCGCGGTTCAAATGAGTAACGTTAGCGCTGTTTTGTTCCGCTTTTGCCGCATAAACATTAAATTGAATATTTATCGAACTTGTTTTATCGAGGAAAATTATATCACTATAATTATAGCTATCGTATTATCGCCCAGCCTTACCTCAAAGTATATCTGCTCCCGCGCCCCCCCCAAAAAATGGAGGAATATGGTACGGTGCCCGTGAGGGGCCGTCTTCAGTTCACTTAGTTTTGTCGTGGCCACAAGATATTAATTCGTGGGAACGTCATATTGACTTGTGGGAACGTGATATTATGTTGTGGCCACGAGCAATGGCGTAGCAAGCTTTTCAAAAGTGCGGGGGATGGATGTGGTTTGTTTGTTAAAAATAAAAACGATGAATACAATGACAGAAGGGTACAAAAGGTATAACATACAAGATATAAAAAGCTTCCCATTTAAATGAATGATACTAGAAAAGTATAAAAACACACTCGGAACACACAGAAAATAAGTCAAAACTCTGTTGTGAAAATACACTCATTCAAAGTACCTGGAAAAGGGAGATGTAAATAACCATAACCGTAAGTTCCCGCCTCCTCAGCACGAGCTGACCGATAAATCTAACACACCAAGAGAGGCGGGACTTAAGGCAGAACAGCCAATCATCAGCCGGTCACACTCAAAGCCGGTGTCATGTTTGAGAGGGAGGGGAGAGGAGAGGAGGCAGCCGCAGCGAGCGCAGACACAGAGCGGCCAGAGAAACGGAGAGCGACTGCTGTAAGGCGTTTGTGCAAAACTGCGGAAAAACTGCAGAAAAAGTGCTGGTTTTAAACACTCTCACCGGGAAAAGTGTGGGTGTTAAAACACCCACATCCCCCACGGGTGCGACGCCCCTGGCCACGAGATCATTTTGTCGAGGTAACAACATCCTTATGTCGTGGCCTCCAGATGTTATGTTGAGGGAATGACATATTTTTCTCGTGGCCACGAGTTTAATGCATAAACAAACCTACGTGACCATAGCAACCTGGGATGATCAGAGATGGATAAAACATTTCTATTAACATTAAACATTTCATTTAATATTTGTATATTATTATTATTATTATTATTAGGTTATATTAACTTGTTAGGGCTATATTTTTATATTTATTTCATATAAATATAATATTTTATTATTTTCCCTTTCAATTCGTGTATCGCTTTACCTAATTAACTTTCTGTATAATTATGCTATTTGCTACCATATATTTTGCAAATACTGCAAACGCCTGACAATTATGCCAATACTTTATGATTAGGCTATTTTTGCCAGTGCGTGATGATAAATGAGCGTGTTGTGTTTTCATTTACAAATGAAACTACTTGAATGATTCATTCCTCAACGAAACAGGCAGTAGGCTATAATATTATTAACAATTTAAATATATGTTAAATTCAACCTTTAAACTGCATTACCAATAAATTCCAATCAGCACAATCAAAGCTTTATGTCGAGCATTTACAGTAGGCTTATTTACAAAACTGGTCAGAATGTTATGTAAAGAGATCGAAATGAAGGGAAAAAACGAATATAAAAATATAATAATAGGCTAATAATAATAATGATAATAATAGCTAATAATAATATACAAATATTACGGAAAAAGATGATCAGTTAATAAACACACACAGCTAGCAAGACTGTGGGATGGATAAAAATATTTTCTTGTAGGTCTATTTTATTTTATGTAGTTTATGTAACATTTAGCCTATTTGTGCTAAACTTAATTAGAATGCTTAATTCGAATGCTGGTTACATCGCGTAATATAAATTATGTAATCATTTCTTATGCAATCATTCATTCATTCATTCATTCATTCATTTCTATAATAATTAATATAATAATTTAATTCAAAATAAAATATTAATGAATCCCTGATAATCCCAGGTTGCTATGGTCACGTAGGTTTGTTTACGCATTAAACTCGTGGCCACGAGAAAAATATGTCGTTCCCTCCCTTACTAGCCAGTAATTGTTTTCTACAAATATTTGTGTACTGTACATACAGTAAGGGAGATATTGGCAAAATTTCACCTGTAGTAAGTCAGCCTTTATTTTTAGAAAACAATTACTGTAATTCACTTAAAGGGTTTTTTCATGTTCCAAAGGTTGTAGTACGTTTGTAGTTACAAGTCTGACTTACTACAGGTGAAATTTTGCCAATATCTCCCTTACTATATGTACAGTACACAAATATTTTTAGAAAACAATTACTGTAATTCACCTAAAGGGTTTTTTCATGTTCCAAAGGCTGTAGTACATTTGTATTTATGAGACTGACTTACTACAGCTGAAATTTTGCCAAAATATTCCTTACTGTACGTACAGTACACAAATATTTTAATGAAAAAAGTATTGTAATTCACCAAATTTTGAATTACGATTTTTTTTATGTTCCAAAGTTTGTAGTACATTCCTAGTTGCCAGACTGACTTACTACAGGTGAAAATTTGCCAATTTCTTGCTTACTGTATGTACAGTACATAATTATTCTTAGAAAACAATTACTGTAATTCACCAAAAGGGTTTTTTTATGTTCCAAAGGTTGTAGTACATTTATAGTTACAAGACTGACTTACTACAGGTGAAAGTTTGCCAATATTTCCATTACTGTATGTACAGTACACAACTATTTTCTTTAAAAAATGACTGTAATTCACCAAAGTGTTTTTTTCATGTTCCAAAGGCTGTAGTACATTTCTAGTGGCAAGACTGACTTACTACACGTGAAATTTTGCCAATATCACCCTTACTGTATATACAGTACATAATTATTCTTAAAAAAACAATTACTGTAATTCACCAAAATATTTTTTTATGTTCCAAAGGTTGTAGTACATTTCTAGTGGCCAGACTGACTTACTACACGTGAAATTTTGCCATTTTTTTGCTTACTGTACGTACAGTACATAATTATTCTTACAAAACAATTACTGTAATTCACCAAAATATTTTTTTTATGTTCCAAATGTAGTAGTACATTTCTAGGGGCCAGACTGACTTACTACAGGTGAAATTTTGCCAATATCACCCTTACTGTACATACAGTCAGGGGCGGACTTACCCATTAGGCAAAGGTAGGCGACTGCCTAGGGCCCCCAAAAGCCAAGGGCCCCCTAAAATGCTTTTCATATACGAGATGCGCATTAAGCGCGGACACGCGAACGGTGTTTATTACCACGACAACCGTCTGCGTGTCCGAGTTGAATGTGCTTCTTGTGTATCCTGCTTGTAGCAAATATAAATATTATGCATCTGAAGCAGGGGCGAATCTAGGATTTTTTTAATGGGGTGGCACAGGGGGGACCAAGAACCAGCCAGGGGGGGCCCATAGGAAATATCATGTAAAAGTCACATAAAAATGGTACTGCACAAGTGCCTGGACAACTCATCTCTCTTTTTATAAATAAAAACCACTGATCAGACAATACTTGTTCTCAACTTTGATTGATCCAACAGACGGTGTGTGTGTGTGTGTGTGTGTGTGTGTGTCTAGTGTACTTTTTGTAAAAAGAAATCATGTTCTGACTTTTACCCGTTGCTGCAGATAGATGGCTGGTGTAGTCCTCACTGGCCTCTCAGGCTGGCTCTGACCTGCTAATTTGCCTGCCGGGTGGATTGTCTCTGACCTGCACTGCACTGTATCTACCTGTCTTTGACATGGTTTCTTCTCGAAGAAGCCTTGAATGTATTGCTGCTGTTGTCCCCTTTTCATTTTTTTACACAAAATTCTGTCTAAAAATAAAAAAAACTCTTAACTTAATCATAAAATAGTATATTTAATAGCCATATTCTCATCTGATTAAAGACAAAATCATTTAAATGTGAAGCTGTTCTTGGACATTGCAAACGAAAATAAAATATACAAGACTACCATGCAAAAACGTTTGTTTATTCAATACAAACAGGTGTTTTTACTATTTTACATCTTAAAATTCCAAGTGTCAGAACGCTAACATTATTAAACCCCACATTTTAGCGTTTACCACGTTACTGCAGACTATTTGGCAAAGTGATTTTGCCTTTAATCTTTGAAACAACAGGAAGAAACATAACAATTTCTATTTTAAGCGGTGCAGGTGCATCGCGGAAACACAAATAAGTACAAACTCTAAGGAGCTTATACACTGCCCTCCAAAAGTTTGGAAACGCCCTAGAAAAGTGGGGTTTTGGACAATATTGGCATGAATCCTTTTTAATTTGTGATCATTTTGCACTGATAAGGGACAACACAAACTACGAAAACATATTTTATTACAGTACATAAATACAGTATAAACAGTTTATACATAGAAAAAACGTAAATTTTAAATTTAATATTTGTAAACTATCTGACCTAAATTGTGTTCTAATTTGTTAATTGTATTCTAAACTTAATTGGCAATCAATTGTTGAAGCTATTAAGGTGTGCTGACCCGAAAATCTTTTAAAAACCTGGGCCAAGTTTAAACCAGTAACCAGGCATCACAGCTGGCAAAGGGGCATGTCTGACTTTGACATGTATATATTGCCATTATTATGTAATCAAAATGAAAATTATTATTGCTGGTCTTCAGTGATAATGTTAAGCTACTTTAATGTATTTGCACCAAAAAAATATAAGGATTTATGCTGATATCGTCCAAAACCCCACTTTTCTAGGGCATTTCCAAACTTTTGGAGGGCAGTGTATATATAGGCCTATAATTATAATTTAATACTTACAATGAACAGAGAAGTGGTCTGCAGCCTGCGAAATCGCGCTTCAAAGTCAAAAAAAGTGACTTGTTTTGTGTTTTTATTGTCCTTCCCTCTCTCCCTCCCTTTTGACTGGACCTTGAGATATTGAGTATATGTCTGTTGTTTTGTTTTGTTATATTTTGGATGTTATGTTATGTTATGTTATGTTATGTGTGAAAAAAAAAAAGTTGATAACATAAAAAATGTAAGGTACATTTAGAACAGATAAAAATGTGCGATTAAGTTGTGATTAATCACGAGTTAACTCATGACAATCATGTGATTAAATATTTTAATCGATTGACAGCCCTAAGTTACAATGACTAAAATTAAATGTAGGCTTACGCTGGTTATCAGTGGACTTTCCTCATCAATATAGGCTATATTTTTCACACTTTTCTCATTCTCGCTAATTCAAGTTTTTATATGAATGAACCTCTGAAGGGAACCGATTCAGTCTTCAGAAAAGTTTTGATGGCATTTTCATTTTACCTGATAAAGTATCATTTATGAGCTGAGCACTGCTTTGTTTACAGCCGTTACCGGGGAAACCGCTATATTTCTGATGTTCCAAAAGCGCCTCCTACTGGCAGAGAATGAATGTGCATTTTCAATAATCCAGTCTGCAGTTTTTCTTCAGACCAATGCGAAAATCCACCCACATAAACCCGTTTTAAATATTATAATAATTTATACTTCTGATTCATCCCTTTTCTTAAAAAATGGTTTAAAGGTTCAATTGTGAGGTTTATCATTTTATAAATTATTTAGTTTTTTGTTAAAACTTGTATCTCAATGGTAAATCAATTGCTATTTCGTGGTCTACAACATGAAAGAATAAAACTGTCTGCTAAATGAATAAATGTAAATGTAAATGAAAGAATCCCATTATAACATGTACATGAAAAATGTAGAAACATTGGACTCAACTATGGGGAACCACTGTGCAGCAGCAAGCATCACGACAAAAAAGAAACCTCAAGGTTGATCTAGGTAAATGTGTACAAATGTACAGGGCCCCATTCCTATATTTGCCTGGGGCCCCCAATTCGCTAAATCCGCCCCTGCATACAGTACATAATTATTCTTAGAAAACAATTACTGTAATTGACCAAAAGGGTTTTTTCATGTTCCAAAGGCTGTAGTGCGTTTGTAGCTACAAGACTGACTTATATTTAAAAAATGACTGTAATTCACCAAAGTGTTTTTTTCATACACACTGTACTTTCACCAAATTCAGTTCACACATCGTTGCTCTCCTGCTGGTTATGCTACAACACTCATTTTGAAAGTAATTACTTTGGCACATTTTTTTATTAATTTTTATTATGAAAAATAATTAATAACTTTACTGTAATTGGACGTAATAATTAATAACTTTACTGTAACACATTATACTTTCACCAAATTCAGTTCACACATCACTGCCTTCCTGCTTTTTACACTACAACACTCATTTTGAAAATAATCGCTTTGGCACATTTTTTTTAATGTTTATTATATTACACACTGTACTTTCACCAAATTCAGTTCACAGATCACTGCTCTCCTGCTGGTTATACTACAGCACTCATTTTGAAAGTAATTGCTTTGGCACATTTTTTATAAATTTTTATGATGAAAAATTGTTAATAACTTTACTGTAACACACTGTACGTTTACCAAATGCAGATCACACATCACTGCCCTCCTGCTGGTTATACTATAACACTTATTGCTTTGGCACATTTTTTATAAATTTTTATTATGAAAAATAATAATAATAATAATAATTATTATTATTATTATGAAAAATAGTTAATAACTTTACTGTAACACACTGTACTTTCATAAAATTCAGTTCACACATCACTGCTCTCCTGCTAGTTATACTACAACACTCATTTTGAAAGTAATTGCTTTGGCATATTTTTTATGAATTTTTATTATGAAAAATTGTTAATAACTTTACTGTAACACACTGTACTTATATAAAATTCAGTTCACACATCACTGCTCTCCTGCTGGTTATACTACAACACTCATTTTGAAAGTAATTTCTTTGGCACATTTTTTATTATTTTTTATTATAAAAATAGTTAATAACTTTACTCTAACACACTGTACTTTCACCAAATTCAGTTCACACATCATTGCTGTCCTGATGGTTATGCTACAACACTCATTTAGAAAGTAATCACTTGGACACATTTTGTTTTATACATTTTTATTATGGAAAATAGTTAATAACTTCACCGTTACTGTACATAATAGTTCATAACTTTACTGTAACACATTATACTTTCACCAAATTCAGTTCACACATCACTGCCTTCCTGCTGGTTATACTACAATGCTCATTTTGAAAATAATTGCTTTGGCACATTTTTTATTAATTTTTATTATGAAAAATTGTCAATAACTTTACTGTAACACATTATACTTTCACCAAATTTAGTTCACACATCACTGCCTTCCTGCTGGTTATACTACAACACTCATTTTGAAAGTAATTGCTTTGGCACATTTTTTATTAATGTTTATTATGAAAAATTGTTAATAACTTTACTGTAACACACTGTACTTTCACCAAATTCAGTTCACACATTACTGCTCTCCTGCTGGTTATACCACAACACTCATTTTGAAAGTAATTGCTTTGGCACATTTTTTATGAATTTTTATTATGAAAAATTATGAACAGCTGGGTGTCCGATAAATGCTACGCAAAATCGTAACCTTCCCACCGCCCCAGCACAAATTCGCTCTTGGTATCTGCAGGGACCAGAGGGGAGTATAACGCTGCTGGAGATAGCCATGCTGCTGTTCCTTTCCACACAGGATTTCTTAACAGAAGGGATTTCGACCTTCAATCAAAGATTGCTTCAAGTCTTTCCTATTTGTTGTTACAGCTTGGCAGTAACAATGGGGAGGCGAGCCTTCCGGAGAAGGCGCCCCCTGGCGTCAGACTGCTCCGCCCAGTCTGACTGCGGGGGGTGCTGGAGGAACTCCACCAGGGTTCGCCGTCTGGGGAACTTACTGTGGGAGGAAAAAGGCACTCAAGCGTGACACCGGCCAGCTCTTCGCACCACTTACCTGTTACCCAACACAAGGGAAGAGACTGGCTCAACGCGGAGAAGGTGTTCGGTGTGTCGCCCAGCCCGCAGCTCTGCAGATGTCTGCCAGAGATGCGCTGTGCGCCAATGCATAGGAGGAGGCAACACTCCATGTGGAGTGAGCCCTCACCTCCAGGGGGCACAGCTCGCCTTGGGATTGATACGCCAAGGCGATGGCATCCACTATCCAGTGGGCCAACCTCTGCTTGGAGACAGCCTTCCCTTTCTGCTAACCTCTGTAGCAGACAAAAGCTGCTCAGAGCTTAGGAAGCTCTGACTGACTCGAGCAGCTCAACGGGACCCCTCTGCAGTCCAGCCAGGACAATAGAGGATGCAACCTCCTGGCACCCCTCAGGAGCCTCACAATGAGATCTTGCTTTCCCAGGAACCGGCTGTCCACTGCATCGTGATGTGCTGTGATAGCAGCCACATACGCTCTCAAGGTGGAGGATGGCAGCCTATGCTCCAACCTTTCTTGCTGGAAAGAAAGCACTACTCCAATAGTACATCTTTGGGGGTCTTCTCGGCGAGAAGATCACCAGTTCCTGAACAGACTCCATTTCAGATCGTAGGCTTGCCTTGTAGAGGGAGCTCTAGCCTGAGTGATCATGTTAACCACCGCTGGTGACAGATCAGTTAAGTCTGCCACGTCCTGTCCAAGAGCCACACATGGAGGTTTCACAGATCTGGACCCAGGTGCTACATGGTGCCGGGCCCCTGAAAAAGGAGGTCCTTTCTCAGAGGGATGAGCCAGGAGGGGCTGTCATGAGGGGCATGAGTTCAGAAACCAGTTCGGGGTGGGCCAATACGGCGCAACCGGCAGGGCCTGTTCCTCGTCCTCGCTGACCTTGCACAGTGTCTGTGTGAGAAGGCTCACTGGGGAAACACATACTTGCGTAAAGCCCAAGGCCAGCTGTGCGCCAGTACGTCCGTGCCGAGGGGGCCTTGGTAAGGGAGCCATACAACTGGCCGTGGGAGGACTCGTGGGAGGCAACCAGGTTTCCCCGAGTTTCCCCGAGTCGACTCTAGAACAGCCGGATCGTCTCAGGATGGAGATGCCATTCACCGGGGAACGTGAGCTGTCGTGAGAGCACATCGGCTGCATGATTGAGGATGTGGATGTCCAGGATGTGGACGGCGCGCAGCGACTTGCACTGCATCTGACTCCAGAGGAGGAGATGGCGGGCGAGTTGTGACATGCGACGTGATCGTAGACAACCCTGCCAGTTGATGTACGAAATGGTCGCAGTGTTGACCATGTGGACCAACACGTGCTAGCCAAGCAGCAGCGGCCGGATCGCCACAAGGCTAGTAGCACTGCCAGCAACTCGAGGCAGTTGATGTGCCAAAGCAGTCGAGGCCCTGTCCAGAACCCCGAGGCTGCATGCCCATTGTATGTAGTGCACCAGCCCGCATTAGAGGCATTCATTGTGACAAACGACATGCCGAGGCACTTGTTCTAAGGGCACTCTGACCTGTAGAAAGACAAGGTCCATCCAGGGGCTGAATGAGCGGCAACGCGTTGGCGTGATGGTAACGCGAACTCTGTACCGTGGCACCATGCCCATTTCGGGATTTAGGAGTGTAACCTGTGCTGAAGTGGTTGGTACTACCCTCGTACATTTGTTTGAGTGCCTTGGCTTGGTGGACCTGCAGGATAGCCATGGCATGCACGGCAGAGGCAGCCTGGCCTGTAGCACTGTAAGCTTTGGCCATGAGCGCAGCCGTCAGCTTACAGGCTTTGGACGGGAGACGCGGGCAATTCCTCCAAGTGGTGGCGTTTTGTGGGCACAAGTGCACCACAACAGCTCTCTCCACCTGGGGAATGTCCACATACCCCCTGGCGGCCCCGCCATCAAGGGTAGTGAGGACGGGGGAGGGAGATGAGCGGCTTCTGGCCGTAAAAGGGGCCGTCCACGACTTCGTCAGCTCCTCATGCACCTCCGGGAAAAAAGGCACCGGAGCAGATCGCGGTTGTGAGCCGTGTCCCGCTCCGAGAAACCAATCATCTAGCCGCGAGGGCTCAGGACTGGGAAGTCTGTTGACCTCAAGCCCGATACTCATGCCTGCCCGGGCAAGCATGGCTGTCAACTCCAGGTCCGATTCGGCGGTGGTGACAACACCCGAGGGGGGCAGCCCCATTGAATCTTCATCCTCGGAGGACGATAGCCCATCCCCTGATGCTGCGATCGACATCTGATCCTCCGGGGGTGCACTGAATGAAATGCTGGCAGCCCCGCGAGGCGGACCGGCAAAATCACTTGGGAGCTGAACAGAACGATCGCGCAATAAGAGGTCTGTGGGGACTGGTCCGGTGGAGAAGCTCTTATTGTAACCATCAGTTCTCCCAGAGCTCTAGCCGGTGGTTCTCTGCTCGAGCCAGACAGGTACTGGGACGGGTAGCGGCAGAGGGTGCCCCTCTTTTAACAAAAGGTCATGCTCATACACTCAGTCAATGCATGAGTCATCCACGAACGCAGCTTCAGCGTGTTGGGTACCCAGACACTGAAGACAACGATCGTGTCTGTCCTCAGAAGACAGGTAACAACAGCAACCAAGAGGACACAGACAGAACAGACATCTTTAAAAAGATGCAAGCCTTCCGTGATATGCACTTTTAGGAAATCTGCTCTTTTAGTTGAAGTGCCCAGGGGAATCGCTGCAGACAGGGACACCGCTGTTCACACCGTAACACCAACCAAGAACAGCTTCCAGTCAGATTGATGAAAGGCTTTGTGGAGATCAGCACTGTTCACCTACTCGGCTTCGAAGCAAAAATCTGAAGAGTGGATGCACCTGTCGCCTATTTATACCCATATGCATGGGGAGTGGCTCAGGTGTGTAAAATCCACTAGCCAAAATTCATTGGTGTTTTCTTTTAAAGTCAGAGATGACTGGGGCTCCCAGGTGAATCCCCATATGTCATCACGACATAACTCGTAGTGACCGACAGATAGGGAACTGAATTTGGTGAAAGTACAGTGTGTTACAGTGAAGTTATTAATTATTTATTTTCATAATAAAAATGTATAAATGTGCCAAAGCAATTACTTTCAAAATGAGTGTTGTAGTATAACCAGCAGAAAGGCAGTGATGTGTGAACTGAATTTGGTGAAAGTACAGTGTGTTACAGTAAAGTTAACAATTTTTCATAATAAAAATTAATAAAAAATGTGCCAAAGCAATGACTTTCAAAATGAGTGTTGTAGCATAACCAGCAGGAGAGCAGTGAAGTGTGAACAGAATTTTATGAAAGTACAGTGTGTTACAGTAAAGTTATTAACTTGTTCATAATAAAAATTCATAAAAAATGTGCCAAAGCAATTATTTTCAAAATGTGTTGAAGTATAACCAGCAGGAGAGCAGTGATGTTTGCACTGAATTTGGAGAAAGTACAGTGTGTTACAGTAAAGTTATGAAAAAATTTCATAACAAAACTGTATAAAAAAAATGTGCCAAAGCAATTACTTTCCAAATGAGTGTTGTAGTATAACCAGCAGAAATGCAGTGATGTGTGAACTGAATTTGGTGAAAGTACAGTGTGTTACGGTGAAATTATTAACTATTGTTAATAACAAAAATTCATAAAAAATGTGCCAAAACAATTACTTTCACAATGAGTGTTGTAGTATAACCACCAGAAATGCAGTGATGTGTGAACTGAATTTGGTGAAAGTACAGTGTGTTACAGTAAAGTTATTAACAATTTTTCATAATAAAAATTAATAATAAATGTGCCAAAGCAATTACTTTCCAAATGAGTGTTGTAGTATAACCAGCAGAAATGCAGTGATGTGTGAACTGAATTTGGTGAAAGTACAGTGTGTTACGGTGAAGTTATTAACTATTGTTCATAATAAAATTCATAAAAAATGTGCCAAAGCAATTACTTTCACAATGAGTGTTGTAGTATAACCAGCAGAAAGGCAGTGATGTGTGAACTGAATTTGGTAACAGTACAGTGTGTTACGGTGAAGTTATTAACTATTTTCCATAATAAAAAATTATTTAAAAAATGTGTCCAAGTAATTACTTTCAAAATGAGTGTTGTAGCATAACCAGCAGGACAGCAACGATGTGTGAACTTAATTTGGTGAAAGTACAGTGTGTTACAGTAAAGTTATTAACTATTTTTCACGATAAGAATTAATAAAAAATGTGCCAAATCAATTACTTTCAACATGAGTGTTGTAGTATAACTAGCATGAGAGCAGTGATGTGTGAACTGAATTTTATGAAAGTACAGTGTGTTACAGTAAAGTTATTAACTATTTTTCATAATAAAAATTCATAAAAAATGTGCCAAAGCAATTATTTTCAAAATGAGTGTTGTAGTATAACTAGCAGGAGAGCAGTGATGTGTGAACTGAAATTGGTGAAAGTACAGTGTGTTGCAGTAAAGTTATTAACTATTGTTCATAATACAAATTAATAAAAAATGTGCCAAAGCAATTATTTTCAAAATGAGTTTTGTAGTATAACCAGCAGGTGAACTGAATTTGGTGAAAGTACAGTGTGTTACAGTAAAGTTATAAATTTTTCATAATAAAAATTTATAAAAAATGTGCCAAAGCAATTACTTTCAAAATGAGTGTTGTAGCATAAGCAGCAGGAGAGCAATGATGTGTGAACTGAATTTGGTGAAAGTACAGTGTTACAGTAAAGTTATTAACAATTTTTCATAATAAAAATTAATAACAAATGTGCCAAAGCAATTACTTTCAAAATGAGTGTTGTAGCATAACCAGCAGGAGAGCAATGATGTGTGAACTGAATTTGGTCAAAGTACAGTGTGTTACAGTAAAGTTATTAACAATTTTTCATAATAAAAATTACACTGACCAAAATTATAAACGCAACACTTTTGTTTTTGCCCCCATTTTTCACGAGCTGAACTCAAAGATCTAAGACTTTTTCCATGTACACAAAAGGCCTATTTCTCTCATATATTGTTCAAAAATCTGTCTAAATCTGTGTTAGTGAGCACTTCTCCTTTGCCGAGATAATCCATCCACATCCCAGGTGTGGCATATCAAGATGCTGATTAGACAGCATGATTATTGCACAGGTGTGCCTTAGGCTGGCCACAATAAAAGGCCACTCTAAAATGTGCAGTTTTATCACACAGCACAATGCCACAGATGTTGCAAGTTTTGAGGGAGCGTGCAATTGGCATGCTGACTGCAGGAATGTCCACCAGAGCTGTTGCCCGTGAATTGAATGTTCATTTCTCTACCATAAGCCATCTCCAAAGGCATTTCAGAGAATTTGGCAGTACATCCAACCGGCCTCACAACCGCAGACCTCGTGTAACCACACCGGCCCAGGACCTCCACATCCAGCATCTTCACCTCCAATATCGTCTGAGACCAGCCACCCGGACAGCTGCTGCAACAATCGGTTTGCATAACCAAAGAATTTCTGCACAAACTGTCAGAAACCATCTCAGGGAAGCTCATCTGCATGCTCGTTGTCCTCATCGGGGTCTCGACGTCATCGTAACCGACTTGAGTGGGCAAATGATCACATTCGATGGCGAGGTGGACTTTGGAGAGGTGTTCTCTTCACGGATGAATCCTGGTTTTCACTGTACAGGGCAGATGGCAGACAGTGTGTATGGTGTCGTGTGGGTGAGTGGTTTGCTGATGTCAACATTGTGGATCGAGTGGCCCATGGTGGCGGTGGGGTTATGGTATGGGCAGGCGTATGTTATGGACAACGAACACAGGTGAATTTTATTGATGGCATTTTGAATGCACAGAGATACAGTGACGAGATCCTGAGGCCCATTGTTGTGCCATTCATCCACGACCATCACCTCATGTTGCAGCATGATAATGCATGGCCCCATGTTGCAAGTATCTGTACACAATTCCTGGAAGCTGAAAACATCCCAGTTCTTGCATGGCCAGCATACTTACCGGACATGTCACCCATTGAGCATGTTTGGGATGCTCTGGATCGGCGTATACGACAGCATGTTCCAGTTCCTGCCAATATCCAGCAACTTCGCACAGCCATTGAAGAGGAGTGGACCAACATTCCACAGGCCACAATCAACAACCTGATCAACTCTATGCGAAGGAGATGTGTTGCACTGCGTGAGGCAAATGGTGGTAACACCAGATACTGACTGGTTTTCGGACCCGCCCGGACCCTCCCAATACAGTAAAACTGCACATTTTAGAGTGGCTTTTTATTGTGGCCAGCCTAAGGCACACCTGTGCAATAATCATGCTGTCTAATCAGCATCTTGATATGCCACACCTGTTGACACAGAACAGCCGGTTCTCCAACCCAACCAATCACAGCGCACCAACTCACCTGAGTATTGATCACCCGCACCTGCAACTCATTCAGTCACTCATCACTCAGCATACTTAAGCACCATCACCAGCTCACTCCGGTGTCCGGTCTCGTTGACACATAGTGGACTCTATTGCTAATGCAAATCTATTCCAAGTGTTATATCCTTCACTTACCTCCTGTATTCTCCTCAGTGTGTTCTCCTCGTCCTCGCTCTCCATCGTCTCCGTGTCGTCCTCGTCTCCAGTCAGTCTGCTCCTGTGCCTGCCTCCATCCATCCTTCAATCCACGATCTCCTGGGTCTGTAAGCAAGGCCTGCAATTACCATTCCCTTCAAGTTCTTCAAGTATCATTGCTCCAGTGACTTACCTGCTTCTCTGCTCACTCTATTGTGCTGTTTAATAAATAATACTCATTCAACGTCTTCTCTGTGTCCTGGAGTCCTTCCGTAACACCTGTGAGGTGGATGGGTTATATATGGATGGGATTTGTGAACAATATTTGAGAGAAATAGGCCTTTTGTGTACATAGAAAAAGTCTTAGATCTTTGAGTTCAGCTCATGAAAAATGGGGGCAAAAACAAAAGTGTTGCATTTATAATTTTGGTCAGTGTAATAAAAAATGTGCCAAAGCAATTACTGTCAAAATTAATGTTGTAGTATAACCATCAGGAGAGCAGTAATGTGTAAATTGAATTTGGTGACACTACAGTGTGTTACAGTAAAGTTATTAACTATTTTTCATTAAAAAAATAAAATACCATTCTGAAAAAAACAATAGAACCCTGCCCAAAACACAATAGAAAATGTAATGGATTTAATGGTTATAATGGGAATTGTATTGGTTTTAATGGAAACTATAATGGTGTCTACTGGTATGTGATGGATTATATTGGTGGGATGTTAAATCCTATTGGGAAAATGCCCAAAACACACTACAAAAAGGAATTTTGTAATGGTTTTACTGGAAAAAGCTAATGGTTTATAATGGTATTTTAATGGAAACCATTGGAATTTATGTGATGGTTTCTATTGGGCTTCTATTGTTTTTTTAGCAGGGGGTAATAAATGTGCCAAAGCAATTACTTCGAAAATGAGTGTTGTAGTATAACCAGCAGGAGAGCAGTGATGTGTAAATTGAATTTGGTGACACTACAGTGTGTCAGTGTAAAGTTATTGAGTATTTTATTAGTAACATTTTCGCGTTTGGCACTTTGCAGACGGTCCCTTCGGACTTGTCTCTCAGACGCCAGCGCATTGAGATCAATGTATTTTATACAGAGCTGAGGAAAGCTTGTTTTGAGAAAACCTCGCTTGTAGCTCGTTTTCTACATCACTAGAAAAAGAAAAGAGGCGTCATTTGTGTATTAAAAACGTTTTGCTCGCGAGTTATTGATCCGGAAAAGTCGAATCTGTCAATATCTTGCCAACTTTACCGAACTAAAACATCTTTCACTTTCATTTTCTTTGCAACTGCAGTTAACACCTCCCAAGTGATTTCTTAAAACAGTGCTGTCAGGTGTTTTCTGTTAATGGACATGACACCTCAGGCTGTTTTCGCCCAGTCAGCATGAAATGATTACCACGGTCATTACCTCCATCTTATATTTTCTTTAGCTGTAGCCTACGTAAGCTATGAGTGAAAAGAATAATTCAAAACTGAAAGCGTTTCTGCCAAAAGATGTGTAAAGACATTTTCTGTTGCTGATTACCTGCCATCATTTGTTTGGATTTGACTCTGATTGCAGTCATTCTCCCTATTTAATATGCATCATTTGCATTTATGACTGGCTTCTTTGCTTTGCAGTTTGTTTTTAATGGTCTGCATTCAGTACAGTTTCTCAGTAGGGGGCTCTATTTGATTATGACAGTGTTTACAAGCACCAGCACTGAGGTGAGCTTCGCAGCAGACTTCAGGCGGCATTACGTGACGAAAGTGTGGACTCAGAGAAAGACTTTAAAATTAAATTATTTTAATGGATAAATAAATAAATTTGTTCGTTAAAGATGAGTTTTGAAGGACAAAATTAGTGACTGCAGTGTGACTTTAAACGTTTTATTTGGCGAAAATCCAAACACTCAGGAGAAAACAGGGCGTAGGAGTATGGAATGCCAATCCTGCCATAATTACAAATAAATAAATAAATAAACGTTCAAAGAAAAGTAAAAAAACCTAAAATAAATAATTATTTTTAATTTTATTTCCTTATTTATGTATTTAAAAAAAATCCACATTTATTTCAACTTTTATTTATTTTCCCATTTATGTATTTATCTACGTATTTATTTCCACATTTATTTCTTTTCACATTTATTTATTTATACATTTATTTATTTATACATTTCTTTGTCCATAGGGTAATGAGGAGGGCGTGTTTTGTCCGTAGGGTAATGAGGAGGGCGTGTTTTGCACTGGCAGGTTCTGATGGATTTTTTTGCACATGACAGTGGAAACAACTTAAAATAGCCTACTCCTTCATTTTTGGCCATACAGATTAGTGCAAGACATCATTATAAACTATAAATGGTCTACTTTTATTTGTGTACACTCACAATAAAAAACATAAAATAAAAATGAAATTAATAATAAACAGGGTGCGCTTTCAGCCGGCTCTGCGAGACTCTGTCTCAAAAATGAACTGAAACTCAACGAATAATTATCAATTTATCATATGTATATGGAAATGACATATAACAAATAAAACAAGACTATTCATTCTGTGGAATATTTTTAATAGTTTCCTCAAAGTACTAGCCTATTGAATAGGCTGTAATTTGCAGGTGGGACGTGTCCCCACGACCCCACCACTTTTTGCAACATCTCGCGGTGCCACACGGATGTACCTAAAAGAAAGAAACATCTCCATTCTATAAGAAATTCGTTGGTGTGTGTTAAATAACAGGCGATCTATCGCTGGTATGTGTTGTTTTTGAAATCACGGCGAGTGCTTGTTGCAGCAATGCACAGTCTTCACACAGACTATGGAGCACAAAACAGCTCTTGATACACAATCACTGATGAACACTTTTGGTTTTAATGAGAAAAAAAAATCTATATGAGAGTGGATTAGAACCCAGACTCTCAGAAATGGTTGGCAGAAGTTCTACCGCTAGACTATCAAAGCACACAAGTATTTTATACAAATTTATGTATTTATTCACTGTTGTGAAGAATCGCGGCACTCATTACATTGTATTATTAATATTAATATTTATATTAACATAGTCACTTTGTGCGGCTGCACTGTCAGTAGTTATGCCACTGACCCGTGATATAAGATTTTGGCCATAATGCCCATCTAAATCATTCATCCCACAATATCAACAGGCACGTCATGTAGGCTACAATTCTTGTATTTCGTTTGGGCACCACAAGGTGTCACTGTGGCCTCAAAGCTAACCCCTCGCCAACTCTGGCTCGATTGCTTTTCCTGAGGCAAAACACGCCCTCCTCATTACCCTATGGACAAAGAAATGTAGAAATAAATAAATGTGGAAATAAATAAATGTGGAAATAAATACATAAATGTGAAAATAAATAAAAGTTTAAATAAATAAATGTGGATTTTTTTTAAAAAAAAATACATAAATAAGGAAATACAATTATAAATAATTATTTTTGTTTTTTTACTTTTCTTTAAACGTGTATTTATATATTTATTTATATTTGCTTTTTTACATTTCTTTGTACATTTATTTATTTATTTATTTATTTCTAATTATGGCAGAAATGGCATTCCATATAGGAGGTGCTTAACTGCAGTTAAAGAGAAATTGAAAGTGAAAGAATTTTTAATCTGACATCAGACCAGTCTGAAGGGTTGTTAAGGTCATATTTCAGTTCTGCGCTGCACTTCAGCCGAGACAGAATTTTTAAAATAGAAAGGTAAGTAAAATCCATGCAAAAATACATCCTAACTTTTATAATGCGACAGTGACCGGATGATTGTGCTTTATCTTGTAGCCTACCTACATATTAGCTAAACCACACACGGAGGCTATCTGTAGTCTGTTTCTGTTTCTCCAAGCTTGATAATGTAATCTTATCAGTGTTGGTGTGTAACTAGTTAGGCTACACATAACGGAATTACGGAATTTAATTACAAAATAAATGTAACTGTAAGCTGTTGCAGTTACAGAGAAAAAAAATATGTAATTAAGTTACAGTACTCATGAAAGGGTTAACGATTACAAAGGGGGTTGCATCTGAATATTTTCACACATACACAGATTTGATTGATTTTTTTTCCAAATTGCATTGACTGCTTTAAAATACGAAACACCAATGTCTCAGGAGTTTAGGAGAGAGTTTTATCCACAGTAATTTCACACTTGTCTAGTACAAATATGTGGCTTTGTTTCATAATTACAGTGTATAGCCTACATTTTTCTTTATTTACCCTAAAAAATTGGAAGCGAAATGTGACAACATGCCCCGTAGGTGGGGTACATTGTAACATCTGAGGGGCACGTTGTAACATGACCATATGACACCTTAAAATGTTATCTGATCTCATGAAAAAAAAATATACAAGACAAACTACAATATTGTGTCAATAAAATAAATTTCAAATAAAATAATGGCGTTTTTTAAGAATGAAAAATAATCTGATTTTGGAGTTTGACAATGAACACATTGCAACCATGCTTGGGACGGCCCACATAAATGAGCCAAATGCTTTACATGTCTTGAAATAATTATTTCTGAACATTAAACATTGACTGTCAGTCTTTATTCACCTGTTTCTCGTCGTTTCTCATAAAATAATTAAGATAAATTGGGTGAATTACATCGCTAATGTCATAGAATAGCATAGTTTAATAATAGCGGGGCACATTGTTCTGACCCAGAAAGTGTTGAGTGCACGCATGAAAATTAGTAAACCTTACGAGCTGAGAGGGCTGTGAAGGTTTGTTTAGCCGATAAAGAGGTGATATAAGATCTCATACGGCAGGTCTCAGAGAGGCTACAATAGCCGAAGAGACAGGGCTTCTGTTAGGAGAGGGACGCCTCCCTAACAGAGAGCCAGACTCTTCATTCAAGTTTATACGAGTAATACGTGCTTGAATAGGAGCAGTGTTGGGCACGTTACTTTAAAAAAGTAATTAGTTATAGTTACTAGTTACTTCTCACAAATAGTAATTGAGTTAGTAACTGAGTTACATCATTATAAAAGTAACTAATTATCAGGGAAAGTAACTATTGCGTTACTTTTTTTTTTAAATGTTCAAATGTCAAATAACTTGGATGCCCCCAATATTAAATGTTAAATGAATGAAATGGACACTAAATAGAATAAATTATTATTATAAAACATTGTACATTAATGTACACTATTTATCTACTGACACTTAGTTGACAGTCAGTCAAGCATTAAAATAGGATATTATGATAATTTAGCATTATATGATGGTAGAACTTTAGTAATTAGAATAACCAAGTATGAATTCATATTTGTCATGTTGACTGAACTTAGGACTGGTGCTTAAGATATTGTTTGTCATATTGTGTTTCTATAAAAAAAGGGGGGAAAAATTGATAAGATAACAAAACTACTACGTATTATACCACTAATAACAATATAAAACGCACTAAGGATTAATGAGCTGCTGGGTTCATGAATATTAATCTGGTTGTCTGCGTTCGCTCGAATTGATTCGCTGAAATCAAAACAGGGACGATAATAGGTGAGCGCCGGCCAATGAGATTGTCGTTTGCACATAACCTGGCAGTTCTTAAAAGCTGAAGAATTCCAAAGGATCTCCGTTATTTTGACACGAAAACACAATAAAGAATATCGTTTACATGTAGCGCGTCAATTCTGCATGTTATGAAAGCAGGGCCGGCGCCACGGGGGGGCGTGAGGGGGCGTCGCCCCCTCACTCGGACTATCCCGCCCCCTCACTCAAGATGAGTGTGAAAATAGATTTTATTTATGAAATATAATGGTTTATTTAAAAAACACAGTTGCCAAACGAATAGGCTTTCTAGCAATAAGCTTGTGTTTCATTGTAAAACAGACACAATTGAGTATTTCTGGTGGTTGTGGTGGTGTACCGCCGCTCCCTATAAGCGGAGTACGCAGTTTGCATAGGGCATAATTTTTTTTTAAATTAAATTCGTTCTATATTAATATATACATATACATAAATAAAAATATAAACATGAACAGATAGCCTATATATAATGATAAAAAATGAACGCAGTAGCTAAGCACATGTGACGCGCCCTTCCCGCGTCTGCGCTGGCGCCCGCCCTCACGTCATATTTGCGGCTGAATGCAAATTATCATAAATGATCGAAAACTATGCCCGGGAAAAGACATCAGCAGTCCAGGGCCCCCCAAGAAAAAAGCCAAGATGTAAGTTCATAATTTTCATGTACGGTGAAACTTTTTAATTGACGTTCACCATAATGTGCCTTAAATTTCAGTTTCAGCATCTGCCTTAATATTCTCTTTGAGTTTCCATGTTCTTGTAGCCATGGTAACCACAAATTAACCGTGGTTTTGTTACTTCAAATAATAATTTGCAAATAAGTATTGAGATTTTTTTTTTTTTGTGGTTATAAAAACAGACCTAAGCGAACAATAGACTTTAAAATGACTTATAAAATATTATATAAAACAATGAGGCAATAATGATCGGTTAATTACTTATAATCATATTGCATAACTGTTAAAATACATAAAGTAATACAAAATATACAATTTATGTACATTAGGCTACATATTATTACAAATGCCTGCAAAGGGCACCAAAGGCAATTGCTGCTGTTACACAGGACGATCAAGTCCTTTAATATCGACCAAATATTTAATTAAAATATCCACTTAATCTTTTATTTTTGGCCACCTTTTTGCAATAGAAATGCTACAGCCTCTAATTTCTTCAAGAAAAACATGTGAACATCACAACCCTTAAAAAAATTAACCATGGTTTTATCGTAGTAAAGCTGCTTAATTTTCTTGTGTGATTTCTGAACGCTTTGGACTATAAAATCGATCTGACAGCTGTATTAATAAAATCATAGCCATAGGTGGTAACTGTAATTGTAATTTTTAAATAATTCAATTTAATTACAATTTATTTATTTATTTATTTACTTTTATATTTTATTAAAGGTCTATTTTGACCCCTATAGTTTTTTTTTTTTTACTTCCATAATATTTTGGGGAGGGGGCACAACAATACAATTCTGCTTAGGGCACCCATTTGGCCAGCAGCGGCCCGTATTTGTGGTAAAACTGCTGCCCTAAGACATGTTATTTCCTGGATGTCAGACTTTCGAATTTGATGCGATTTTGTTTTATTATACTCTGCCATCTGTATTTGCTAAGTAGGCTACCTTTTAGTAAGGTTATTCACTCAGAACGCATTTTTCATTCCACTGCGGTACTTTTCCATTGTATTTCTAAGTAAATGCGCAACGGATGTCTTTGAATTTGAATGCTGCGCTCTCGTCTTTTATAGCAGCTTCTCCACGCATAATACATCATTCTAAAACACTGCACTGAAAAAAAAAAATAATAAAAATAAAAAATAAAAAAACCTCTTCCACTGACCTGTCTCGCGATCAAAACACTATCTGTGTGTGAACCCAGTATTCTAATAGTTGTAGTAGTAGCGCGGGCAGGCTTGTTTACGGTCCGACAAATACGTGAATGGGCCACATATGTTTTTATTTATTTATTTATTTTTACTTTGCGCTGCTACGTCATCGCCCCCTTTCGTTACCTCAGTCGCCCCCTCATCAGTGCTGCGCTGGCGCCGGCTCTGTATGAAAGACTCTCTCGCTCTGTATCTCTGTGTGTGTGTGTGTGTGTGTGTGAGAGAGAGCGACAAAGCTACGGCGAGCTGTGCGCTTCACACTAGAGTTTACGGTACGTCAAATACAGCTACACTGCGCATCCATTCAGATGAACTGAAAAATAGAATTCTACTAATATTATAATAAATTATAGTAACGCCACATTTTATTGTCAGTAACGGTAACGGTGTTGTAACGGGGGAAACAGTAATTAGTTTGATTACTCGTTACTGAAAACAATAACGCCGTTAGTAACGCCGTTTATTTATAACGCCGTTATTCCCATCACTTAATAGGAGTAAGTTGCTTTAAAGGCAAAAGATAAACTGATCCATTGGATCCCATCCAGATTGAGTTAGAAAAGGGCAAAATACTCAAAAGTGAGCTAGAATTGTAATCCAGGATAGCCAGGATCGTTGCAGCCCATCCGCACCCCGTAAAAATGCCTGTAGTGGGAAGAGATTTATAACCGTCGCAATAAGAAAGTTGTAGAAGTTAGAGCTTGAATTTCTCTTTATAGCATAAAGAGAGCAAAAAATAGTAAATCACATAATTGTCATGCCCCTGGACTGTTTTGCCCCAGTTTTTGTTCCTGTTTCCGTTTTTGGTCTTGTTCCTTTTCTTGTTTAGTTAATTTATTCCAGGTGTGTCTCGTTCTTCCCAAAAACTACAATCTTAATTCGCGTGATGAAGAATTTTGACAGTAATCAGTGTTGAGTACTTCTGTAAGGTTAATGCCTGCTTTAAATGTTTCAAAATGATTAACAGTGTAAAACATTCATTAGAAATTTAGAAAGGTAATCAAAACGTAATCAAATGTAATCAGTTACTTTAATAAAGTAATTGAAATAGTTACACTACTTATTACATTTTGAATAGGGTAACTTGTAATCTGTAACCTATTACATTTCCAAAGTAGCCTTCCCAACACTGACTGTGATAAGTTTCTCTTTCCATCCGTTGCCAGTGGCCACCAGGATGTAGACCCACCCCTGGTCTTGATTCATGGAGGCGGGAAGAGTTTTACATTTTAATTAATTCCTGTGTGTTGTGTGTGTGTATGCATGATCTTTCCGCCATATAAAATTATTTGTTTTTGATCACGATTGAAGTAGGACGGATTATACTACTTGCTCATCCCTCAGCAGTGAGAAGTGTTTTTTAGTGTTCTGAGGTGCAATGCAAAGACATGAAAAAAGCTTTTTCTATAATAAAATGATAGAGATTTTAAATATTTGTTTTTTACTGTGTGTTGAGTCTTGTGAGAATTAAGTCAGTGTGATGTTAGTGATGGGGTGATGTTGAGGTGTCAGTCTGAAATCATTCTGTTCTCACCATGAACCTTATATCCTTTTTTAGGAGAGAAAATGGCAACTCCATGCAAAAGTAAGTTCTTTTAAAGTAACTCATTTTATTTTCATTCATACTCAAAAATAGCATTAATATAAAACTGTGTAAATGAACGTAATAATTGTGTGTACATAAGTCCACAATTTTCTCTCTTTGCCCTCACAGATGAGTTTCGCCTGATCGTCCCTGATGAAGCTCAGACCGCTGAGGTCAAACTGGGGTCAGATGTCACTGTACCGTGTCACCTGTCACCTGAAATCAGTGCTGCTGACATGGAGATCAGGTGGTTTAAGGGAACAGACTGTGTGTGTCTCTATATGGAAGGACAGATGATAGCAGGGGTGGGCTATAAGGGCAGAGTGGGACTGAATAATGAGATGGAGAGAGGAAACATTTCCTTAGAACTGAAAGGTGTCAGAGAGTCAGATGATGGAGATTACCTGTGTCAGGTGACCAGTGGAGACAGAACAGAGGAGGCAGTAAGGCTATGTGAGTATTCCATGTATGAGCTAATTAAACAATACTAATTTGGTAATAATTACAGTGACAGTTAATGAAGAACTCATTTACTGTATAAAGTTATTTAATGTAATAACTATAGTTTATAAACTATGAATTAACTATAAACTATTAGTTGTGAAAGTATACTGTCTCTCTTTTATGTATTTATTTAATTACTTATTTATTTATGCTTGCTGTACAAAACACATTTGATCTTTGTTTCCCCGTAGCATTAAAGACCCATGAAGTTACTGAAATGCTTCAAACTGAAAATGTGAGAGAACTTTTACTTTATATTGAGTGTGAAATTCTAAGATTTTTTTCTATAATTTCTGAGACAAATGTTAATAATTTAAGGTTTATTTTGTTAGTCACTCATCTCAAGTAAGTCACCATAAAATCAATATTGATAGTTCTTTTTTATGGATTATTGCTGTTTATCTATTATTTAGAAATGTTGAGATTTTGACAGTATCTAACAACACCACAAGCTACTCTTTGCACAATACACGCATATTATATTATGATCCAGTCAAGATTGTTTAAAGGGGAAAACACTCTACCTGCATAAAGCATTTTAATTCTGAATGCTATGAATGACTATCATCAGTAATGTTAGATTGGAATATATTTCTAATTGTAATGTAATATTAGTTTTAGATAGCAATATTAAGCATAATGTCTTACTGACAACTTCATACAGAAGTGATACACTGACACATCAACATCAGAGTAAATAAGTATATTAATTACAGTGCTGTCATGTGTTGTTTCACACACCATCAAACATGAATCCTTCAAAGCTTACTTCTCCTCAACAGACTACCCCAGAACAGAATGACAAGAAGAAAATGGAAAATTCTGTGTTAATGGCAGGTGAGTTTTGTTAAGAGTTTAGGACTTTTTTGTTAGAATGTTTTTCAAAGATCAGAAGAGGCTCAAGGAACTTGTTGGTTTCCATGTGTTAAAGTCAACGCAAAAGACACAGGGCACCTTAAAGAAACAAACCTTTTTTTATTTTCAATCAGATGTCCACATCACAGAACAAAATATGATATTATGATGACATTTTGTGTATCTACCTTTTTCCTGAATGCGGAAGTCTTGCTTAACTCATATATTTTGTGTTTCTATTCAAATAATTTTTTTTCTGAACTGATAATGTAACATTAACCTACGAAAATGGGTTTAACAAGCACATGGCTCCAGAGTTTGAACACTTTACAGTGTCGCAATGACTGTTTTTTCTCAACAACTCGCCTGTCAGAGTTTGATGAGTGTGTAGACGACCTGAAGCAGCCTGAGATTAGCTGCACCGAAAACAGATGAGCACTCATATCAAACATACAGTAGCTCACGATCGGAGTGAAATTCAGGGGATTTTGTCCACAAAATGATAAGAACACACATTATTTTATTACATTATTTCACACACAGTTTTCTCTTGTCATTAGCATAATTGCATTACATACAGTGCTGGGCATGGACAGATTTGCTGGTGTGCACAACAAGTACTTTAAGTTACAATGGCAGCCAATGGCAGCTTAAACCTGTGCACAGTTTTATATTTAGTTATACTGAAAAAGTTTGAGTTAAATTAAGTCTATAATTTTACTCCGTTTTAACATGGGTTTCTATGGAGAATGGAAGACAACAGCATCCAAACAGAAGTCAGAATACATGGCGGCGCTCATCAATTACTCAGGAAAAAGGTGTATATATATAGGATATAACATTCTTAAATTCATTGTTGATTGTGTGTGTAGTTTTCACAGAGCTGAAAGACACAAAACAGGAATGCAAAAAAAAAGATGCAGAAATTGAACAGCTTAAAGCTGAGCGGCTGCAAAAAGCTGGAGAGCCTGAGAAGGAAAACACACAACAGGAGAACATGCACAAACCAGTAAAAGAGCTGGAAACCAGTGAATTAAATCAGGATAATCCAGAAACTAAAACTACACCTCTGGAGAAACAACTGAATATTGGTTGGTATTACTGTTTGTACAACAGCTGGTATTACTGTTGTAATTTGATAATAGTCTGTCTCTATGTAACATTTATAGATTGACAGGATATATTTGATTTGATTGTTTTTGTGTATTCAGAAGTTTTAAACATAAACATATCTACAGACAGTGAGAGAAGCAGATCAGCCATAGTACAGCAGATCCTGATCCTGTATATTATTGTACATGATTGACTTTTGTGGGTTGTCATAGATCAAAGACTAATCTTCTTTCAGAACACATACAGAATGAAATAAATTGTCAAAATTGTGTACTATGTGAAATACAACCCCAAATCAGAAAAAGTTGGGACAGTATGGAAAACGCAAATAAAAAAAGAAAGTAGTGATTTCTAAATTTACTTTGACTTGTATTTCATTGCAGACAATATGAACACAAAATATTTCATGTTTTGTCTGGTCAACTTCATGTCATTTGTAAATATACATCCTTTCCTGTCATTCAGACCTGCAACACATTCCAAAAAAAGTTGGGACAGGAGCAATTTAGGGCTAGTAATGAGGTAAATTGGTTAAATAATGATGTGATTTGAAACAGTTGATGTCAACAGGTGATTGTAATTATGATTTGGTACAAAAGCAGCATCCAAGAAAGGTCTAGTCCTTTAGGAGCAAAGATGGGCCGAGGATCACCAGTTTGCCAACAAATACGTGAGAAAATTATTGAAATGTTTAAAAACAATGTTCCTCAAAGAAAGATAGGAAGAGATTTGGATATTTCACCTTCAACAGTGCATAACATAATTAAAAGATTCAAGGAATCTGGAGGAATTTCAGTGCGTAAAGGACAAGGGCGCAAGCCTAAGCTGAACAACCGTGATCTCCGATCCCTCAGGCGGCACTGCATCAAGAATCGTCATTCATCTATAAGCGATATCACCACATGGGCTCAGGACTACTTTGGCAAACCTTTGTCAAGTACTACAATACGTAGTTACATCCATAAATGCCAGTTAAAACTGTACTGTGCCAAAAGGAAGCCCTATGTTAACAGTGTCCAGAAGCTCCGTCGACTTCTCTGGGCTCGGAGGCATCTGGGATGGACCATCACACAGTGGAAACGTGTACTGTGGTCAGATGAATCAGTATTTCAGGTATTTTTTGGGAGGAATGGACGCCGTGTGCTCCGGACCAAAGAAGAAAAGGATCATCCAGACTGTTACCAGCAACAAGTCCAAAAGCTAGGGTCTGTCATGGTATGGGGTTGTGTCAGTGCCCTTGGCAAAGGTAACTTGCACTTCTGTGATGGCACCATTAATGCTGAAAAGTACATAGAGATTTTGGAGCACAATATGCTGCCTTCAAGAAGACATCTTTTCCAGGGACGTCCATGCATATTTCAACAAGACAATGCAAAACCACATTCTGCACACATTACAAAATCCTGGCTGCGGAGGAAGAGGGTACGGGTACTTGACTGGCCTGCCTGCAGTCCCGACCTGTCTACAATAGAGAATGTGTGGCGCATTTTGAAGCGCAAAATGCGACAACGAAGACCCCGTACTGTTGCCCACCTTAAGACTTGTTTGCAGGAAGAATGGGACAAAATTACACCTGAAACACTTCATCACTTGGTGTCTTCAGTCCCTAAACGTCTTTTAAGTGTTGTGAAAAGGAATGGCAACATTACAAAGTGGTAAATGCTTTACTGTCCCAACTTTTTTTGGAATGTGTTGCAGGTCTGAATGACAGGAAAGGATGTATATTTACAAATGACATGAAGTTGACCAGACAAAACATTAAATATTTTGTGTTCATATTGTCTGCAATGAAATACAAGTCAAAGTAAATTTAGAAATCACTACTTTCTTTTTTTATTTGCGTTTTCCATACTGTCCCAACTTTTTCTGATTTGGGGTTGTATAACTGCACATTCATAACAATTTTTTCTTTGCTTTTGAATTTTACAGAGGAAGTAAAAGTGTTCACTCTTTTTACTGGAAATGCAAATGCATTGCAAAAAACACACAAGAAATTGATTGTCACTCTGCAAAACCAAATTCCGGATCTTAGGGAAGTTGATACCCTGGAGGAGAGTGACGTCACTTTGATATTCTGTCCTAATGTTTCTCGAGTTGGAACTGACATTGATGCAGCACTTAAAAGATGTGAAGACAACACAGGTTGTTACACTTCACTGCACTGTTTTAAATAAAGCTATAGCTATATTAATCTTTATATATATATTTTTTTTTTTAAGTGCTAAGTTTACAGTATATATGAGAAATTAGTTATAAATAAATAAATGCATACATGAATATGTTTGTGCTGATAGCCTAGTGGTTAGTGCACTGACATATATAGTGCAACTGTACCTGGCGACCCGAGTTTGAGTCCTGACTTGTGGTCTTTTGCCAATCCCATTCCCGCCTCTCCACCCCACACTTTCCTGTCATTCTCTATGGTCCTGTCCATAAAAAAAGCATGATTAAATGAATGAATTAAAAAAATAAACATAAAATAAATTAATTTGCCCAATTCCAGGCTCTAAGCGAACTGTTCTAGTGGTGCTTCATCACACGTTTGACCCAGAGAAAGTGATACCAGACAGCAGCAGATGTGTCAACAGGACAGACATACTCACAGTGGACTGTCTGTTCAATGAGGATACAGGATTACTGACGTGTCAGAAGAATTCAGATTCCACTGACAAAGTTGTGATCTTGTTAATACAACAGGTATTTAACAAGATGCTGCATAAAATATGGAAACCGATCTAAAATGTATAAGACATATCACTGTTATCTTATGCTATAATCATTCTTTACAGGGGAGAAAAGCAGGTGCCAAAGTTTGGCCAAATCAAAGTAAGTTAAATATTTTCTTTCTTTTTCTTCAGGAAATATGACATGTTGAAAGCTATATTATTTAAATATACATGATTGTTTATCTTAATTTCTACTGATTTAACCACAAAATATTTTACAGACACAGAACAAGTGCAGGGTCAAGGAAAGTCACACAAATCAAAAAAGGTAAATTCAATATTGTTACATTTAAGTTGTTTATTTATTTATTTTTTAATCCAGATACTGTGACTGAATTTCACCACAACTGTTGTGTGTCTGCAGGATAAAAGTGAATCTAAATCAGCGCAGACAGAAATGGTGAAAATGAAGGATAACAAACCTAAGACAAGTGAGTCTGTGTCTTACGAGAGGTCTCACACAATAACTCTTCTTTAGTCATGGATATTAAATTATTGATTCTTGTGAGTTATCAAATAAGAATAAGGCATCTTTCAGGACATCATCCTGGAGAATGGAATTGATTATCAAAACTGTTATTTTATAATTATCTTGGATCCAATTTTGTATAAACATATTTGTACTTTTTCGTTGTACTTACTCCATCCCAATTCATTTTCCAGAGGGAGTCAAAATATTCTCCATATTGGCTGGAAATGTGAATAACTGTGACCAGAAATTTATTGACATTCTAGAAAACCGAAATAGAAATCTGAGGAACGTTCGCACAGTGGACGAGAGTGACATTATTTTGGTTTTCTGCCCTGTTGTTTCTCGAGCTGGAACTGACATTGAAGCAGCACTGAAAAAGTTCAAATGCTGTACAGGTTGTTTGATTAATCATCACACCATTTTAAATATATATATTTTTTTAATTTTCAGAATGCTCTGACTCAACTGATACATTTCAGAAATAATATCTTAAATTTCGTTGAACAGACTCTGAACAGACTCTGTACCTGAAGCCAACTGCTGTAGTGGTGCTTCATCACACGTTTGACCCAGAGAAAGTGATACCAGACAGCAGCAGATGTGTCAAGAGGACAGACATCCTCACAGTGGACTGTCTGTTCTATGAGGATACAGGATTACTGAAGTGTCAGAAGAATTCAGATGCTGTTGACAAAGTTGTGGACTGGTTAATACAGCAGGTATTTAACACAATGCTGTTTACTAATTATGTTTACTAATTATTATTAAAATAATGATCCACGATAAAACACCAGGGCAAGTGCAGAATTATAGGCCTACTATAGGTCCTGGGGACCCTGCTCTATATATTTGTATGTCTCCCTTACCTGACACACTCAGTTCAGTTCATGGAGCTCTCTCCTAAAGAGGTGATAATCTGAATCAGGTGTGCTAAATAAGGGAGACATGCAAAACGCGCAGAGCAGATGACCCCAGGACCAGGATTGAGAACCACTGCTATAGGACATAATTACTGTCAAGCATGATACAGTACAAACTTGTGTGTTTTGTCACTGCAGAAATGACAAAACAAGGACCAGAGACTGGTTTCTCAATAAAGTTGCAAAGGGCACTTCTGTTATTATGGAGTGATGCCTGTTTCCCTAAACAACATCATTAAATAGAACTTACAGTAATACTGATGCTTTACAAATTGAATCATATGTTCTATTGTTATCATTAGTGCTAAACTAAAGCTTCTAAAAGTTTGGCAGCATATTAAATCTTTCAAATGCAGAAGTGTTAGCAGATGTACTGTGTCTGAGGAAGCAAATGGAAAGATCCATTTGCACATAATGGACTTAGAAATGGTCTGAGGCTTTTTATTAATTTTTAAACACTACTTAGAAAACATTGTTTTTGTGAAGAGATTATGTGCTAAGATTTTACTTAATGAAAACCTGACCTAGCCAGGATTCGTCAATACAGCATTAACAAACAACAGGAGCTGTGTGAGGAGAGCAGGTATTTATACAGTGATGATAGTGGAAAAAGTTTGGTAGATTGTCATGAAGATGAGGTAAATATATTTATATAGCTCAGATGAATATTGCAGGGAGCTGATACATCAGCGTCATTGAATCATGAGTGTTTGGGTCTTCACTGATGATGAAGGATGGTTCATCTTATTCTTTGGGAAACAATGAATAATTAATTTAAAGCAATTATCTGAAACAAAGTTTAGTGAGTATTTGTGTTGGTTGGCAGAGTAAAGACTAAACGAGTCATCTGTGTGTTTGACTATTGTGCTCTTCAAAACAAAAAGGATCATTAGCAATCTCACATTTAATGATATCATTCATCTCTACAGGAGAAGAAACAGGAAACTTCAGGAGACAGTAGGTTAAAATTACATTGTGTAATTACATTTGATGTGCAGTTTGAAAATGACTTTTAATAAATAAATAAATAAATAAGTAAGGCTTCATATTTGTCATATTACCACATGGAGCATTTTTGATCTGGTTTTATAATTGAGTTGTTTTGTTCAGATACGCAGCAGATGACTTCTACTTCCTCCTGTCCAGTGAATTATTTTGTGAGTGTGACTGGAGATGCAGAGGAGCATCATAAGCACTTCATAAATGCTCTACAGAAAAAGATGAATCTGAAGAAGGTTTCTACAGTGCAGGAGAGTGATGTCATTCTGCTCTTCTGTCCTGACATCACTGAATATAAGAAAATAGGTGAAGAAAGAACAATTTTACTGACTAGTACATAACTGATGAATGAATGCATGAATTTGTCTTTAGTTTGACTTGTTTCCGAGATTTAAAAATAAATGAATAAATAAATAATAGGAAAATAGGACAATAAAAAAATTAAGTTTATGATTTTATTATTGACATTTATCTTGAATAAATGTGTTCATCACCTTTGGTATCAGTGTTGTAAATGATCTGCTGTAAAAGAAACAAAGCTTCTTCAGCTATTCTATACTGCAAATTAATTTTCTCATCCATGTAACATATGGGTATTGACAATATCTTTCTCTCTCTCTTCTCTTTAGACAAACCTGTTGTTCTCATTTCTCTCCATCATACAGTGGATCCAGAGAGTGTCCTAAAAATCAGTGGATTTGAGTATAGACGAAATATTTGCCCAGTGGAATGTATTTTCCTTAAGGGTAAAGGACTGCTGGACTGCCCAATAAACAGAGACGAAATTTCTGCAGTCTTAAGCTTCCTAAAAAAAAAAAAACTAAGGTGACTACTTTTTTTATTGAATAATTATTACCTAATGCAGACTTTAAACATTGTATGTTTCAAAGGTTATGACTGAACACACATCACAATAACAAATTCTGTGCTTTGTGTATTTTAGTGATCATTAAGGATGGGGAATAGAATGACACTGAGGATCAATACACACCCGTCGCTCTAAAAAAACAGCTTTTTGACTGAAAGGATTATTTAAAATCCTGAGTTTGAGTCCTGGCTGGCGGACCTTTCCTGATCCCATGTCTTCTCTCTCACCCACTTCACTTCCTGTCGACCTACTTGTCCTGTCTAAATAAAAAAGGCATAAAATAAATAACTTGTATAAGTGTGATTGTAAACTATAAGGTGTAAAAGTTTGTTGAGTGAGAATAATTGGTAACACTTTACAATAAGGTGTCATTTGTTAATATTAGTTAATGTATTAACTAATATGAACAAACAATGAACAATACATGTATTACACTATTTATTAGTCTTTGTTAATGTTAGTTAATAAAAATAGAGTTGTTTATTGTTTGTTCATGTTAGTTCACAGTGCATTAACTAATGTTATAGCACAACTCATGATTTTAATAATGCATTAGTAAATACTGAAACTAACATGAACTAAGATTAATAAATGCTGTAGAAGTATTGTTTATTCTTAGTTCATGTTGACTAGTTAACTAATGTGAACTAATGAACCTTATTGTAAAGTGTTACCATATAATTAGTCTAGTTAATGAGACTGAAATTAAATTAAAAAGGAACATCTAGGAAATAATATGTATTTTTGGGAATATAAGGAGCAGAATATGATGGTTATTAATTTGTAAGTAAGAGGCGTTTAACTGCAGCCATAAGTGAAAATGAAAGAATGCAGGTTCCTCTAGGGCCTCGTTTATAAAATGTTGCATAGAACCATTCCTCACTCATCTAAGATCATATAAAAGAAAAATAGTGCCAGTCATCATCCAAATCCTTTACTTCAGAATTGCTTAGATTTCCAAATACTTGCAGTACTCTGATTCTCTGCTACAAGGAAAAAGTAATTTTAGCTTAAAATGCTCCCAGTGTTACTCGTCAAAACTGCATTTTTACCAGTAATGATTCAGCTTGAGAGTGCTACAATTGAATTGCCATGTTGTCATGTTTTACACTCAAACTTGTAATGTCCAAAACTGCACATGACTGTCTATTCCAACCCCCCCCCCCCCCCCCCCCCCACACACACTTTTGCATTTGGACAACTATAAAGCCTTGTTTATAAAATGAGACTTTCAGTAAGCATTGTGTTGCCTTTCATTTATTTCTTCTGCTCTTTAGGTCTACGGCCGCCCATAGAACCGCTTGCGGGAAAGTTATGAAACTTGGTACACAGACAGAGGACGGTCTCAACATTAACCATAGCAAGTTTCGAGTCTCTAACTCTAACCCTCTAGCATCACCAACTGTTCAAATTTGCACTAATGTTTATGCTAATATCTTTTGAACCGTCAAGTTTAGATGCAAAATTCATTTTTCCTCTTATTCCTTGGCTCATGACGAGTTGGGTGCAACGTCCTAAATGGTTTGTCTGATTTTTTACCGAAATTGGCTGAGATCTAGCTGGCAAAAAGTGATGAAATTCAAGTTTAATTGTGAATGAATTTGATGAACAGCATGCCAAAATGGACATTATAAAAAACATGACCCGAGGGTACCTGCACATTTTTTTTGGCACAGCGCCACCTAGTGGTAAGGATATATGAAAAATGGCTAATTTTGCTTATAACTTGAATTGGATTTTTGGATTGTCCAAAAATCGGTGCAACATACTGAGGCGAACAATACCCAATTTTCCCATGTCGGCCATTTGATTTCATAAAAATGACACAAAAATATTTCCATGGTATTCTTGAATAAGGCATGTTGAAGATAAATTTAGGGTGACGGAACTGTATCACGGGAGCACTGTAAAAAGCATTCAATGTACTACTACTATCAAACTACTAGGGTTTAATATAGGCTAGGTTTGACTCTAGGATTAGAGATAAATATTTGGGCCAATTTAATTTTAATAAATCAACAGACTACACTTTTATTGCAACCACACACACACACACACAAATTTAGATGAACAATTACCAAGATTAAATAAATATGTGATTGTCTTGTCCCAACTCCATAAACACCATAAGCACCATAAAAAAACGTGGAAGAATAGTTTAATATTGAGTCCAAAGTTGTACATAAAATTGAGGAATCAAAACAAACAAACAAACAAAAAAATCTATTGTCCTTCTGGCTTCTTTGTGTTTATATATAATCCTGAATTGTCAATGTGTCTTTTTGTAGTGTGTATGGATGATATTTCAGCTTAGCTGTAAAGTGAAGTGGATCCGTGTAGAATTATGATTACTTTTTTTAATTGCTGATTAGGGTTCTGGCTTGCCATTCGAACATGGGTCACTCAGAGACTCAGGTCTACTCAGGTTGACGTTGGCTTAACGTTGGATTTTGGTTACACAACCTAAAAAAACTCAAATCTCAACGTCAGCTGACGTCGGTATCGGACATCAATTTAACATTGACATTAGACGTTGGATTTACATTGGATTTTGGTCACCCGACGTCGCAACCAAAATTTAACCAAATACCAACGTCTTATGACGTTGTGTGCCTGTTTTGTGCCTGCTGGGAAGTTTCTTTATAACAAACAAAACGTAGGATACTGGAGATATGCTTCGTTGTTTTATTAAAAAGCTGCGTTTTTATTAAAACATGGAAAAATCAGGACATTCTGGAGAAAATTTGACTGGAGGTAAGCTACATGTAAAGCTGCTCTGTCTATGCTGACCAGTAGCTAGCCTATGTATTTATGTGCAGGCTGTATCTTTGTGTAGTCAAAACACTGATTAGTTCAGTTAAAAGTGCAAATATATATTTTATTTCACTATAAAATAATATTGGTATCCCTATAAATATGACTATCTACAATTAGCCAACTTGTTTCTTCAGAAGGACCACAGTGCATGACAATATTTCTGAAGTAATATCCGGACGGGACTACAGTTTTCTAAACAACCCTCGAGTTCTTATCCCCCGAAGTTTGTGTTTTAATGTAGGCTACCGATTCAGACGTGACTAGCATTTCCGTGTTTATTACAGATAGGCTATAGGAGTGTAGAGTTTAGAAGGTATGTGATGTGGTTGCATGTAGTCTATCACATATTATATAGGCCTTATAGGCTTTGAAGCTGCGCATACCAGGCTCGTTTGAGATTCGCCAAGCCTCGCCTGAAATTTAGGGGAGAGTAGCTATAGCCTGCTATATAGAGAGGGGGGGGGGGGGGGGGGGGGGGAGTGAAATAAGTGCCTCTTGAAGTAGAAAAGATAGGGTAGAATGGAGAAAAACGCCCCCTACTTACTGAAGGCTGGAGGAGATGGTCGGCTACACACTGAAGGCAAGAAGAGATTGTCAGCTACACACTGAAGGCTGGAGGAGATGGTCGGCTACACACTGAAGGCAAGAAGAGATTGTCAGCTACACACTGAAGGCTGGAGGAGATGGTCGGCTACACACTGAAGGCTGGAGGAGATGGTCGGCTACACACTGAAGGCTGGAGGAGATGGTCGGCTACACACTGAAGGCTGGAGGAGATGGTCGGCTACACACTGAAGGCTGGAGGAGATGGTCGGCTACACACTGAAGGCTGGAGGAGATGGTCGGCTACACACTGAAGGCTGGAGGAGATGGTCGGCTACACACTGAAGGCTGGAGGAGATGGTCGGCTGCACACTGAAGGCTGGAGGAGATGGTCGGCTACACACTGAAGGCTGGAGGAGATGGTCGGCTACACACTGAAGGCTGGAGGAGATGGTCAGCTGCACACTGAAGGCTGTAGGAGATGGTCGGCTACACACTGAAGGCTGGAGGAGATGGTCGGCTACACACTGAAGGCTGGAGGAGATGGTCGGCTACACACTGAAGGCTGGAGGAGATGGTCGGCTACACACTGAAGGCTGGAGGAGATGGTCGGCTACACACTGAAGGCTGGAGGAGATGGTCGGCTACACACTGAAGGCTGGAGGAGATGGTCGGCTACACACTGAAGGCTGGAGGAGATGGTCGGCTACACACTGAAGGCTGGAGGAGATGGTCAGCTGCACACTGAAGGCTGGAGGAGATGGTCGGCTACACACTGAAGGCTGGAGGAGATGGTCAGCTGCACACTGAAGGCTGTAGGAGATGGTCAGCTGCACACTGAAGGCTGTAGGAGATGGTCGGCTACACACTGAAGGCTGGAGGAGATGGTCGGCTACACACTGAAGGCTGGAGGTGATGGTCAGCTGCACACTGAAGGCTGTAGGAGATGGTCGGCTACACACTGAAGGCTGGAGGAGATGGTCGGCTACACACTGAAGGCTGGAGGTGATGGTCGGCTCTACACTGAAGGCTGGAGGAGACGGTCGGCTACTCACTGAAGGCTGGAGGAGATGGTCGGCTCTACACTGAAGGCTGGAGGAGACGGTCGGCTATACACTGAAGGCTGGAGGAGACGGTCGGCTGCACACTGAAGGCTGGAGGAGATGGTCGGCTCTACACTGAAGGCTGGAGGAGACGGTCGGCTTCACACGACACCACTCAGTGTCACTAACTGAATGTAACTTGTGTGTCCGCAGAAGAAAACTGACTGCTGTGGCGTAAACTCAGGATTTCTGATAGTTTTTAGTGATCTTAAAGTAAAGTATTGTACAGGTATGCCAAACTTGGGAACCTTTATTACATGGGTTCTCAACTCTGGCCTTTGAGGTTCACTTTACTGCAGAGTTGAGCTCCGACCCTAATAAAATACACCTGAACAGGCTAACCAAGATCTTCACTATTACTAGAAAGTTACAGGCAGGTGAGTTTGATTGAGGTTGGAGCTAAATTCTATAGGAAGTGGACAAAGGTTTTTATTGCCTTATGCTGCTTTTCATGTCAGACATAAGGAAAAATTCTCACTTCATTTTAAATAATTATGTTAACCTCATGCACCTCAGATTGGATCTGCCTGCACAAACACTTTAAGACAACTGTGACGGGCACAAAATTGGACAGCAATGATAGACTGTTTTGAGATTTCCACAGAGAAACCATTCAGTGTGAAAGTGTGTCAGAATGTCTTCTAACTACAAGCACTATTTAGTATTTGACAGTGAATTGGTGGGTTTTTGTTAAATGTGAGCCTAAATCATCACAATTAAAAGAACCAAAGACTTAAACTACTTCAGTCTGTGTGCATTGAATATATTTAATACATGAGATTCACAATTTCAGTTGAATTACTGAAATAAATGAACTTTTCCATGACATTCTAATTTATTGAGATGCACCTGTACCTTCAAAATGGCGCCTCGGTGACGTCACATATAATAAACGCATGTGACTGACAAAGACCGATTCCATTCGAAAGATGTATTCATCATCCATTTTTAGTTTAATGAACATGTAGGTCCCACTCTTAGCCTACTAGCCTACTTTCATTTAAATTAGGCTAATCATTTGATAATGCACTTATTGTGTACACACACGTTTTTACATTGTACTTGTATTAAAAAAATACCTGTATTTAATTACATCCCGGGGGGAGGGGGATACGAAGGCTAGCCTACACATAATATGGAGATTTCCTTGTAAATAATAATATGCATTTCTATAGCCCTAACTGATTTTAAAATATAATTTTGGCAGCTCCTGAAATGGGTCGTAGTCTACTGGCATTACCTGAGCGGTTGAAGAATACGCTACGGCGCTCATTCAAAGACATGCATTTATTGCTTGGACAGAGCAAGATCACCTAAAATGCATGTGTACATTCAGTCGAGTGATAAAGTACCCTCTTCAACTTTTCTGCTGTTGAACTGAGTATATGGAGCAAACTATTTGCTAAAATAACCATAACATTATTGTTGCAGAACTACATCAGGTAGGCTAGGCTACATTCATAATCAAAGAAGTATTAAGATAATATATATATTTTTTTGTGGTTATAAAAACAGACCTAAGCCAACAACAGCCTTTAAAATGACTTAAAATGCATTATAAAAACAATGAGGCAACCCTGCTGAAAAAAAACAATAGAACCATCACAAATAAATCACAAATAATTCACAAATGCCATTACAAACCATCAACTTTTAACCATTTAAACCATTAAAAAAAAATTACTTTTAACCATTAAACCATTTTGGGACATATTCCATTAGGATTTGTTGGTTTAACAAGCCACCAATAGAAGGTGACCAATTACCAGTAGAGACCAACAGGGTCGATTACAGTTGCCATTAAAACCAATACAAGTCCCATTATAACCAGTAAAACCATTACTAATTTTGTGATGGTGTCTATTGTTTTTTCAACATTACATGTTATTACAAATGCCTGCAAAGGGAGCCAAAGGCCTGGTCATTGCTGCTGTTACACTTACAGGATGATCATATCCTTATTTAATAGGCTATTGACCAAACATTTAATTCAAATATCCACTTAATCTTTAATTTTTGGCCACTAGCAAGAAGATTAAAGAGAAGGTATGTGATATCCAAAAGACATACATGTGTTTCACGTTTACATATTGCACATGTTGATCTGATTTCGTCTATTTTCTGACCTCACATTCTGTTCCCGTCCAGATGGATTTGTGCCATGTCAAAACTGGTGTGCCAATGACAATCATCTTCCCAGTGAAGAACTACCATGATAAGATTGAAACAGAGAATGACATTGATGTTCTGATACTAAAGGCACTTGAACAGATTGCTGATGATAGATTGGATGATAGTGAAATGTACTGAAAAAATAGTAAAATCAAGAACAAAAATGGGAATGATGCAGTAATTGACCAATTCTATTTAATCTTGAATTGTTTATTTTTCTCAACATGCATGTATTCAGCCTTACAGTGAGGGTATCAGTGAATCTGGAGCAATATGTACAATCAGAATAACAGAAAGTGTAATAACAACTTTCTTAAAAGTCATATTGAAATTGATTCTCTTCTTTTTTGCATTTCACTTTTGCTGTAGCTCTTTTCCCAGTGTAGTATTCTAATAAACCTGGCTTCCTTCACTATGAATATTGTTAGTTCTGTTACAAATTGCTTATATTCCTCTGATGCAAGATGCATTGGATAAAAGTGCTTGCTAAATGTATAGATGTAAAATGCAATTTATTGATGATGTTCTCATTGTAAAGGTACAGTGCAGAGATGCAAACAGGTAAGGGGAAAAAAGGTTCATTGCGCGGATCAGTGGCATGCTCCACATGGAATTCCTTTTAAAGATATTTGCTTTACATGCTCATTCACAATTTAAAGGAATTTTTAAAATATTTTTTATCACCTTATATGTCCAAAAATTTAATTTTTCACACACAAAAAAACAAAACAAATAAACATCTGGTTGCAACATTTTACAAAAAACTAAATTGAATATATTTGGTCAAAATCCCATGTTATAACAGATGAAGTGCTATGCAAGCTATTAAAGACAATATTGGCTGATTAGATGACAATGTTGACCTAAAATGCAAAATGTTTGCTCTCTCTCTCTTCGTCATTCCCACATCACAGACCTCACATACATAAAATATTACCCTTTTTAGACATAGTTTTTGAAGTAAAGAGTAAATAAAATACTATACAAAACTTATAGAAACAACCAGCAGTTCTTTATTTACCTTTGTAAGATCTTACAAGTAAAAACAATTATAGAAACACTTTCTCATTGGATCTAAGCAAATCTCATAGAGTCATAGGTGACCTATTTTGATCTCAAAAAGTGAGTTGTCACTGAAATGTGAGGTGTTTGCATCTATGCACCAGTGTCAGCAAAATTGGCTCTCACATTGGAAAAAAGTACAAAAACAGTCAAAATGCAAGGAAATATACAATTAAAATTGGAAACGTAACTTTAAATGTAATTTTAGCATTAATTTAATGTATGGGACGTTCCACTAAACTTCTTCCCTCTTTTGAGATTTTCTGTATTCTTCTATTTATTAGCAGTTAAATCACTGTGGCACCTTAGGGATACACCAATCAAGATGTTTATTGGCTTTATTACAGGCTGAACTGGTCTTAAACTAAAATATCTGTAGCCATTTGAATTTAGAGGCAACCTACTGCATTAGTGCATTTTAATTACAATACAAACAAAGATGCTATACTGCAGGCTACATGGTGCATGAGCAGTTTTTTTTTAAAATTTAAATTAGATTGTATAATTCCAAGATTTAAAGCAAACAGAATGGTCTGACTTTAGCTTTGTGAAATTTTGCTAAAAATGCAAATTCACGTGTACAGTAGGTGACGCTTATAGAACAGCAGCAATATAGTGTTTCCCTGATTACCACTGTAAACAAGGCAGTGCTGCACTTATATTACTTTAAATAAGCAATATATGGAGGTTAGATGAAAAGAAAATGGCAGTAAAACATTTTTGAAGACAATCCCCTTACGAAAATGAACCATGGTTTTATTATAGTAAAGTTGTTGTAACCATTTTTTTTGCATATTGACTACCATTTGTATAACCAGTTTTACTAAAAATACCATGGTTAAACTATGGTTAGTGTTGCAAAACCATGGTTTAACTATAGTAACTATACTATAGTATAGTAAAAACATGGTTAATTTTCGTAAGGGTCAGTTCCCTTCAGAGTTACATTCATATAAACCCCCATCCTCAATTCAATGTTTAGAATTTTCACATGTTTGGTACACAGTTTTAAGGAGAAAATGCTCAGCAATGGTGTTGACTGATGAATTCAGCACATGGTTTTTCTTTAAGCATATTTAAAACACCAGACAGACGTGCAAACAATGTTAAAACTGGATTTTCACCAATGGTTCTCTAGAACCAGTTATTTAAATTAAATATAAAAGAGCATAGAAAAAGGAATTTTGAGTATGGATTATAAATGTTGCCATCTGTTACACATAGAATGAATAACACTCAAAAACAGGTTAGTCCAAGGAAATTCACTCTCCAATCTAGCACAGCAGGTTTCATCTTTGTTCAACGTGGCACTGGGGGAGGAGGGCGGCTCTAAAACAAAAAGAGCCATATGCATTTAATGACTCATATAGTCTTATTGCTATCACTCACAACTATTTTTAAACTTTACTACCATTTCTTTCTTTCTTTCTTTTTTTGTAACATCAGCTTATCCTAGCTGGCTATAACTTGCTTTATATCTGCTAGGGTAGCTGGCAAACATGCAAACCCTCATTCACACATCCCGCCTTGCAGCAACCTAAACACAGAAATGTCATCTGATCCTAAACACAGTTAAATAAAAAGAAAAAAACATTTTACAATTATACACCACATTTACTGAGATTGTAGAGGAAAGGCACAATAGTTAAGTATCAATACAACCCACAAATGAAATACAGTATAATTTAAATGGACACCACCAGGGACGGACTGGGAGTAAAAAACGGATTTTCTCCCAAATAGGCCCACCACAACTACAGTACAAACAGTCGTTATATCTCACAATATTACAGCAATCCTGTCGCATTTATGGCAAATAACATCACAAAACCCATGGTGACCCTGCTGACAAAAACAATAGAAACCATCACAGAAATTCTAATGATTTCCACTACAAATACCATTACAAACTATCAACTTTTAACCATTAAAACAATTAAATAATGGTTTCCTGTAGTGTGTTTTGGGACATATTACATTATTTTTTTTTAAAACGACCAATTACCAGAAGAGACCAACAGGCACCATTACAGTTTCCATTAAAACCAATACAATTCTCATTATAAATCCGTAAAACCATTACAAATTATGTGCTGGTTTTTGTTTTTTATTTTTTTTCAGCATGGGATTGAAATAAATATATATTATTGTATGAACTAAAATACTTGAAAACTACATAAAAAGAGCAGAATGCAAAATGATAATATGACAATGATAAACATAAACCTAGAATCTAGAAACCTGAAACAACAGAATTCTTCTTAGTATACATACTGTATGTCTCTTTGTGTGTGTGTCATGTTAAGCAGACTAATCTTCATTTACTGTATTTTCTAACTCAATATCTCTCAAATGTAACCTGTTGTAGAATCACTTAAGGCAGCGGCTATTTGCACTAAGTGAAAATAAAAATTTCTTAGTGATAGCAAGATAGCTATAGATTCTATTTACACTGTGTTAAAATAGCAGGATTTTCTGCTATTTATAGCCTACTACTTATTGCAAATAGTGGCAATTATCTGCACCTCAGTATTGCAATACATTATAAAACAGTATGCAATAACTTATTGAGTGAGTGTAAATTTAAATTTTAATTCAAATTATTAAATGGATGCCACCTTATTGGGACAATAAAGCCCTCCCTACACCTACCCTAACCCTACCCGATACTTTATTTTCAACTTTTTTGATTATTTCTTTAATTTTTATTAAAAAAGAAATGCTTTTCTGATGTGATTTGAAATTTGAAAAGGGAGAAAAAAAAGTTCGCCAAAAGGCAGATTCGAACCCGGGTCGATCGCGTCAAAAAGAGTAATAAGTCACAATCTTTACCATCTGCGCCACTGAAGCTGACAACTATTAGCCGTCCTTTGTAATCTTGACTAGCCCAATCACACATTGGTGGGCGGAGTTAGTGTAAATAGACATTCCGCCACACTTAATCTGACACTTTTTCTTTGATGATGAACCAGACATCGACGGCCGCTGGATGGACGGCCATTCTGGACTTCTCCAGAACGTCCAGATGGCCAGTCCGCCCCTGGACACCACCACAGAAGCATTGCAATTACTGACATATACTGACATCTGTTATATCTGTTATTTCTTGGGATATTGTAAAATTTGATTTTAAAATTAAGGGGGAAATCTTTTGTTTTAAATAATTTTATGCTTTTCTTGTTTTGTTTTTATTCTTAAATGCAGATTTTTAAAAACACTACACCAAATGCATGTCGTTAAAATGGAGCTACCCAAATGTTTTAATGACTTAAAAATGATTTTTAAAAATCTGTTCTGAACACTTTAGCTGCTATTTCTCCAGATTTGCGCTTTCAGTTTCCAGATTGGCATTTACTGTCTTCCAGCTCTTTCATTTTGTTTTCTGGGTGTCTCATTTTCTCACTCAACATTTTGTGTATATTCTCCAGATGAGTGTGTTTCCCCTGAAGCTGATTTTGTTTCTTTTCAACCTCTCTGACTGTTTGCATCAGTTTAGCATTAATGTCCTTAAGACGTCTGTCTTTGTCTTGAAGTTCTTCATCAAGTCTTTCTTTCTCTTTCTCCAGATCTTTAATCTTTCTATCTCTTTCTTCTAGAAAAGATTTTGTTTCTTCAAGACATTTGGATTTTTCATTCAACTCTGGGAGAAGAACAGACAATTCCAGATGTAATGTCAGGTTGTGTAGCAAGCATTCATATTAATATGTATGTGCTTGATAAAATTTGATCAAATTTCATACCTGAAATCCTCAACTGTTCTTTCTTCTCCAACATCTCCTCATGTCTCATTTTCTCCTGTCTCAGTGTCTCCAGCTGTTGTTTACTTGTTTCCATCTCTTTAATTGTGCACTCTAGTAGCTTCTCTTTCTCATTCATCTGTTTGCTCATATTCTCCAGTTGCGTGTCTTTCTCCTCAAGCTGAATCTGTTTCTCTTCGATGTGTTTAGTTATTTGTAGAAGTTGTTTTTCTATTTGCTGAATGTGAGATTCTTTCATATCGATGTGTTTTTCATTTTGCAGGAGACCAGATTTTTCTGTGATTGTTTCTAGTTGTTGTAAGACTCTTTCCAAATCCATCTCGGATGCCTTTAACTGCATTTCGGTTTGTTCCAGTTTTTTCCCTTGATTTTTGAAAACCTTGAATATTGTTTGGTGAAGTACCTTCACATAATTCACTTCAAGCTCTGAAAAAGGAAATCAAACTAATGATGTCTAGTCTACAAGATGAATTTTAATGTCTCCCTAATGTGTCTTTCATGATTTATAACAAAGAAAGTGAACTCTAACAACGCTCACCTGTTATTAAAGCAGATTCCTCCATTTTTATTTTCTGATTCTCCTCCCAAGTACTGTTTGACTGTGAAAGAATAAAGAAAACAGTCTTAAGAGTCCATTATGGCTCTTCAGTTACAGATGGAATCATAAAGATGGAACATAAATATTTATCTGTTAAAATGTTCACATAGAGCTGAAATAACTGATTGAGGAGGCACTTATGATTAGACCTGGTTCAGTATTGCTTTTGGTACTTTAGTGTTAATGTACATCTCAACAAAATTAAAATAGTTCTTAAGCCATCTCACCTCATGTAGTGTCAGATGAACTTGTCTACCTTGAATCTTTGATGGCTGATTCGCAGGTTGGACATCAGAATCTTTCCTTGCTGAGGGAACAAAACACAATTTGAAGGATGAGCATGTATTTGTTTGGTGTAACAGCTGACTGAATTATGATTTAGTTCACTTTTAGTTCATTGTTAAGGACATTGAGCTGATGTAGAGTGGAGTTATGGGATGCTCACCTCCTTCTTCTACTCCTACTGTTATCTCCTCGGTTTTGTCTTCACTGATGACCTGACACAGGTAAACTCCTATGTCTGATTCTCTGAACTCTCTCAACTTCAAGGACACATTTCCTCTGTCCAGCTCCTCAGTGGACAGACCTGTTCTGCCTCTGTAGCTCCTCCCCTCAGTCACCTCTCTGTTCTTATAGAGACACACACACTCTGTCTCTTTAAACCACCTGATCTCCATGTCAACAGCACTGATTTCAGGTGACAGGTGACACGGTACAGTGACATCAGACCCCAGTTTGACCTCAGCACTGTGAGCTTGGTCAGGGACAATAAGATGAAACTCATCTGTGAAGGAAGAGAAAAACACACGGACTCATGTACATGATCAAAGCTATATTTTGAGTTAATTAAATAATATTCTGTCATGAGACAGTAATATTTTAAGACTTACTGCTGCTGGCAGTTGCCATTATTCTCTCCTAGGGTCAAAAACATTCGATCAGAGAAATAAATTATTTCCATCTAACCACCCAACATCACCCCATCACAAAATAATGACTTATTATTCATATTATCTGCTTTACTTACTAGTAACAAAATAAACTGGTTGTCTGCTTATAACCTGTTTTTGTATTATACTGTAAGCATTGTAGAATGTACGTCATTGTCACAGTAACATAACAGGTCTGACTACTGTTTAGGACAGAATGTTTGTTTTTATAAAACATCTCAATCAATTTTTTTTCTTCAGTAAGAATGCCTAATTTTAAGACCGTGCCATGTTACGAATAGTTCCACTCTTAAAAACATTTTACCAAACTGTGTTCTTTTCTATTCTGAACACAAGAACACAGTGTGTGAACAGCACCTTGTCTTGTAGCTCCACTTACCTTTTCTGTCTAAAGTCTCTTGTCTCAGTTGAAAAGTGTGTAGAGAGCTTGAAGCTGTCACAAGAGTTATAGCTGTGCAGAAAAACTGTGTATGTGAAGAAAAACTGCAAGTTACCGTCTTCGTTTTTCCTGCTGTTGCTTGTGAACACTGTCACACTAGTTAAGCATTCAAATCTCTTTCACTTTTACACATACTTTCACTTGCACACTCAGAATAAACAGCGCTTAGCTTGTTTATATTATTCATTATGGGAGATTCACTACTTATTTGTGTTTTATCAGGTTGTTTGGATGACTATCTTGAGAATGAAAGGGATTTTCAGCAAACTCAAAACTGATTTGGATGTCTGTTTAAATCTATTTAGTTGTCAGTTGCTTTGCCTTTTTGCATAGTTTTCTGTTTAAGAAACTGTTTGAACTTGAACAGCTTTACCTGATTCTGTGTCTGACTCCCTACATCCCTTTTCTACAGTATCTCTCCACTCTGCACGACCCCAAAAATAAAGTTTTGTTAACTGAATAGGCCCATGTTTGAGATTTATCATGACCTAAAACTGTAAACATTGGCAAAAATGCAGCCAAGCACATTCCTGCAATTGCTTTTAAACCACCAAGACATAAAGTAAAAACTAATCTTGTGTTTCAGCTCCTATTCAGATCAGATGAATAGGAGCTGAAACACAAGATTAAGATGAATGCACTGTTATAGATTCATTTAAAAATATATATAAAAATGTTAAGTATCAATTATTAAAACAAGATTAATTTTCCTAAAATATCTATTGGAAATACTTCATAATGACAAACGTGAATAGTACGTATTTTTGCAAATGCATTATGCTGTATGTGTATGCTCACAAATCTCATCACTGATTTCCGTAACAACTGAAGCTTTAGAGGTGATGATGGAATTCATCTTTCTGAAGTGATGTTTATATCTGGACGTGTCAAAAAGCACACTTCTCGCCCTTTTCTTGACTATCATCACCACTCATTTCTGAGAGATTTTGAGAGTGTCAGTGCTTTTAACATAATGTTTTTGTTATTAATGTGTTATTTGTGTTTAATATTTCATTCCTGCGCTGGAGAAACATGTAGCCTGGGTTTTCCTGAGTTCACTGTTGTAAATACAGTGGATGGACATCAAGGTTGATTATTATGACAGTATTAATCTAATAACCAAGCAGCAATGAATGATAGAGCCTGTGTCTAAAATGTATTGGGAATGAGCACAGAGATTAAATGTGTAAAAAGATTCATGAAGCAATGAGATGCTTCAACCATACATGCAGTGAGATAAAAAAAAAAACACCACTAGATGACAGTAGAGACAAGCATATCTACAAAGAAAGCAGGTGTAATCTTATTATACTTTAGAAGAGAGGCAGAAATTAAATGTGCTATTACAAACGACCCAGAATATCCTGAAATAAACATTTAAACACCACTCAAGGGTTCGAGTGGTGCAGAAGGTGCATTTGGAGAGCAATCAGCTGTTATGAATACTAATATTTTCTATTCTTGACATGGGCTGATTTGTGTGGAGCCCCCTACTGGGAAACTGTATTGAATGCAGTCCATTAAAATCAAACCGTAAAGAAGCCTGTCATATAAATTCAAATGATGCATAGGGAGGAGAGTGATTTCAATCGCAGTCAAAACTAAAAGAATGATGACAGGTAATCAGTAATAGAAAACATATTTTCACATATCTTTTCTGGCAGAAATGCATTCGTTTTTAATTCTTTTTTTCACTCATAGCTTACGTGTGGCTAAAGAAAATGTCAAACGGATTTAATGACCGTGGTAATCGTTTCCTGCTGACTGGGAGAAAACAGCCCGAGCTGTCATCTCCATCAACATTCAGTGGAAAACACCTGACAGCCCAGATAGCAAGGTGACTTTGATGCAGAGTTTTCATTCAAACCATCAGTTTGGTTGAGACTGATATTTCAATGTTAGATCAACATTGACATTTTGATTAATTGTTTGTTGAATCACTTGACACTTACAATTCTCTGGAATAATTTCAAACAATCGTACATCTACTTTATTATTTCTCTATTCCTTTGTTTTACAGGCTTGTTTTTGTTTGATTTGACATCTAAAAAGTGCACATTACTTTAGTAATATTGGTTACATTTTATTTTGATGGTCCCCTTTAGACAGTCTGTTGACTATAAATAATGTTGCATCTAAGACTTAGTTCACACTGCAGGCTAAAGTGGCCCAAATTCTTATGACAGTCTTCACAGCACAAATCCGATCTTTTCAAATCAGGCCCACGCCACTTTCATAGGTGGTCCTAAATCGGATACATATCCGATGTTTTGCAATGTGACTTCAGTCTGAACGGCCATGTCTCATTTCATGCGATTTTTACATCATTGAAATGCGACAGACGTCACAATTCTGCGCTGGAGGAGGCGGGAAGATTAAAATCACAATATTAAGACAATACTATCACTTCTTTATTTAGGCTCTGATTGCACATTAACTTAAAAATTGCTAAACACACGCTAACACGAGCAGCATCCATTTATATTTCCGCAAATACAGTGCGCTGCGTCTGACGTCACGTCTTCTTCTGTGCATGCGGGTCACTTCAGGGCCGTATATGGTTCACACATGAGACTGATGGCAGTCGCATTTAAATGACAATGTGAACAACAGCGCAAAAAAATTTTTCAGCAAAAAATCCGATCTGAGCATTGAGACCTGCAGTGTGAACTAAGTCTGGCACTGCGTCCCAATGTGCATACTATTCACCCTATATGCCCTAAATAGTATTGAAAATTACTAATAGCGCATTGAATTTAGGATAGATAGTATGCACATTGGGACGCAGGCTAACTCATTAGAGCAGGGCTGTCCAAACTCGGTCCTGGAGTTGCCGGTGTCCTGCAGAGTTTAGCTCCAACCCTAATTAACCACACCTGAAGCAGCTAATCAAGCTCTCACTAGGCATACTAGAAGCTTCCATGCAGGTGTGTTGAGGCACGTTGGAGCTAAACTCTGCAGGACACCGGCCCTCCAGGACCGAGTTTGGACAGCCCTGCATTAGAGTGTTAGTAGCGTATGTCTATTTAATATCTGCTAACACTTTGTTATGGCTCCCCAACAGACAATCTAATGATTGTAAGTAACTTTACAATTTTGTGATAAGGTAAATCTGCAACTTTAAAGAAATTAAGATGAATTTGGAACACTTGCTGTAGTTCAAGGAAAATGAGCAGAGATACAGTTGTAGACATGTTCATATCCCATATTTTTTCATGTGAGTAAAGACTCAGAGATGGAATGAAGAGTTTAATGCCAACACACCTGTCTGGATGTTTTCAGTGATCCTAATGACCTTAATCGGCTGTTTCAGGTCTGTTTAATTAGGACTGAATATGAAAAGATTGGAAACACATGCCATTGTGCTTCCATTTACAAATGTTTACTGTAGAAACTGTCTTGATATTGAAACACTAGATTTTGGATTTATAGATTAAATTAATATATTTTAATGATATTATAAACAAAGTTTGAATGTTTTTGTGTTGAGCAATCTTTAAAAAAAATCATATTGTGTTTAACATATTAATACCCCTGAATGACTTGCTCTTAGGTGACATCATTACATTTACATTTGCATTTAATCATTTAGCAGACGCTTTTATCCAAAGCGCCGTACAAATGAGGAGAACAGTAGAAGCAATCAGACCATCGAGAGAGCAACAGTATACAAGTGCCATGGCAAGTCTCAGTTAGTCTAGCACAGTACACGTAGCTATTTTATTTTTTTATTAAATAGAATAGGTAAGTGTTAGTATTAGTTAGTCAGATGCTGGCGAAAAAGATGTGTCTTTAGATGTTTTTTCAAAATGGCTAAAGACTCAGCTGTTCGAATTGAGATCGGGAGGTCATTCCACCAGCTGGGCAGTCCAGGAAAAGGTCCGTGAGAGTGATTTGGTACCTCTTTGGGATGGCACCACAAGGCGTCGTTCACTTGCAGAACGCAAGCTTCTGGAGGGCGCATAAGTTTTACATCATGCTTGACCTTTTTCAGATCACAAAGGAGATAGGGCAGCAGTCTGATGTAAGACAGCTTTTTGAAACTTGAACCATTTGACCATTTGTAGCCTGACATCAGACTCCTGAAACTAGTTGTCTTAAAAGTTGTATTGTGTTTGTCTTTTTTGTCCTAAATTTATTTTTGTAAAACTGATCTTCTGTATCTTTGTGTCATTGATATGTGTTAAACTGTTTAATAAAATAAAGTGTCTCAACAGCTGGAAATGTCATTTTGATTTTAAGACGTTTTCCCCAGATTTTGAAATGGTCAGGTTTTTGTTGATGTTCTGTTGAAATGTAGTTGAAATATTAATGTTGTTCCAACATTAACTTGGTACATTAGAAGGACAATATTGTTTTATGAATTTCAGTTGTGTTTTCAGTGTTTCAACAACCGTGATGTAGAACAGTGGTGTAGTCTAGTTTTTTGTAGTGGGTATACTCTGATTTTCCCGCAGCCTCATAGCTACTCGCCGTCCCAAAGCGACAACCCATAAGCACCACCACACTCACTCATACAATATGTATCTACATGTAACTGAGAGCATTCTGAAAGACTGCTTATGTGATATCAACATGTCAATTATAATAATAAGCAACAGAAGACTTTAACAGCCAAAGACTTTTACAGCTGGGGAGACTGGACTGATTTTCTACTGTTTAGTGTTAATCATTTAACTCGGTTACATTTTATCTTTAGAATATGGTCCCTGGAGCACAGGTTTTATCAGCTGGCAATTTTCAATGCAATTTTTAATGAGCCACAGGATAAGAAATCTTTCAACTCCCCTTATTTACTTTCATTTTCAGTAAGTTAAATTTACAAATAATTGCATACTTTTCCTTTATGCTGCCAAGCAAAGCTAACATATTTGATCATGACCAGGTCAGGTAATGACTATCAGAGGCCAGTGTGAAAGACGCTCGGGACAGTTGACTGATCTGTCACCGCTCCGATGGGGCCACTGATGCGTCCTCACGAAACTTTATCATTTCATCAAGTTTTTTTAAGCCTTGCCAATTAAAACATTCAAGTGATTCGTGTCATCAGGGGCAGGCTTAAGAAAACACTGAAAGAGTGTAGTTTGAGTTTGCTTTAGTTTCTCCTTCAGTGATTCACCTTAAATTCTGCACAAGAGTTGCGCAACAGCACTGGTCATCAACATAAACATGTTATGTTTCTGAATAAATGATGTTGACACTACTTATATGACCACTGATATTTTTTTATTTTTTTAAATATCACCATTGCTATTAATTGCGGATGCAAAAGTGATGTTGAACCAATGTCACTTCATAATGTTGATTCAGTTCAATTATTATTATTTTTTTAAATCTCAACTTTGTCAGCATTAATTGTGGGTTTTGAACCAACATCACTTCATGACTTTGATTCAAGGACATTTTCATTGATTTTTTTGTTGAAATTCAACTTTGTTTCAAATCAAATCAAATCACTTTTATTGTCTTATCATCACAGCACATGTGCCTTGATGGGTGAAATTCTTGAGAGCGGGCTCCATACAGTGCAGAAACAATTAACATATAGACAGTACCATTACTTACAGACTTATACAGATGACAATGTGCAATATACATATACATATACTCAGTACACAGTGTACTATTAGACATACTTACAGTTATCAATACACATTATACACCGTATGTACACATTCTACATTATGTACACATACAGTATATACGCACACAGTAATATGCAAAGGTGCAGTAGATTATACATAAGCTGGATACGCAAATGTCATGGATGTGCATTGGATGGTATCCAGTGGTAGCAGATAGATTGTTGTATTTGTGCAGTGTGTACGTGTAGTCCAGTTTGAACTGTGGAGTTAAAGTGCAGTGCGTGGCATATCGTAAAGTGGGAGTGTGCTGTAGGGTGTATTAGTTCTGACTGTTCATTAGCCTGATAACCTGAGGGAAAAAGCTATCCCTCAGTTGGCTAGTGCGGGATCGGATGCTGCTGAGACGTCTTCCTGAGGGCAGCAGAGAGAACAGTCTGTGGGACGGGTGACTGGAGTCATTGATGATCCTCTGGGCTTTCCTTATACACCGCCTGGTGTAGATATCCTGGAGGGAGGGAAGCTCACCTCCAACAATGTGACGGGCAGTTAGCACAACCCTTTGCAGAGCTTTGCGGTTGCCAGCGGTGCTGTTTCCAAACCAGGCGGTGATGCAGCCGGTCAGGATGCTCTCCACAGTGCAGGTGTAGAATGATCTGAGGATGCTGGGGCTCATTCCAAACTTCCTCAGCCGTCTCAGGAAGAAAAGGCGTTGATGTGACTTCTTTAGCACTGCATCTGTGTGAGCGGACCATGTGAGATCCTCTGTGATGTGAACGCCGAGGAACTTAAAGCTGTTTACCCACTCCACAGGTGTCTTGTCGATGGTGATGGGCGTGTGTTCTCTGCTCTGTGTCCTGAAATCTGCCACCAGCTCCTTGGTCTTGTCGATGTTGAGTGAGAGGTGGTTCTCCTGACACCATTTAGTCAGGGTACTCACCTCCGCTCTGTAGGCCGTCTCATCGTTGCCAGTGATCAGGCCTATCACCGTTGTGTCGTCAGCGAATTTGACGATGACGTTGGAGCTGTGTGTGGCTGCACAGTCACGTGTGTACAGGGAGTACAGGGGTGGGCTGAGGATGCAGCCCTGCAGAGCACCAGTGTTAAGGGTCAGCGGAGATGAAGTGTTGTTGCACATTCTGACCACCTGACTTCTGCCTGTCAGAAAGTCCAGGATCCAGCTGCACAGAGATCTGTTTAGTCCTAGAGTCTGGAGCTTCGCAACCAGTGTGGCAGGCACTATGGTATTGAATGCGGAGCTGAAGTCCACAAACAGCTTCCTCAAATATGCGTTCTTGTTTTCCAGGTGGGAGAGAGCAGTATGCAGGGTGAAGGCAATAGCATCGTCTATGGAACGGTTGCTGCGATATGCAAATTGCAGCGTATCCAGTGAGGCAGGCAGCACAGAGCAGATGTAGTCTCTGATGAGTTTCTCAAAACACTTGCTGAAGATGGGTGTCAGAACAACGGGCCTTCAGTCATTCAAGCATGTGATTTTATTTTTCTTTGGTATGGGCACAATGGTGGATTTTTTGAAGCATAAGGGAACCACAGACAGAGAGAGGGAGAGGTTGAAAATGTCTGTGAAAACCCCGGCTAGCTGGAATGCACATGCTCGGAGCACACGGCCTGGGATGCCATCAGAACCCACAGCCTTGTGGATATTCACCCGTTTATTTATTTCAACATAAATTGTGGGTGCAAAAGTGATATGGAACCAACATAACTTTGTAACATTTATTCAATGCAGTTAGCGTTGACGCATTAACATTGACTTAACATTGTTTCATTGATTGTTTGCTATCTGAGAGCATTACTGCCTGTTCTCAACCCCAGAAGTGCTTCTTTAAACCTGCCTTAACTCATTTCAGCAGGACATACAGGAATGATAGAAAAACACTCGCTGCACCAAATGGAAAAAGGCAATCTGACTTTTTCAAACTGCAGAGATAGCATCTCTCGCTATTCAGGAAGATGGCTGAAGCTACCAAACAGCTATCAACTGTAAAAAAGCCCTTCCAAGGAAAATAATAATTGTTATTCTGTCAAAACAACACCTTAGCTTTTAGTCGACCACATCTCCAAGGTTACACGTTGTTGTCATGAATAAAGCCGATCTTACCTGTTGATTGTAATCATCAATAAGGGAGTGATCCAATATGTCCCTGGCCGGAACCCAACTTCTCTCCTCCGGACCGTAACCCTCCCAGTCCACCAAGTATTGGAATCCTCGTCCCCTCCGCCTCGAGTCCAGAATACCATTGACCGAATATGTAGGTTCCCCATCTACGAGTCGCGGCGGGGGAGGAACCGGAGTAGGCGGATTAAGATGAGACCGAAAAACGGGTTTAATCTTGGACACATGAAACATGGGATGAATTCTCCTGTACGCAGGAGGGAGTTTGAGGCGGACTGTCACTGGACTAATAATTTTAGTGACAGGAAACGGGCCAATAAATTTGGGAGCCAATTTATTACACACGGATCGGAGTGGAATATTCTTGGTAGAAAGCCACACTTTTTGACCAACGACGTAGACGGGAGGCTTCGACCGGTGGCGATCAGCCTTAGCCTTGGTGCACGGCCCCACCCGGAGGAGAGTCTCTCGGGCTCTCATCCAGGTACGGTGACACCTCTGGACGAAGGCGTGAGCAGAGGGGACCGCGACTTCGGATTCCATACTAGGGAAAAGAGGTGGCTGGTAACCTAAACTACACTCAAACGGCGAGAGGCCCGTGGACGACACCGGTAATGAGTTATGAGCGTACTCAACCATGATAGTTGCTGACACCAGGAAGTGGGATTCTGAGTGACCAAACATCGCAACACCCTCTCGAGATCCTGGATGGCCCGCTCAGTTTGACCGTTGGTCTGAGGGTGAAACCCAGAAGACAAACTAACAGTCGCCCCCAGTAGTCGACAAAACTCTCTCCAAAATTTGGACACGAATTGGGGACCCCTGTCGGAAACCACATCTATCGGGAGGCCATGAATGCAAAAGACGTGATTAACTACAGTAGCCGCTGTCTCCTTGGCTGAGGGCAATTTGGGCAAGGGAATAAAATGAGCCGTCTTCGAGAACCGGTCCACTACAGTTAAAACAACCGTATTACCCAGAGAGGGCGGGAGGGCAGTAACGAAATCTAGCGCGATATGGGACCAGGGTCTCGAAGGGACTGACAGTGGCTGAAGTAACCCCTCTGGAGGTCGATTGGAAGTCTTACCCCGAGCACAGACTGAGCAGGCCAAAACAAACTCTCGGATATCGCGAGCCATGGCCCGCCACCAGAATCGTTGTTTAACCAAAAACATGGTGCGACCGATTCCTGGATGACAAACCACGTTGGAACAATGACCCCATTGAATGGCGTTGGACCGTAACCTCTCCGGCACAAACAACCGTCCCATTGGGCATCCGAGCGGGGGGCGTTACCCCTTCTAAGGCCGTGCAGACCTTCGATTCAATCTCCCAAGTGACTGCAGAGACAACCAACCTCTCAGGTACGATGCACTCGTGAGACACCGGGCGGTCCGAATGATCAAAGATGCGTGACAAAGCATCGGGTTTTATGTTTTTAGAACCTGGCCGATAGGAGATGGAAAAATCAAAACCTCCGAAAAATAGTGCCCAACGACCCTGCCTGGAGTTAAGACGTTTGGCGGACTGAATATATTCGAGATTCTTATGGTCGGTCCAAACCACGAAAGGAACCTCCGAACCCTCTAACCAATGATGCCATTCCTCCAATGCTAGCTTGACGGCCAGCAACTTCTAACGGGAGAGTTAGAAAGCCCGAACGGCATAGCCAAATATTCAAAGTGCCCTCTGTGGGTATTAAACGCGGTCTTTTACTCATCCCCCTCTCTTATGCGAACCAACTGATTTCGTTTCTAAGATCTAACTTGGTGAAGATGGATGCTCCCTGCAACCTCTCGAAAGCTGAAGACATCAACGGCAAAGGATAAGTCAATACAAGGTCGCAGAGAGCCGTCCTTCTTCGCGACAAAAAAAAATCCTGCCCCCGCTGGAGAAGAAGAGGGGCGGATGATCCCGGCTGTCAGAGAATCAGAAATATATTTCTCCATGGCCTCCCTTTCAGGAACAGAAAGCGAGTATAATCTGCCTTTAGGCGGAGACATACCTGGTACTAACTATATAGCACAGTCGTAGGGATGATGAGGAGGGAGAGAAGCGGCCCTGGACTTACTGAACACTTCCTTCAGGTCGAGATACTCCTCGGGCACGTTTGACAGGCTCCCCATCTCATCCTGCAACAAAGAACAAGAAACAGAAAAACCAGCAGACACAAGACAAGAGGCATAACAGGCTTTACTCCACTCCGAGATGGTGTTGCGACCCCAATCCACCCGAGGATTGTGTTGTGTGAGCCAGGGATGACCCAACACAACCGGAGCCAGTGGTGAGTGGGTGACGAGAAACATGATAGTCTCTGAGTGATTGCCTGAGGTGATGAGGGTGATGGACACCGTGGAGAGGCTGATCTTGGGAAGTGATTGTCCATTTAGGGCGCTGACAGCGATCTTGTGACGGAGTGAAATCATAGGGATGTGAAGAAGTTGTGCCAGGGAAATGGTTACCCATTTCCATATCCAACAGGTTACCCTCGGCTCCGTCCCATCGTGTCGCCCGGCCGCCCATTGCAACCTCACCGGGAGGAGGGTAGTGGATGAGGCTTTGTTAAGAGACACTCCACCCGACAGTAACCTCAGACCTACTGTCGGGCTTGACCTTTTACTGCCTCGCGCCCGACCAGCGCACGATCGAACACTCTCCTCATCTCCTGGGAAAGTGAGCGGAACGAGGAACAACATGGATGGCAATTCTCCCACACCGCCATTCCCCACAATGCTGCCTTCCCTGACAGCAACGTCAGCACTAAAGCCACCTTAGATGCCTCCGTGGCGAAAGTCTGGTGCTGGAGGGAGAAAAACAGAGAACATTTAGTCAGGCACGCTCTGCAGAGGTTAGGGTCTCCGGCATACACTTCCGGTGTAGGGAGTCTAGGTTCGTGCTGAGGGTTGTTGTTCCCGGGGACTGAGAGAATCGGCGGTGTGGGTGGCGCAGCGGGTGATCTTAATAGTTGCACCTGGGTGGTGAGCTCGGACACCTGCGCTACTAACGCCTGCACAGCTCGTCCGGTGTTCAGCATATTCTCCTCCTGTTGATCCATACGAGCGTTGTTGTTGGCTAACAGTTCCTGAAAACCACGAGCCTCCGCTGAATCCATCGTGTGGTCAGATCCTTCTGTCATGAATAATGACTGGAGGATTCAAGTTGCGGAAACAAGAACGGTTTATTGCAAACATGTCAGACAGGTGAAACTGAGGAAACAAGGTTGAGCTCTCCGTAGGTTGGGGCAGGTAGCGCAGGGAAGCAATGGGCAGCCAAGTGTCCTGAGTCCAGGGAACGGCAGAGATCAGGAATCACGGGAGCAGGAAGCAGGAACAGACGAAAACCACTGACCATGACACAGGCAGACAATCTGAGGATCTGACAACACAAGACAGCATGACAGGATCTAATATAGCCCCCGTAAATGATCCTCAGCTGGAGCAAATCAGCCTCAATCAGACACACCAACACACAGACACCTGCACACACACACACACACACATAACAGAGCGAGGATGGGACCGAGAGCCCATGAACCGTGACAGTTGTATGTCAGACATTGTTTGACAAGACATTGTTGTCTATAGGTATGTGTGCTCATCATTTCCCATTCACTGTTTGTGTATCCAACTCATTTGAGACTCCTTTAGGACATAATTTAACTATTTTGAGTCACGCATTTCAAAGTGATGAATCTGAAAACAAATTACAGCAGATGGGTCTGTGACATTCTCTGAGCCAACAAATGCATATGTGTTTCTATATGTATATTAACCATTTGCAGCTTAATCTATTTATCTAGCCAGGGGTTAATGACAGGGGCACGGGAACAGGGGGTGCTGAGGGTGCTGCAGCACCCCCTGTTTTTTTCTGTGGGCAACTGTAAACTGTTGTGAATAAAAAAAGAATAGGCTATGTATATATATTATATATACTGTATATTTATACTTGAATATTTGGGATTTGACAATGAAAAGAGATTTGATTATGTTTGAGTTTTGAGTTATTCAATAATTCAAATCAAATCACGATGTGTATTATTAACCAATCAGATTTGTTGTTGCCGATTACAACGCGTAACTAAGGTTGCCTTGAGGGACGTAATTTCAGTTAGACACGAAGCCATGAGCATGTAGCAAAAGAGAATTTATGAGTTTGCTCGTGATGGAGTTTATCAGCGTCACTCCAGAGCGCAAAGCCACGTTTGGAGTTCCAAAGTCTTCATAAGGTTAAATGCTGACTGTTATTTCGCATATATGACACCGTGTGCTTGTTAACAACTGTTACTGCCATGCAGAATATTTGTATAATATTTATTAGTCTTTCTGGTTGTTATTTGTGATATATTATGTGTTATCATCATAATCTTAAAAACAGCAGAGGGGTTTGCAGAATGTGGCCCATTCCTTTAAGTCTGCTTTAGTGGTTGGCCTGGTTTAGCCAGTCGTTGCTGTATCTGTCACTTGCATTGAATCGGCTGTAGAGTAAAACTTTAGCGTTCTTATAGTCCATCTGCTCTCTCTCTCTCTCTCTCTCTCTCTCTCTCTCTCTCTCTCTATCTCTCTCTGGTGGACTGTTTACCAAAGTTTGTAGAAATTTGGTGTGTTAATGAGGTATTGTGCAGGTGTTATACGAAAACAATGAAATGATGTTTACTTTTTAAACGTGTAAAAAAATTGTTTTGAATGAAGTGTGAATAGTTGCATAACTTAAGAGAAATTTGTTATAATAAAGACTCATTTAAACATTTCTATGGTTGCTCCGATGTTTATAACATTTAGTTTACATTGGCTATTTTGCTATCTATGTCTATGTGCTCTTCGACATATTTATCATTTGCCCATTAATTTAACAGTTGTAAGAATTAAAGTTATCAAAGTTATTAAACTGATGCAGGGCTACTTGATGCTCGCGTCGCACACATCCTGCCAAATCACGCACGCAGCACTGCCAATGCTTGCTTTTATGTTTGTGAATGTTATGTTTGTGTTGTGGGATCTGTAGGTTGTGGCTTAAAAGCGGAACATGGAAATATCATAGATGTACTGGGGGAAAAAAAACGTTTTAAACTTATAGCTACCTATTAAAATAGTTCAGTTTTGTATGTAATGGAAAAGTGATTAGGCTATGTTTCGTTTTTGTTTTATTTTGTTTTTGTTTTAGTCTATGTTTTTTTCTTCATAAAGTTAATTTAGAAAAACCTTGTTCGTTAAATGTTTTTTTTTCTTTTAAGCAACGACCAAGCGGTCAGCGTCAGAGTTGATCGCCTATGTTTGATTAATTTAGCCTTATCAAATCATCACGACTTGACTAAAATAAAATCGATAGATAGGCCTATAAACAGTTCAAGCATATCACAGTGTTAGTTTAAATGTTTAAATATAAATGTGCGCTGTTAGACGCATATCCAACAGTTTGTGTGGAGCGTGGAAGCTGAAGGAGTTTTACAGGACAGAGGCTCCAGCCTGGTCACTTGTATTTTTTTCTTACAGTAAAAACAACTTAAAATACGCCGTGTGATTTTTGCTTATAAAGGTAAGAGTAATATATAATTTGGAACTGTAAAGGGTCTACTATTATTTGTGTGCATTCACAATATCAACATTGTGCTTTTATAAAATAGGAAAACATGCGCTTTCTGCTGGTCTTGAACAAGAGTGCTTCAATGATGAACCGATAATCGGCAACTCGAAAATGACAGAGGCTATCTGTAATCAGATGCACATTTAAAACTGGTATATAATCTAATTTCAGTCACATGTGTTTCATAAAAACACAATCCTTTCTGGATTACAATACGCCATCAAAATGATCAATTTAATTATTCCAGCTGCTGAGAGAAAAGGCTATAAACGATCCACCACCTGTACTATCCTCACATGCGATATAGCCTACTAGCCGGGACTTCTTTATGTTTACAGACGTGATGTAATGACGCGGCGGCATGCTTGAATTTCCCGCAAATTCCTACCAGTAGCTACCACTCAAATTAGAAAATATTATTATAAGCTAACTGTTGTGAATTGGGCTAAGGTAAAAATATAGTTTTGAACACTGGCTGGTTATGTACTTGTTGGGGGGGGGGTGATAACAGCTTTGAGTCAAATGGCTCTCTTCCTCCCACTGAGAGCACCAGTGAAAAGATGCGACCTATGGCTAGCAGAATGTCTGTTCTGAAATCCCAGCTGGCTGTGGCTGAAATCAAAGATCTAAAACAGGAAGATCTTGATTTAGAACACTGATTACTGATAATAATCCAAATGACTACAGTCCATCAATTAGCATCTTGTCAAGTGAAAAGCTTAGAAAGAAATCCATCATAAAGAAATTTTAACTTTAAACCATCGCTTATGACTAAAATATCAGATATAATCCATGATAATGCTGCCTTCAGGGAAAAAGTCCATCCCCTGTTGCCCTCTCACATTAAAAACATATTTGTTTATTTGTTTATACTGATAAATTTGTTTTCATATTTGTTTATACTGATAAAAAAAAATGTATAGCCTGAATGCACTGCACTGTAAGTCACTTTGGATAAAAGCATCTGCTAAATGCATATATGTAAATGTAAATTTGTTTAGAACTGTTTTTGTTCATAAAATGTGCTTGATCTGTGCATATTTCTCTCCCAATTCACTACATTTTCACTGGATATAGAGGACTCGTATTTTAGCTGGAAGCTATGGTTTAAAGTTAAAACATCTTAATGGATTTGTTTATTACAACTAGTCGAAATGGAACTGCTGCTGCTATAGTAGACATTGGAAACACTAGTCAAATTTAAGTCATATTTTAATGTTGCGTTTTAAAAATAATACATTATTTTGAAAAGTGGATATCATTTCATTTCACCTTGCATGTATGTGTTTTCTTCATGCCACTTGCTGCAGGCTCAGAGAAATGTTCACTAATGACAAGCAAGGTGTGGGAGCGTATGTTTACCAGAGTACTTGACACCAAGAATTAATCTTGCCTCACATTTGCTGGGTAACCAACATCACAGGTAGTGCAACACAAATGTATTACAAGAAACACAATGTTCATTGTTCACTGTTGATTTGTTGCTGGATTGAATTTTTAGCATCAACAGGTTTTTGCCTTAGAGTCTTTCTGAAAACATCAATATTACTCCAGATGTGTTTCTTCAGATCCTATTCTTGCATATATAGCTCATTTTTCATGTGCTTATGTGTCGAAAAAAAAAGAAAATTGCATGCCTCTTTTGAAGTCTTTTTATAGAAGTCTTTAAGGCTTTTGTCTCTGATATTTGTGCCTGACCACCTCCAATCAAACAGATCCATCGGTATTGACCTGTAATTCAAGCTAATAATTATGTGTCTCAGAAAAATGACCAGCAATACCCTGACCTACTATTGGAATGACCACACTACCAAGTGAATTCTAGTATGAACTATTGTGAAGACAGAAAACCTTCAGACCTTCATCCTGTCATGATGTTGATGTCTAAAAGGATAAATGCATCACTGTTAAACTTCACAGCATTGTAAAATACATTAATCAAAAGGTCAAAATGAAGCTAAATAATATTTATAAAAATGATTGCTATTAAACCGACAAATACTTCACAATATTTTATAATATAAAGTTATAATTAGACCGTTTGATAATATAATCCACTTCTTACATTAGAACTTTATGTACAACATACAAGAAGTACTCATTTCTCTTGCTTTTAAGTGTTGACAAATACATAAAATATGTTGATTTTTTTTTATATCTTACCATTACAAAAGTGGAAGGAAACAGTAAGAATATGGATATTCAAAGTTCAGACTCACCTGTTTTTATTTTCATGCGTGTGTAAATACAATATAGAAGTTTTTATCCAGGGACCTGTGCAATAATGAGGATTATGGCAGGCTCTGCAGAATTGTCACAGGTTTGTGCATTCCCTCTTCAAACCTGTTTTGGAACTGTATATTCTTTTTACAATTCGATTCCATCTTTGTGGACATAGCTGTTATGTAAGGTGTTCCAAATTATTATTATTTTTTTCGTTGACTTCGCAGAATTGCTCAGAGTAGCCTATAGGCTACCCTTTTTATGGACACACCAACAGCAACAGACATTATATGTGAGTGTGATGCAATACACTGTGAGCATAAGTAGCCACCGTTGCTGCACAGCATATATTGGTCGCTGTGCTGTCTGATAGCAGACCAGACATTTCTGCTTATTATTATTGATTATTGAGTGTCTCAGTTAAAAGTAACCTTCAGTGACGCACAGTGCGGAGATGCTGGTCCGCGCCGCGTGGATATTGTGCGTGTGTGTGTGTGTGTGTGTGTGTGTGTGAGGTGGCAGTGCTTATAGCGACGACTGTGATTATGATCATGCCAGGGTTGAGACGAATCACTAATAACTGTGGCTATCGTCCAATCCGCTTCACTTGACGCTGCGCTCCAGCGTTGGGCTCGCAGAAGGCTGAGTCAAACACCACCAAACTGTCCAAAAGTGGATCAGAACTGGCTTTGGTGTTTTTGAGACCGCAACCTTAACCTCGTTACGATGACGTTCACAAACACCTCCGTGGATTTATTCTCGCAGTTTTATATCTTGCAGAATTTCTCCATGTATTTTAATTTCTCTTTGGACGCGATGTACGACAGAGGAGCGACTTACGAGTCTGAATCCCACAGACCGACCATCAGAGCGCTGCTCGTCGTCGCATATTCCGTTATTATCATCATCTCGCTGTTCGGAAACGTGGTGGTTTGTCACGTTGTTATTAAGAACAAACGGATGCACTCAGTGACAAGTTTGTTCATCATGAATTTAGCCATTGCTGACATTCTTATAACTCTCCTCAACACGCCTTTTACTCTGGTAAGTTTACACTAGTTTCACTTATTTACTTAAATAAATTTGGTATTGTTAAATTAATAATAATAAAAATAAAAAAATAGGCTATTATAGTTTTACTCTTGTTGCATTTATGCATTCAGAATCTAGACAATTTTGTTATTGGGTGAGTCACTCATTGTCTGGATCTTGAATTAATTCAAAATACATTAAACAATACAATGCCAAAAGTAGTCATTTTCTATGAAAAATAAAAGTCATTGTGATGTTGCGATGTTTGTTGAGCATAAAGTTAATGTGTAACTGTCCTTTGAATGAAAAAAAACGGCTGACATTTTGCAGGCTATATTGTACAAATGGAAAAATTGTATTATTAGTAGTTCATTTATTATATAATCATTTATTGTATTTGAAAAACTGTATCTAAAAAGTACGTTTTTATTTAAAAATAATTGTTTAATTCATATATTTTTTTGTTGTGATAATCGTTTTGTTACTTAAGGAAATTTCTTGATAAGTTACTCAAAAAGTCCTGATTTTTATTTTTTTCGTTTTGAAAATAATGAATAAGTTTGATCATGTATATTGGCCTACATTATTCAGGTAAAATATTTTATTAGATTCGGGTTTTTTTTACTTGATTTTATGCCACTTGACATTTTTGGACTAGCCATAAATAAAAAAGTACATTGAAATCATAAATCCATCATGAATACACTTGTAAGAATTTGACACATGGTTTTTAAACAGGATTTTTAAAAGAATACTCTTTGTTATCCTCTTGGGAATCCTTATTTGTCATTGGGACTAATATATCAGTCAGTTTTATAATCAGTCTATTTTCTCTACTGATCATTTGTAAGGGAGTATGGTTCAGGGTCAATGAGGAGGATAATTAGTCGTCTCTACCCCAAGGCCCCCAGTTATGCAAACTAAGTTTTTTCTCACATGTGGCCATTTTAAATTGAAAATATGGTAGAATTTGCATGTGTAAATGATACCTCCAGTGTTCAAGACATGGTTAAGGCCTTGGTATGGTTATGCTGCATTCTTCCTCTGGTGTGTGTGTGCACATCCACATGTGCACGTTATCTCTATCATTGCTCTCAATTGTTTAGCAACGACTATACAGAGGAGGTGCATGATTCATCTCTCTGTGAGTGTATGGGGTGAGCATGTGCATGCTTTTTAATTTTTACATGCCTCTTGATCCAAGGCCACTCTGTTGCATATGTGTTCTTTCAGGTTCGGTTTGTTTACAGTACATGGGTGTTTGGGAAGTCGATGTGCCATGTGAGCCGCTTTGCACAGTATTGTTCTGTTCATGTCTCTGTTCTTACACTGGTTGCTATTGCTATTGATAGACACCAGGTAAGTGTTCTTACAAACAGACACATGCAACCATTTGTAATGTCTTAACAATGGAACCTTTAGAGTGAATAGCTTTTTCGTCTTATTAAAACTTAATGAATCCGTGTGTGCCAGTGTGCAATCATGACTGGTGATTATTGTTATCCATCAGGTGGTGATGCATCCAATGAAACAGAGGATGTCTCGGCTTCAGGGCATGGCCTGGATTGGTGTAATCTGGGTCATGGGGTCCTGCTTCTCTCTACCACATGCCATCTACCAGAAACTGCTGCGCTTTGAATTTATGTATGACCTTTCTTTTTCTTTCTTTCTTATTGATGATAAAATCAAGTAAAACTGATAAATATTATTGTGACAGTTTGAATGGATGGAAATAATGATTGTTATAATGTCATGAGAACATTTTGTTCTCAGTGCAGGGGCACAAGAAACTCAATCAAATTCTAAAATGTTGAAAAAGCAGCATTCAAACAAGGACACCTTCCAATCATTGGAAGTGTTTGCTGTCAGGGTTGAATAGAGAGATAGATAAACACTTCAGTGAGATAAGTTTTGTGTCTAATTAAGCCTCCCATTGTATTTAATATGTCACCCCCAACTGAACCTTCTAGTTTTGAGCTTGAAACTCCTGAGGGTGAGAAAATGTTCAGCAGATTTACATTTTTGGGTGAACTAACACTTTAACAACAGTGTGATGTTAAAAGATGTCTCTTCTTGTCTATTGTAGCAATAACAGAGTACGGATGGTGTGTCTACCCAGCTTTCCTCATCCCTCCGATCTCTTCTGGAAGTATCTAGATCTTGTCACGTTTGTCCTGCTCTATGTATTGCCTTTAGCCATTATCTCCATATCGTACCTTGTGGTGGCCAAGAAGGTCTGGTTCCAGAATGCTGTCGGTGATGTCACGCTGGCTCAGTCGGCCGCTCATCGCAGAAGGAAGAAGACGACTTTGAAAATGCTAATCGCAGTGGTGGCCGTGTTTGCAGTCTGCTGGTTTCCTCTAAACTGTTACGTTGTGCTGCTGTCAAGTAAAGTGATCCAGGCTAACAATGCCCTGTACTTCACCTTTCACTGGCTGGCCATGAGCTCTACCTGCTACAACCCCTTTATATACTGCTGGCTCAATCACAGCTTCCGTGCGGAACTCAGAGCCCTGCCTCTAATTGGCCGTATAGCTAAAGGCAATGCCATCCAGCAATCCTAAGGAAGCACCCAAGATTTTGCCGTTCTGATTTTTATTTTAATATTCCATGGCTTTTATAAAAGCATATTCACACAAGAAAGCATTGTAGTGGATCATCCCTCTAATCCTAGTTCTCATTTTCACCCCCTCCCTCCCTCCCTCCCTCCCTCCCTCCCTCCCTCACTCACTCACTCCCTCACATTTAGTCCTCTCCATCTTAGTGAAAATGACACCTAAACCCATGTCCTTTGAAAAAAAAACACTGTGTTGCCATGGAAGAGATGACAAAAATAAGGAAGGCATAAGATGTTAAATAGAAACTATGCTCTGTTTTTCAAGGAAAAACAATTCCATAGTGGAACACACTATGACTTTTAAAATCTGAACACACATGAAAACACTAGGCATCATGCACAACTGATGATCATACACTACCAGACTTTCAAGTCGTTCTGAACACAAAAAAAACCTCATTTATAAATATGCTATTTTTTGTTTGGAGAGGCATGACGAATGAAAACAATGTGTGTTCTAAAATCAGCTCAGAATATCAAACGTGTTTGATACTTGGAATCATAGTCTGAAGCTAAAATAATGAAAAAAATAATCTGTGCCTGTCATACACTACATAATTTTCTGTGAAATCTGTCAAATCCGACTGCCCAAAATCAGCAGATTGATTATGATTTCCAGCAGCAAGCTCCGACTCATCCAGATTGTAAACTGGGGCAAAAATTGTGTAGTGTATTCCTGCCTTTAAAGTGGCTTTTTAATAGCACCAAATCACAAACAAAATCACATAAAAATCAGCAAATACAGAAGATGCTTATTTCGCTTATTTTCAGGTTGGAAACTACTGAATTAGATTTTTGGGCTAATTAATGATATTTAACTGTAAGCTATTAAGCTATTATTTAATTATATTCACATTTTGACAGCTTCTGTTGCACTAGAATAACTTCATATCAGGGTCTTATTTATTTGTTTTATTTATAAATGTGTTTTTCTGACACTAGCCATATTTAATTCACTTAATTCACTTCTCCATGCATGAGTAATTCTCAGGCAGCACTGTTAAATGTGGATATTGTTACAGTCTATCAATAATGTTTACAGTATTTTTAGATGTCAATGGTGTAAAATATAGATATAGCGAAATGAATTGATATTTCATGCAATTGTATCCCTCTGAATATTTTCATTTGATATTAAGTCCTATTCTGAGCTTGAAATGTATTATATACAAAGCTTCAGATGCTTATGATGTTTTTAACAGTGACTACAGTATGCTCTCTTCTGGACCAACCAATCTGGGCTCTTTTTTATATACTGCTACCAGTTCTAGTATAGATTATTAAATGTTTGGATGGCCAGGTCTCAGGTTTGAGCTTACGTTCATTCTTGCACCAATCCAAGTAGGTATGAATTGAACTCCCACACATAATAACTGTGATTTTTGACCACTAGCCTTTATCTGACAGTGCTAATTATTGACATAGTTTTTTTGCAGATTGTAACTTGCAATGGAACAAGTCTTGAAACTGTGCAAAAACCATTTCTGTGGCTCTTCTTATGTGCATACAGTATGCAAAGAATAAATCAGCCCTGAATGAACAAAACCTATAAATCAAATTCATCTACTTGGACCAGGTGTTAATGTATACTAATATATACTAATACGATGCAACTGCAGTAACGGAGTTAGTCATCGGAAGGTAACTGGCTCGATTACCACAGATATTGTGCCCATGAGCAAGGCACTTTAACCATGAAGCTGCTCCAGGGGATGGTCCCTGTAATGTGCAATTTAAGTTGCTTTGGCTGAAATTTCCTGCTAAATTGCTACTTGCTTACTAATAGCACAGGCAGCCATCTGGGGCAAAATGACTACTTGCTTTCTTATTAATTGCAGTAACATTCCATCTTGGGTAAAATTGGGGGAATGATTTGCACATGGTGTGATACGATTGTACTACCTTATACCTACTACCTTTGATTCAGAAGTGCAGTTTTCTGATTACTACATTTCTTAAATGATGTGCTCTAGTACTTTTCTTTTCTACTGATTGTAGTTCTTGTTAAGGCTCTATTTAACAGTTCTACAGGATTTTCCTTTATCTCTCATGCATTTTTTAAAATGCAAGTGTTGTGCATTATGCATGACATCAGTTTACATCAGTTTCTGTTATGAATTTGTAAAATATCTTACAGATTCCTTTCTAAATCCCAAAGTATCTGATATTTTCAGTAATTACCTCAGCGACAGCAGCAATTATGTGGTGCCATAGTAACACAAGCCATGATTTCAGTAGAGATGCATTGAGTCTGTGGGGTTTTTGCCGAAGTATGAGAATAAGAACTAATCAGATATTAACATATTAAAATAAAGAAAATAAAACTGCTATTACCTTCATAGTTTCCATAATTTGAAAATCTATTGCATTTTTCAGAGCACAAAATGAAATAATATATACAAGTAGTACATGTTTTAAATAGCTTCAAGCAACATGTTGTAGCACAAATGCTAATATCCAAATGGACAGGTAACCAGATATCAAGGCTGGCCGTAAATTCAGGTTATTTACTGTGATGTTGAAAGACTCAAAGGCAAGTTAAAGATGGTGGAGAATGACCTCATTCAAACCCTTATACATTCATACATATCAAAATATAAATAAAAAGATGCATGATTAGGAAAACATTACAGTTTGGTTGGATGAATTTAAACAGCCACTATTGTGTGTCAAAATAGTATTACATACTGTATATACTTAATGTGATGTTTTTATGTAATTGTGACAGATGCAGTGCTCTGGGAAATGTTTGTAATAAAGCAGCATTCACATGCTTTTATCTATTGACATCCGTCAGTCAATCTAAAAATACACCAAAAGCACACTTGGCCCGAATCTGATTTGTCAAGCCTGTTAAGTTGTGCCATTGTGTGTAGAAGAAGCCAGACATCATGCCATTGGACTGATTGAGCTAACACAGATGTGACTTCTGCTGTATTGCACCATCCTTATAGGATACTGTTGCCCAGTGGGTGGGTATTTTGCTTTGAACTACCGCGAAAAGAGGATTTTAATTATGCCATTGAATAGAAGAACCAAATGTATTGTTGCACAGTTATTTTGATGTGTTGAATCCGTCTGTGTTGCTTTTTGATCTTGTGTGACGTCTGTGAGTGAGTGTGGGACGGTGTTTGCCCACGGCACGCAGTGTGTGAGATATAAACATCTATTCTGCGAGAATGAATTTACAATTTGATTTCCCAGTTGCAGTGGGAATTATTTGCAGCTTTTAAGTGTTTTGTGATTTCTATAGTTGAAATTTCTATAAATGAAATGATAAATGTTGCGCTCATTTATGAGGTCATCCCAAAAATGTCAATCTTGTGCCTGTTTCCTCTGTGCCTGTCAATTCAATGTTATATATGTCTTTGAAAGATGATAAATGAATTTGAAAATTTCATGTTTTTAACTTATTAGTTCTGTGATTTTTTTGTCAAACATTGTATATTTTGATGTGTGTCCTATTGATGATTTATCAGCATTATTTGCATGTATTAATTAAAAAGTCAAACAAGTATAGGATGCGTAGCAACAGCCCAAATATTTTAGATGGATAACCAGCTGCATTAGCTATTGATATTTTTTTTAATCATTATGACAAAAAGCCTGCATTTTTGTGTGGTTGTAATTTAAATAAATTATTAAAAACTTTTATATGGTGTGTCAGGTGGTCTTGGAGATGTTTCTGTAACATGAGCTGCAGACATGAAATGTGCCTTGTCATGAGAAATACATTTGCTTCAATGCTGGCAGCAGAACGCAGTGTGATTATGTGAACCAATGTGGATTCAGACTGGTCAAGTTTATCCTGTAAGTGATTACATGTGTGATTGTTTGTGGGCCTATGTGATGTTATTGAATAGGAAGCGAGAACAAAAATGTTTTAAAAGGCAGACAGCATGTGGAAAATTATTGTCTACATCCATTTCTGTGTATTTTTTTCTTCTATTAAGCACTGTGCACATGCAGTTGTAACAGCAGTTAGAAGCATTAATCAGTTTGTGAAGGAGATATACGCATCTAAAAAAAATCAAATATCGTGAAAAAGTTAATTTTTTTGTAACTTATTTCAAAAAGTGAAACTTTCATATATTCTAGATTCATTACATGTAAAGTAAAACATTTAAAAAGTTTTTTATTTTTATTTTGATGATTAGAGCTTACAGCTCATGAAAGTCAAAAATCCAGTGTCTCAAAATATTAGAATATTTACATTTGAGTTTCATTAAATGACCATACAGTAAAATTCTGGGTATCTCTTGTTCTTTGAAACCACAATAATGGAGAAGACTGCTGACTTGGCAATCCAGAAGACAATCATTGACACCCTCCACACAGAGGGTAAGTCACAGAGGGTCATTACTGAAGCGGTGGCTGTTTACAGAGTGCTGTATCAAAGCATATGCAAAGTTGACTGGAAGGAAGAAATTGAGTAGGAAAAGGTGCACAAGCAACAGGGATGACTGCAAGCTTGAGAATACAGTCAAGAAAAGCTGATTCAAACACTTGGGAGATCTCCACAAGGAGTGGACTGAAGCTGGAGTCAGTGCATCAAGAGTTACCACGCTCAGACGTCTTCAGGAAAAGGGCTACCAAGCCACTTCTGAACCAGAGACAACGTCAGAAGCATCTTACCTGGGCTAAGGAGAAAAAGAACAGGACTGTTGCTCAGTGGTCCAAAGTCCTCTTTTCAGATAAAAAGTAAATTTTGCATTTCATTTGGAAATCAAGGTCTGGCAGAAGACTGGAGAGGCACAGAATCCAAGCTGCTTGAAGCCCAGTGTGAAGTTTCTGAGGTCAGTGAAGATCAGCAGCCGTCTACCAGGAGATTTTGGAGCACTTTATGCTTCCATCTGCTGACAAGCTTTATGGAGATGCTGATTTCCTTTTCCAGCAGGACTTTAGCACCTGCCTACAGCGCCAAAACCACTTGCAAGTGGCCTGCTGACCATGATATTACTGTGCTTGATTGGCCAGCCAACATGCCTGACCTGAACCCAAAATGTGGGACATCAAAACGTGTAAACTCAAACCTTTATTTTGAAATCGTGATGAACAGTTAGCATTTGAGAAAGATATGATGTATTCTCCTGTGTTTGCGTTTATAAATGATTTACCTTACAAATCAATAAACCCAAACTCACAACAATATGCAGAGATGGAGTTTCAGACATTCCACATATCTAAATAACAACAACAGTTCGTGTGGACCAGTAACCTTAGGCCTATTTACTGTGAACGGAGCCGTTCTGACACACACGTACGTAACCGCATGTAAATAATTAAAGTGCATGTATTAAACATGCATTGCATATATTTATTTAATTGAATCGTAGCATTTGTGAATTCACAATAGCATTATGCTTTATTATAGTTTTTAAATGGGTTTAAGATATATATATATTATTCACGCTTGTGGCTAGAAGGGATACAGCTACAGCCGGAAACCAACAATAAACAAATGTTTCTATTAGATTGTGTTTTATTAACGTCTACACCTACCCCAACCCTAAACCTACCATTTACAGCAGGGGTGGCCAACCCTGTTCCTGGAGATCTACCTTCCTGCAGAGTTCAGCTCCAAACCTGATCAAACACAACTGAACCAATTAATTAGGATCTGAAGGAGCACTTGATAATTACAGACAGGTGTGTTTGATCAAGAACTCTGCAGGAAGGTAGATCTCCAGGAACAGGGTTGGGCACCCCTGCTTTACAGTAATACAAATACATTAAATATTGTTGTTCAGTGTGAGAAAAAGGACACAATATTAATGTGTGCATGCGCAGTAAGCCCTGGTAGGACAATCTGACGGGTAGGATAAAATGTCAGGACACCGGTTAATAAATAGACACGGGCAAAATTCAATCGAGGATTTTTAAAAATTGAGTACTCGGATTGAATCGAGAAATCATGACAGGTCTTATTCAGATTTTAGCCAGAGTCAATGTTTTGAAGTAAAAAAAAAATGTCTTAAGGACAAATTTATTATAGCTTTTCAATTGATGGACGGGAGTCATGTGGATAACTTGTGGATTATTCTGATGTTTTTATCAGCTGTTTGGACTCTCATTCTGACGACACCTCACTGCACAGGATCTATTGGTGAGCAAGTGATGGAGTGCTAATTTTCTCCAAATTTGTTCAGATGAAAAGAAAAAAAACCTCACCTACACCCTGGATGGGCTGAGGGTAAGTAAATGTTAAGCAAATTTCTATTTTGGGGGGAACTATTCCTTTAAAAGTGTGAAATGGGCATGTAGCAACTCAGGATAGTTGCAAGTGAATGGCTTTTTTATTTTAATCATTATTCGGTACAATATTTTTATGATTTCAATTAGAATGTTTATTTTATTTAAAAAGAAAGAAAAGTCCCTCTTGAACATACTCCAGGAGGCAAATCAGACCAAACCTGATTATCTTCCAATTAGGATTCCAACGCAATTAGGTTTCATCACCAACTGCAGGGTTTTATCTCCACCTTAGATTGAATAACTTCTGCTGTGTCATGCCCTGCTAGTGTCACTGGTGAATACATATGTAAACCACTGAAATTTTCTCCTCATCTGTATCCTGCACAGCTCAGTCTGGCTTCTGGCCACTCAGACGGCAGTAAATGAGCAATGCCTATAAGCAGGTTTTGTAATAAGTATGAACCAGAAGCAGTCCTGATTTTTGATCATTGGTCAGCAGAGATGTCAAGGTCCTGAGTTTGTTGGTGATATTAAGTGTATAAAGTGCTTGAAAGGTGACTCATCTTCGGTAGTCAGACAATGTTGTGCAGTTTGCTATAAAATGTAAATGTTCTAGACTTTATACTTATAAGGTTGCATGAGATGCAATCACAGAACATCTGTTCATAAAAGCATAAAATCTGTTCACATGGCTTTGACCCAAGTGGCATGTCTTCTCTATTAAAGAAACTACATAGTTTTTTTGTCTATAAAGAATTATTTTTACATTACATTTTATAACCACCAATAACACAAACAACATCCTTATAAATGAGTAGCTCTTCACTATTACATACTCATACGAGAGGGGTGAAATGTTTTGAAGAGTATACTTCAAAATGTGTTTGAATTAAACAAGACACGTGAGGGGTGCGGTTCCCCCTTTGGTAGAATTGGCAAGGGCCCTTGGAGGAGATCATTGTAACCCTGTGGACATCATATACAGAGCCTAACATCACCAGCAATTTGTGTTGTAGCCAAGAGGCTATTGACATTTCATTTAAATTAAACAAACATGAAAGCAAGGAACAAAAATATCAATTGACCATGCATGCTTCATGCAAATTATACTGTTCAGGAGGGGAAAAAATTACCAATGATAATTTAAAGAGTAAATCAGCCTGCTGCATCGCCCACGTTCCAGGTAGATGTACAAGCCAGAGCTATTTCACCACCTGTGGTCAGACCAAAGGCTACTGCAGTCTCATCTGTCCCGCTTCCGCACTTAGGCCAGTCATTTTTAGCTCAGACGACCCACATTAATGTTTCTCAGCAGTCAGCTTTGTGGCACGTGACACAAGCTACCCCCCCTGCTACACATTGTACAACTTCACCATACTTTGGTGTTCCCCCCTTATCTGTTCCACATGTAACGCCACAGCAGGCCGTTCTGTTCAGCACAGCAGATCCTGTATGTCAGTTTACCTCATCACTGCCTCATACTGTTACATCAGTGAAGCTGCCTTTGACCACTATGACGTACAGGCGCCTAGTGCCCCCTGTATATCAGTTACAGGCTCATGCGCCAAGCCAATCCACACGGCAGTCGTTTGCTGTGTACGACCCGTATCGCCCTCCACTATCAACTGCTGGGTATCATCCTGCTCAGCCTCCCGTTCACACTCCTGTGCAGCCCTGGTATCCCCCTTCAGTGGTTCACCAGCCACCACCTCCTCTTCCGGTTTACCAGCCTATGCCTGTTACACCCCCGCTACAACCAGTTCCTATTCCAGCCTTGCCTAAGCTCGTGAACGATAGCGAAAGGGAGTTCACAGACCTGAAGATGGCCTTGGATAATCTTCTCAGTCCTCACACAGAGCTTACCGAGCACTATAAGTACAGAGTACTGATGGAGCAGTTAGTTCTGAAGCTAGGTTGATTGCCCAAGCATGCCGGCATCATCATGCGCCCTATACGACAGCGATGATAGCGTTGCAACGACAGTATGGTCAGCCTCATCAACTGGCACAAAGCGAGATCGCAGCCCTGCTGAATTCACCTGATATCAGAGTTGGGGATGTTGCAGTCCATAGAGCGAAGCTTCTACGTGGACAACTGCCTACAGAGCCTTCCCACTGCTGAGGAAGCCAAGCAACTAATCGACAAGATGAGGCCTCTCTTAGCCTCTGGGGGCTTCGAGATCAGGCAGTGGGCCACGAATGTCCCCTCTGTTGTCCAGCACCTACCAACTAAGGCTCGTTCAGAGAATATCGAACTGTGGTTACAGCAAACCCACTCAGACCCGCTGGAGCCGGCTCTTGGCTTAATGTGGCACTGCCTAGAAGACAGCCTGGGCTACAGGCATCGTGCACTAGCAGGAGCATCACCCGACCATGAGGTATATCTATAAGGTCTTAGCAACGCAATATGACCCCTTAGGATTCTCCATTCCCTTCACTACCCGGGCCAAGGTTCTCGTCCAGAGGCTCTGGACCAGACCAAGGGATTGGGACGATCCGAATCTTCCTGCAGACCTGCTGGAGAAGTGGAATGTGTGGGAGAAGGAGTTGCCTGACCTCTGTAAGCTCCGGCTTCCTAGGTGCTATCTTCCTGTCGACTTTGATGTGGAGGAATCAAGATTCAGCCTACATGTGTTCGGTGACGCTTCGGAGGTTGCTTATGGATCAGTGGCTTATCTCCGTGCCAAGCAGCACGGTAAGATCCACACAGCCTTCGTTATGGCTCGCTCTAGGGTGGCCCCCAAGCGGCAGCTGTCGATGCCACGCCTCGACCTATGTGCAGCACTGACCAGCGCCCAGCTTGCACAGTTCCTCAAACAGGAACTGACCATTGCCATAGACACAATGACGTTATGGACCGACTCGACTACAGTGCTCACCTGGATCCAGTCTGAGTCCTGTAGGTACAAGGTGTTCGTCGGGACGAGGGTGGCGGAAATACAAGAGTTGACCAAACTCCACTCTTGGCGGTATGTTGATTCCTCGAATAACCCGGCGGATGACATTATCCAGAGGGAGGACGCTCATGGAGCTGGCGACCTCTGACATGTGGATCCGAGGCCCAGGATTCCTCCGCGAACAACCAGACCGATGGCCAGCCAAGCCCCTTGTAGAGGCCCGAGAGGATACCTCAGAGACAAGGAAAGCCATCTTCTGTGGATTAGTTGCAGATCATCGAAATCCAGACATACTTGATGCATCTCAGTATGCTTCTTGGAGTGCCTTGGTCGACGCGACCTACCGGTCCCTCCATGGGGCGGCCGCCCAAGATACGAATAAAGAATCATTAGATTACAAGCGTGCTGAAGCGCTCATCTTGAGCCAATGTCAGAAGGATTCCTTCCGATCCAAGTATGAGACCGCATACTTGGATGAGGTGGAGAGACTTACATCATGGTGCCAGGACAACTGTCTCTCTCTGAACGTGAGCAAAACCAAAGAGCTGATTGTGGACTTCAGAAAGAGACACCTGCTGCCCTACACTCCTCTTGTGATCAGCGGGACCCCTGTGGAGAGAGTAAGCAGCTTCAAGTACCTCGGTGTAAACATCTCCGAGGACCTGACTTGGACTACACACATCCAAACACAGGTTAAGAAAGCCAGGCAAAGACTGTACCATCTGCGACAGCTGAGGAAATTCAGGGTCTCACCAACAATCCTGAAAACTTTCTATGCAGGGACCATAGAAAGTGTATTGACTCTCAGTGTGGTATGGAAACAGCTCCAGCCAAGATTGCAAGGCCCTGCAGAGAGTTGTGCGCTTAGCTGAGCGTATCTCTGGGTCGGCTCTCCCCTCTCTGCAGGACATCTACCTCAAACGCTGCAGAAGCAGAGCTGTCAAAATCATCAAGGACTCAAATCACCCTGGAAACTGTCTCTTCACTCTGCTGCCATCTGGTAAGCGCTTCCGCAGCCTGATGGCAAAAACCGAGAGACTTAGGAGGAGTTTCTTCCCCAAGGCCATCAGGCTCCTGAACTCAAACTCAGCCTCTTAACATCATCTGACTTACTTCAAATCACTAATCACACACTCATTACTCTCTACCTCATACTGTCAGTGTCATTTGCTCATTTGCACATTTGCACAAAACACTTTCTGTGTCTTGTAACATATCTTATCTTATTTTTATATTTATTTTATTTTTTTGTGATTGGCTGCTTCATGTCAACCATGTTCAACCTGTTTGCACATTCCTCTCTGTACAGTCATGCTTATCTTAATATTTAATTCTACAGCATACTGTCATGCACATTCTTTTATATTTTATATTTTATTCTTTATATCTTATTTTTTATTCATTTATTTTATGTATACTTCCCTTGTGTTGTATTTTTCAATATTTGCACTGTCCATGGAGCGGACCCGACTCTCATTTCACTGCTGGTTATACAATCTCTGTATAGTCGTGTATGTGACAAATGAAACTTGAAACTTGAAACTTCCCAGAGGAGTTCAAGGCTTTAAAATCAGGGAACCAGGTGCCCTCAGCCAGCTGTCTGAACACGCTTGCACCTGAGTTCGACCCAGAGTTTAGTCTAATTCGTGTGGGAGGTAGGCTACGGCGATTGGATAGCTTCAGTGAAGCTGAGATACATCCAGTGGTTCTAGATCCCCACCATCAGGTGACTAGACTCATCAAAAAGCACTTTGACGAGCATCTACTCCATCCAGGACCTGATAGGGTCTTCGCAGAGCTACGTCGCCATTTCTGGGTTCTAAGGGGCAGGCAAGCCATCAAACGACACCAGAGAGAGTGTGTAGTGTAACAGAAGTGGAGAGCTAAGCCGACTCTACCTATTATGGCTGACTTACCCTCAGCTCGTCTGCAATTATATCAACCCCCCTTCTTTTCTACTGGAGTCGACTGCTTCGGGTCATCTTCAAGTGCCTGACGACCAGATGCATTCACCTCGACCTGCTCAACAGCATCGACACCGATGCATTCTTACTGGCATTAAGGCGCTTCATAGCACGTAGAGGAAACCCATCCGAGATCCTCTCAGATCAGGGGACTAACTTTCGGGGAGCCGAGACGGAACTGAGAGAAGCGTTCAAGGAGATGGAGCCCAGACTGCGGGAGGAGCTGGCTAGCTACCAGATCACCTTTAAGATGAATCCTCCCGCCGCACCCCACTTCAGAGGCACATGGGAAAGGGAGATCCGATCAGTAAAGTCTGCACTGCGAGTAGTCATCGGGAGCCAGTCTGTGCCTGAGGATGTCCTGCAGACTGTACTGATCGAAGTAGAGGGTATCCTGAACAGCAAGCCCTTAGGATACGTTTCATCCGACGTGGCAGACTTAGATCCGGTTACCCCCAATATGCTTCTCATGGGGCGGCGAGACAGGGGTGATCTACACTCCTGAGCCCTTGTCCAAGCGTCGTTGGCGTCATTCCCAGACTATCGTCGATCACTTCTGGTCTTACTTCACACGACATTACCTCCCGGATCTCCAGACTCGCCAAAAGTGGCAGCGGGTAACTCAAGATCTAGCTGAAAACACGGTGGTCATGATGATCAACTCTCAGCTTCCCAGAGCCCAATGGCCTGTTGGTCGGGTTGTCAAACTGATCCCCAGCGCTGACGGACACATCAGGTCAGCTCAAGTACGGGTCAGTGATCGCCTATACCTACGACCTGTGGCCAAACTTGTCAGACTTCCGGCACTTCCGGATGGAGGTGAAACTGACCCCAACGACTAGGGAATTTACCTTTAGACATATTAGTTATGCTAATCTGGGGGCGGCTGTTCTAAATTCCCTATGTATCTTTATAGTGGAAGGACTTTTATTATGAATGTGTGCTGCTAGTTGACGTTAGTTTCCGCTTTTCCGCTTTACTTTCACTTTTAGCAGTGGCTTGCTCCGTCATTTCTTCAGGTGTTATTGTGTGTGATTGAATAAAGACCACATTTAACACTTTGTGACCATAAGTTGTACAATATCCAATCCAATTGCAGCAATGTTGTGCCATCTGCTGTGAACAGTTAAATACTTAAGATAAAGAGTTGAACAGTACCCTGTCTCCTGTCGCACTTCTTACACGAGTCCCGTGGTGGATTAGCATCATTACCCCTACCGATCTATTAGTCCCGTTCACAGCCCTTTTCTTTTTAATTACTGTAACCTGTCAATATTCTTACAGCAAATCTCACTGTTTGGCAAGGCGTAAAGACGAACACACCTGCAATCTGCAAACGGACATAAAACACATAAATATAACTGAGAATGAATAGGGGTATTTATTACAGGTATGTTTATTTATTAATTTATTTATGTGTTACAACAGAGAAGGTTGTTCTGGGAGTTTTGTTATACCATCCAACATCTCTTATGCAGTACCATTCATTCGTGCAAAAACTAAAAATATCAAAGATACGTTATTATTAATAAATAAAAAATAATAACATGCTTAAATGTTAATGTCCTAATGCAGAAGAAACTTGTTTTTAGTGACTCATAAAACCCCAAAATAATACAGCTTCTAAATGACGGGGAAAAAAAACTCACTGTGAAAGAAGCACTACATTACCTCTGAGGAATCAGAAAAACACGATTTACTTGTTCCATATTGTCCAGTTTTCTGGGGGTTATGAATTTTGGCCCTGACTGAACCAAATGACTTAACAGCTTCAAAAACAGTGAGGTCTAATTATGAACTAACTATGTCTGAAGGGAAAATGTGTCTTCAATGCTAATCAGAATTTTTAACTAGGAAGCAAAGCAAAATATAAAAGCAGAATTAAATATGTTATTTATTTTACAGTTTTAATAATAATATTTTATTTACATAAAAGCAAACATTATGTTTATATATCCTTCTTTATTATTTTGGCTTTATTATTTATTTGTTAAATAGAACTATTAGATTTACGATTATTTAGATTTACAATGTTTTCAGGAAAATGCACTTTTAAAAAAACATTCTAAAGGACTTACTAATAAGGAGAGGATGCTTTTTAAAACATCTTTATTTAGTGAATACATCAACAAACCTACGACCCACATTACACCACAGACTCAAAACTACAGACAACCTTTCATATGTAATACCAAAACACATCACAACACAGCCTGTAATATGATTTGTCACTAACAAGGCTGTCAAGGACAGCAATTCCAAAACCATTTAAACAAGCTCTTTGTACAAGCCTTTCTTCCTATCAAGAAAAAAGACAAATGCAATAACATCAGTTCACATACAATGAAAAACAGTTATATGTACATCACATCAAGGTTTAACAATAAGATGATGGTGTAAATTTGATTCAGCATTCAGAGACCCGAAGAGAAGAAACCTAAGCACAATCATATTCATAACATCAAAATTTATGTTCAATTTCCTCAGACACTGGAAGAAAACACACTTGGAAGTAGAGGTACACTATAAATAGGTGTCCATACAGACCACTTAAAGTTAATAGCATTGATTTGCAGATGTCTGTATAGACCAGACATGATTAGCTCCAAAAAAATTGACAGACCAGAGCATGAATGAGATGAGACAGGCGAAAATATATTTGATGCGAAACATGCGAGACGTGAAACCATCAAAAATCATAGGCAATAATTATAAATAGAGTACCAGTAGCATGATGTCCAAACTGATGACCAAATTAATAAAAAAAAAGCAGGCAATTACTCTATTCTGAATTCAACATATACACAAAAAATATATAATAATGGTGATTAGTGATGAAGCTTCTCACAGAGGCTTTTATGTTACATACAAACAAAACAGTTGTTCAGGTGTTCAGGCAGTAATGTCGAGAGGGTGCTAAAAAAAATCAGCATGGGGTCTTTTGTGGTCAGATTGTGGGCTATAGTACAAATATAACCAAGCAGACTGCCCTCATATGAGACTGGGGTTAGAAAAGAACAATAAAACCACACAGGCATTTAAAAAATATATGTTCCCTTTTTTTTTTTTTTTTTTATGTTTTAATGGTTTCTGTTGCCTCTAATAAACTGTTTAACAGCAGGAAAATAAGTAGTTTGTATTCTATAATATTTTTCTACCTATATTTTCTTTATAGCAATTTTAGCACATAAACCATATATTGTGGCAATCATGTGTTTACTGTCTTCTCGTTAGTACTTCGCGTTTGCTGTCTTCAATGCATCCTCAAAGGGCTCTACATGATCATGAGGAATAAGTGTTTTATGTAGTAAAATAATCTGTCATTTTCTAAAAAAAAAAAAAAAAAAAACATTTTTTAACATTTATACTTTTTAACCACAAATGGTTGTCCTGTACTAGCTCTACGATCCACGTCCATAACTTCATGCATTACGTAGTCACGTTGGAATGGTCACACTTGGTTATTTCTTCATCTGTTTACTTCGGTTCAAAAAGGTAGGGTAGGGAGTCTCATTTTCTCCTCCAACTTCAAAATCATCTGACAATGTTGTTTTACCTTTTTTTTGGAAAGAGCATTTGACTTTCTTTGTGCGTTTGCTTTGTAAACACTGGGTCGCTATTTCCGCATTTGTCACGCGTGACATTTCCAACCTGACTACATAATGCGTGAAGTAAAGCTAGCGCAAGATGAGCATTTGTGGTTAAAAAGTACAGATGTGTTTTTTTTTTTACTGTTTCGCTATATGACCCTTATTATTTCTCGGCTGGGATCGTGTAGAGCCCTTTAAATACCAATTTTTATTCTGGAAGTGAACAAATCCAGCCCACATACCCTACCCCATTTCTGCTTTTTATTCCACTTAGCTACAGCGATAGTTGGATGTCTTTGTCCATATTAGGGAATTCCTGTAATTCCTTTGTCCATATTAGGTAATTCCTGTAATTCCTTTGTCCATATTAGGGAATTTGTTGTATATTATTTCTATGAGTTCGTTTGGGACATTCTGAGCTCCCTATTCTACATCCCCCGTGTATTCTACACCTATGTGCCTCAGGGTAATGAAGAAAGAGACGTTAGTGGTACAAAATGATCAATGTACATTTTGTCATTAAAAGCACTGAGCTGCTTGTGAAGATTAAACAGAGGAAGTGCGGCGAATACTCAGTGCTTCAGAACTGTCAATGACCAGTACATCACTGCTTTTCCTGAGGTACTACCAGGACTTGTCAGTTATTCCTTTAATGTTCTGTGGTGTCAAGTTACCTTTATTTTATAGCAATTTATACAACAGAGATGGGCTCAAAGCAGATTCACAGTATTAGACATGAAAATAATAGAATCGATGATACAAACTTTAAAAATTAGGCAAATCCAACATTCTGCTAAAGCAGCTGTAGCAGGACAATAATGCCAAAATATTCAGCTCCAGTCAGTTCAGTGTTTGTTCCGTTCAGTTCAAAAACTGTGTAAAGTTCATTCATTATGAAACAAGTTCAATTCAGCTAAAGCAGATCTTCAGAAGGCAAGCTCAATTTATATCGGTCTTGGTCGGAAATGGATGTTTTTTTTTGCCAGAATACAATTATAAAACTTTTTTAGCTCACTGTTTTATTGATTTCAATTATCCTGTGGTTTGCTGTGATCCTGTGAGTAAATGATCATTGGAAACATGAGTTACATGGCTACTCTTCACACTTGTCAAACAAATTGGGTACTGATAAGAATTGAGATTAGCATTTTATGGAGTTAAAAGATGATTTAAACAATAAATACTTATAATTACATGAAGCCATATATTGTCTTTAGTGCAATGTACAGTATTAGTCTGCCTTCATATAGCTTTGAAATTAGCCTGCCTCCCACTTCTGCATTACAAATTAAGTCATACTCAAGTGATTTGTTGTTGGAGATAAAATGAAACACAATAGGCCAGAGAAATGCAATATGCATCAAATGGTTGCAGATATTGTCAATAACTTCTGAGCATAATAATACTGAGGATATTTATTGAAGCACCATCATTGCAACTGATGCATATTTTGTGACGCTCTGTCTGAATTTATGCCAGAATATTTCAATAGTACTGAAGTCTGTACTCTGTTATTTAACTTTACATTTACTTTAACTTCACATGCACTGGTACAAGCTTTTATCCAAAGTGCCTAACATCACATTCAAGGTTTACATTTTTTTTTCTTTTTCTTGATGCATTCCCTTTTTCTTGATGCATTCCCATAAATTCAAAATAACTGAATTTATTTTGCAAACCTCCATTTACTCTGCTTTAATGGGCATTTACTTAAAGGGGTCATCGGATGCCCATTTTCCACAAGTTGATATGATTCTTTAGGGTCTTAATGAAAAGTCTATAACATACTTTGTTTAAAATTTCTCAATGGTTGTGTAAAACAACACCCTTTTTACCTTGTCAAAATCAGCTCTGTTTTCAGCAAGCCGTTTTAGTCCATGTTCCTTTAAATGCTAATTAGCTCTGCTGACCCCGCCCCTCTCTTCCGTGGGATGACAAGCCTTTCTCATGAGACTGTTTACTTTAGCCGCGGAACTTGCTAACTAGCACGTTATTAGGAAAGGCGATTTGCAAAGATTCATAAAATAATCTTAACCTTATACTCACTTCTTCTGTAGGTGAGGCTGGATCACGAATGATTCGTGTGAATATAGATGCATTTAGGTAGATCGGGAGGCGCATTTCCTTTAAACAAAGGTAATCCACTGCGTCTTCAGCGGCTCAGATGTCGGGAGTAGGCCTAAATGACGACTGCTATGTTCATTATTACATCCAACAACAGAGCACCTCAATTGCTATGGAGACATTCTTGTCTACATCTGCTCCGGTGGTGAAACAATGGCGGACTGATGACAGCTCACTCAGGGCTGGTCTAAGGTAAAACGCTAGTGTCAATCAACAATCGTGGGAGGGCCTGGGTCTGTCTGATGTCACACAGACAGGCATATAAGAATGGCTTGATATGAGAAAGGGGAAATGAATTAACGAGATAAAAAAATAAAAAAAAAACACTGGGTGGATCTTTATCATTATGGGTGGTTGTGTACACATGCTGTCAACACACATTTCAGTTCAAACAACTTGTACAAGTACATGTCGCATCCCATGACCCCCTTTAAATACAAGCCAAACATGTTTTCAAGCACATGCTGCAATCTTGGTCTCTTTACAGATGCCTCTTAAAACAAACTCTGGTACAATTATTATTATTATTATTTTTTAAAGGGTCCCAGTTTGAGCTAGGAATAGGAATAATCCCAAAATGAGCTCTAGATCTTAAAACCAGCTATGACATTTATTTTAGAAAGAATTTAATTAAACACTTTTACATGTTTGATCAAGCATTTATTGAATACATATACCCCACCTGGGAATGCAATTACAATAATAGCATAGCAATTGCACACAATGTGTTTTTAGATATACAATCTGTGATAAAAGTGTTTAGATTTACAAAACAAATTAAAGTACAATTACAGGTACATATTTAAAAACAAAAAAAACATCAAGATAAGAACACACAACAGTCTTGAATCAGGTGAAAATAAACCAGTGTATGAAGATAAATTCTGTTAAATGAATGAAAGTGAATAGATCGATTTGCTTCTTGCCTGCTGTTCCTTCTGCAACTCCCCACTGCTTTCTGTTGCTTTGGTTTCTATAGACTGATGAGGAGTAAATCACATGCGAGTAACTTGAACATAATGAGAACTTAAACATGCACAAAGCGTCTGAGCATTAGTTGGGAGCAGTGTTAAATGTCAGAAGAGTTCAAGAGCTCATGGATACACACACATCTTAGACTGCACACTGTTTCTGCAGATTAACACCATAACAGGTTAAGGTGGAATATTGTGTGGTCGTGCGATGAGTGAAACAGCTGCGAACATTTAGAGCTCAGAAACGCCTAGAGAAATTATTCACATGGCTCAGAGAGTGGGTGGAAAAGAAATCGGTGGCCAAATGCCGGTGGCTCTTTTGAGTTATCTGTGTGAAAGTTAAAGCTGCTTCCTGCTCAAATGCACATCCCACTGTTCCCTGGAACCCTTCATTTTGCAAGTTCTCTCAATTGCCAGAAGATTAGCATGCTTCCCTCACAAATTAGCAGTGCAATCACACTATGGCTGCATCCAAAATCGCATACTTCCCTACTATACAGTAGGTGAAAAACAGTATATGACAAAAGAATTCACAGTACTCATAAAAGAGTAGACAAATAGTAACCGGTAGACCTACTACTTCTGGACGAGATTCTAACGTGTGCATACAGTGGACACTTTACTATCCCATGAGGACACGAGAGAGGATTTCTGAATTGCAGTGAAGCGATGCAACTGACACTGGTAGGTCATTCATATTATATTCATTCATATTATTCATATCACATTCATATAGAACATACTTTTTTAGCATTATTATTCAAAATAAGTTTAAGGTTTTGATCATGTGAAATGACTTGAACTTAATGGGCAATAGGACATCATGCATGTTTTCTGTCTTTAATAAATAATTAACATTCACATAAACGTTAAATATATTACCTTAATTAAAAAAAAACTGCAGGAAAAAGGTCAGAATTGTGAGATATAAAGTCGCAATTACCTATTTTTATTTTTTTTACTTATTTATTAAAAAACAGAATTGAGAGTGAGATGTAAACTCTGAAAAAAAGTCATAATTAAGAGATCTTAAACGATGATTCATTTAAAAAAATAATGAAAATAGTGTGAAACATTTTTTAATAAAGTCATAAATATTTGGAACTAGAAGAGATTGCATAAATGATCACAGAATTTCCATTTATGGTCTCTTTAAATATTCTAACATGAAAAGCTGGTAATTAATTAAGAAACATTTTTTCCCTCTCTTTAATCACAATGTTTAAAACAAAACAGCTTCTTTGAATATTGTTTTTTTTTCTCCAGCAAAGTGATGTTTTTAGTGAGCACGGATATCTATTAGAAATAGATTTTATTCTGTGATATTTTGTGGTATTCAAAAAAAAAAGTATATTTTTATAATAAAGGTAAAAATATCAAAATGAAGTACTTACATTATATAACGAGCATACAGCATTTAAAGATTAGAGGGTTCAAATGGGACTGCATAACAGGAATTATTCTCCAAATATACTGTATATGTTCACATACATAAATACCTTTATTTTAAAATCTATTATTAAAAATTACATCAAACTATGAAAAGTCATGAAAAAAAAACTATCAATCTTTCCAAGTAGTACTGCTACAACTCTCGGTCGTGGCACAAGCTCATCTCACATTACAACTATAAACAAACATGACTCGGAACCATATGATTATTCAAACCATCATTCAATTATCCACTAATGTCTTACACTGGATCTACACTATGCACACTTGCGTCTAAATGCCTCCCACCCGCTTGTTTCTCCCTAATGTTCTTCTAATGGTCTTATCACAGCATCTTATGCAGATCACGCTGCTTCCCTGGGTTTTACCTTTTCCTGCCGTCTTCACAGAAGTCCCTTCTCCTGCCACCTGCTTTGTTACTATAGTGATGGCCTTTGTGACGTCTGCTGTTTACCATTTTCCGCTAAAGCACTTAAAATCTCCAACCACAAGAGTGTGATTACCATCATATTAACTTCCAATTCTGAATAAAAATTCTGTCATCATTTCTTCACCCTTATTTTGTTCCAAACATCTATGTCCTTACAACACAAAAGAAAATATTTTGAGAAATGTCTCATGCTGATTTTGTCCACATACAGTGTTGTTTAGACACCAACATTCATTAAAATGTACTTTTAGAGGAGGCTGATCTATTTCAGTCATCTTTCCTACTATGCAGTGCAATTTCTTGTCGCCATCATATGCCTTATTCTGTATAAAACATGTGACCCTGGCTGTGAAAACTCAGCTAAAGACATTTTTTTGTGATTTACGGTGATTTACAAAAAACATCCTTAATAAGATAAAGAACATTATGTGAAAATGTTACCTTGATTATCTTTAATATTGACTGAGTAAGGCCATGTCAAAGATTGAAATCATAGTAAAATTAATGGTTGAAATCACTTTGATGCTTGTTATCTAGATTTTGAGATAATTATCTCAAATATCCTCAAATAATTATCTCAAATTATCTTGTCATAATTAGATTTTGAGACTTTAGCCTGGATTTCGAAGACAGGGTCACATATTAGACTTAACGTTGTTAAAAATGCCATCATATTAGCTTACTGTGGTTTAAGCTTTGGTCTATTTTGGTTTCAGTTTTGTAATGTAAATCTTAATGCATTTATAGTTCAACTTGGATAATTTCTTAGTATATTTCTTTATTTGAAGTAAAACTCACTCTACCGCCAACACACTATTTTACACTTTCTTTCAGCTTTCTGTGCCCAGAGATTTTTCTTCTTCTGTTACAAGCATGGACCCAACCCAACAATGAGTTTTCCATTCACACAACTGAATCACGTGTCTCTGCAGATGCCTTTGAAAAGGCGCATTGAAATTGAATATGTTGCATACCCCCACCACCATGTAGTATTACATCACCAGATCTAGTTATGATAATGGTTTGTTCTGTGCCGTCCTTCTGTTGCCAGGGAGCTTGATACAGATTGTGTGACGAAAAGTTCCTGAGGATTTGTTAGTGGGTTTGGGATGAGCCATGCTCTGATTATCATCGCTGTGAACGGCCTTCATACTGGGGTTAACACTATAACCACTGCTAATGCTAACAGCAGGGCTACCGGTTTCAGTAATACAGCCAGGGTGGCACAGGTTGTCAACAGTGCCCACGCTATGACTAATCAATTTGACGGCAGGACTTTTCTCTGCCAGGTAACTGCTTACACCGTTGCTAATATCAGTCGCGACAATGCTAACAACATTAGATTCATCACTCAAGCCTGCATCTGTCATATCCACATCACCAGGAGGAATACAATGTGTCCTCACCTGGACTGACGTTTGCTGAGGAGGTGTAGTAAGTAACACTAGCGGAACATTATGACCATAAAACACTGTCTGTGGGATCTGAACCTTGACAGATTCTCGCATTTTTCCCTCAGCTTTCTGCTCTGTTTCCACCGGGACACTTTGAGTTTGATCCGTAACCTTCGAATGTTTTAGCATCACTCTTCCTGCAGAAGGAAAGACTGTGATTTTCATTCTGCTTACTTTCTGCCTACATGAGGCATGAATGTTTGAGCGAGCCTTTGGACGCTCCAGCTGCCTCTGACTTACAGGGTTTTCTGCTTTGCTACTTGATTGCATTTGTGCCGTTGCGGGTGTGTTTGTGAGCTTTTGTATGACCTGGGATTCCTGTATCACACTGTCAATTGGATTCACCTGTGGGACTGCCCATATACTGCATGGATTCAGCGAGATTGCTTGTGAATTCATGTCAGGATTGGGCTTTATCTGACATACAGTGGAGGACCGTAATGGATTCACACTAAACTCCACGCTGCACACAGTCTCAGAGAGACACTTTGATGCGTGTGGACTTGTTGCACTTTTAACCTCATGAATGTCGCAGAAGGACTCGCAGCTTATGGCTTCCTCATTCTCAGCTTTTTCTCCATCCTTCACTGCTCTCTCTCCATCACAGTCATGAAAAGACACTTCAAATTCACTCTCTTTCTCATTTTCTGTCTCTAGAACTTTCTCTCTCCAAACATCCTCTTCCTCTTTATAAGTGAAAGTACTTGTCCACCGCTTTCTGGGCATTTCAGGTGTGAGTGGCCTCAGTCTTGCAGCAGCTCCAAACAGAAAAGGCCGGGACTGTGTATCTTGAGGGCTGGGGATCGGATCCGCCGAGCTGAGAGACAATGTACTATCCAGTGAGCTGAGGGAAGAAGTGGCAGTAGATGACAGACTTGACATGCTGGCCAATCTCTGCGCAGGATGACGGAAGCGGGTGGGGATTTGCGGCGACTTCCAGAAAGTGTAACGGCGTCTCCTTGTACCCATTCCAGAATTGCGCAATTGTTGTTCTGGGCTTAACCCCAAGGAACTGTGTGACTGCTCACATCTGCTCTCTGTTACAGCCGCATCGTAGCTGGATTGGCGGATAACAGGTGTATGAGTCGGTACAGGTGTTTGGGGTGTGGAAAAATACATGGAAGGCTCAGAGAGGCAACGATCGCGTGATTGGCTGAGTTCCCTGACCCCCAGCATGCTTACAGAAGCACTGGAATGTGAGGAAATGGAATCCAGTGTTCCACAGCTGTAGGCGCCTTCTGTTGATGGCATATCAATATGAAAGGGCTGGGGTCTCCTCTTTTCTTTCAGAGAAAGTGCAGCCAGAGGGACGAAAAGAGGATGAACTTCAGGCAACAGTTGGGAAGAAACAGTGAGGTCTTGATCTGTGTCCTCTGAAGAGGAGTGCTGAAGAAAATATGAACCATCTACAGAAGAGAGAGAGAGAGAGAGAGAGGGTTTTAAGATGTTTTACAAAACTTAATGGAGAAGACTGAAGAGAAAAGTGCAAATCTTAATTCCAACTGTGAAAAGTGTATAAATATATATATTAGGATTAATGCAGCGCAAATTTTCTGTTTGACCCATGGCCTAGCCAGTATTTGGAGAAATGGATGGAGATGCTGACAGTTGCCAACTTAGCGACTTTTCAGACCCCTTTAGCAACTTTATTTTCTTTTTCAAAAAGCGCCTAGCGACCAATCTTTAGGCTTTTCCCAAACCTTTTTAAGTTTCTGAGACTCGCTGGTAGTGCAGCGAGCGCAAGGTCTCTCTTTCCCAGCACGCACACACCTCTCTCTCTCTCTGTTCAGCGAGCGGATATTATGTTGCTTCTCTAATTTTACATACATAGCCGAAATCACAGCACAGCTTGTCTTTATTGTCTTTATCTTATGTGTAGCCAGAGGCGGACAGTGGTGAAGTATTTTTACTCTGCTGTAAAAGTACTTTTCAAGTGTCAGTACTTTATCAGAGTGCTTTTCTTTAGAAAACTTTACTTCACAACATTCCAAAGCATAATATTGTACTTTTTACTGCACTACGTTTCATATTAAATATGATTTAATACTTAATTACATTAGAAATCTATTACTTTCTTACTTTTACTCAAGTAAAAATAATTCAAAGATTTACTTGAGTACAAGAAAGTACTCAATTTTTATTGTTCTCAAGTATTAAAGGTAAAAAAATAATAATTTATGAAATGTAGTGCAGTAAAAAGTATGACATTATGCCTTGGAATGTAGTGAAGTAAAGTTTTCCAAAGAAAAACACTCTGATAAACTACAGATACTTTTTAAATTTACTTGAGTAAAGTAAAAATACTTCACTACTGTCCAGCCTATTTGATTTTATCAGACGACGGCTCGATTATAAATCAGGATTTTTGTGCAGATTAACATCTTGGAAAGGAAAGCTGGTTAATTAGTCTTAATGGGTTGCGTTTCAGTCACTAGCCTATTTCATATTCATCCCGTTGTCTGACAACAGAAACAGTAAAATATATAAATGAAAACAGTTTTATTGAGAATTTAGCTGCATCAAAATACGGTATGTGGGCACAGAGAGGCAAACAAATGTAATAATAAATAATAAATGTTCATTTTGCACATTCAGAAGAAGTGAGCTGCCCTGTCCTGCGAAAATGTAAAAAGATTTGTGTAAGTAAATTGCTCAGTGCAAAGAAAGAAGTAATAGGAACCTGGTATTTCTGTGTTCTTTTTTCATGTGTCTAATGGCGCTTTTCCACTGCATGGTTTTGGGGGGTTTTCGACTGGGTACAGTACCTGGTACTTTTTTTAGTACTACCTCGGCCGAGGTTCCAAGCGAACCATACCGTTGCCAAAACGTGACGTGTAAACTCTGCTGATCACTGATTGGCCGGAAAAAATCTTAACTGCCTGCGTCATTGAACTTGCGGCACGAGACACAACAGACCCGCTAGATTTAAATCAGCACAGCCAGCGAAGGATCGAACGCAACCATTTTGAATGAGCACACCTTTCTTTTAACAACCAAAAAATGGCTGTTTCGTTGTCTGTTGAGGAAGTATAGACATTCCTCTCTTTGATAGCCGATGAGCGGATCCAGCGAGAGCGTGATGGAGCGACGTGGAATGAAAACGTTTTTCAGGAGTCACGGCAGTAGAGGCGGCGCAACTATAACGACACGTGAATAATCACGGCCACTCTAAAGCGATACTAAACTGCAGTGGAAATGCAAACCGAGCCGAACTGAGCCGTGCCGTTCTGAAACGTGTCAAACCGAGTCGTACACGCAGTGGAAAAGTGCCATAATAGACATGAACAAGCTTCTTTGAAAAACATCTATGACCTATGAAACATGTCTACTCTTCATGCTCTATGTTGGTTTCACTAATAATAAACATATATTGCATATAGCATCCATATTTGTCCATGCCCATGTTGATTAGAGTATTAAAAACTTGAAAAGTATTAATTTAAGGTACATTTAGAACAGATAAAAATGTGTGATTATGTTGTGATTAATCGTGAATTAACTCATGAAAATCATGCGATTAATCGCGATTAAATATTTTAATCGACTGACAGCCCTAATATATATATATATATATATATATATATATGAATTGAACACAGTAAGAGACATATAAAATGCCAATTGCCAATTATTTACCATGCACACACTGAATAAGCTGACAAAGTTTATAAAGTTCATAAAGTCATTTACAGTACCTGCACAAAAATTGTGATAGTTATGACAGTGTTGAAAAACCACAGTTTTATTGACATTATTGCCTCATACTGTACATGCTCTCATTGAGCAGATGCAATGAAAATAAACCAAACAGGTTCAAGAGCCACCTCGACTGTGCTTTAAAGGGGTCATCGGATGCTAAATTCACTTTACATGTTGTTTGAACATAAATGTGTGTTGGAAGTGTGTGTACACATCCACCCTATAATGATAAAAATCCACCCAATGACCCAAATGACCACTTATAACAGTGAATCAGAGATTCCTGCAGAGTTGAGAGATCCTGCCATAAGGCTACCATCAGTGCATGAATCAGGTTTCCATGGTATGGTTTGATACAAAAGCAAAGGGTGTGTCAGCCTGTCTGGAATTCGCTAAACAGCACCTAAATTGACTCTGAGAGCATGAGGTTCTTTGAAACTAAAATTGATAACTATTATGGCAAAAGCCACATTTTCTTCTGGTCAATTTTCCAGGGATACTCTGGGGATTACTCTCAGCATCAGTGATTGGTGAGCTGGTATGAATTGAAGAAAAGAGAGAAATCCTAGAAGAAAACCTATTCCTCAGGGCAAACATTCACCTTTCATCCTAAATGTGACCAAACTGCCAAAACCATACCGGAATGGCTATGAAAGAAGTGACTGAATTTATGTGCGTCCCAAAGCACAAACATGAAATCCACTGAAAATCTCTGATTAGATCATAAAACCACTGTTGTGTGTATACTATGAAAATCATGCATATTTTCTGTACTCATACCCTGATGATCTACTACATTAGCTTAAATTAGCATATTTGAAGTATACAACAGAGCTCACAGTACGGCTATGCAATTCCATAATGCAAAGATTCTTGACCTTCCATTTAATAACAAATAAAAACAAGAAGCAATCTTATCTCACACAATCTTAAATCTCAGATCTAGTTCATTACATTTAACTAAACTGCCAAAACAAGTATACTTTTGCACAAAAAAGTAACTCATATCCCAACAATGTAGCATGCTACTGTTTAACATGTTTATTATTGTTGCATCCTGCATGTATTTAACATATTCTTCTAGGCATATAGAGAGAGAAGGGAAAATAAGAATTCATTAAGAATGATTATTTTCATGTGCTGCCTGCCTTGTAATAGCACACAATTCACTAAAGGGATTATGTAAATCAGCTAACTGAGCACAACAAATATGCTGAAAGCAATTTTTGCATGGTGCAATTCCCTATCTTGCAGGCCGGATCTCGAGGATGCAAAACTACTGTGATCAATCATACTCCACTGAGAGCATCACTTGAACAGAGCAATCCAGGCACCTAAAGTGTCTCCTCAAAGGGGTAGTTCACTCAACACAAAAGTAGATATTTATTATATATATATATATATATTCTTTTTTTTTTTTTGTCCAAACAAATTAAAGTCAGTGGTGTCAAAGGCTGTTTTCGACCATGTTGATTTCAATTGCATGGGCAAAAACAGTAAATTATGAAAGAGTTTCCATATTTTTGGTGAACTAGTCGCTTTAAAATGCTAAAAGGTATGCTCAAGCGCACAGCACATCTTAATAAATGCCTGGGTAATATTGCAATTCCAGTGATGAATTACTGCTGCCATGATTAAAAGAAAATGCATACAAATATATTTTTAAAATGAAATTCCATTTAATGCAACATTAATTGCTCCAAGTAAACTACTTTTCATCATTTACAAAGTAGATGAGTTTGCACTGAAAATATTGACAATGACAATACTCATGATGAGCAGGTTAGAAAGTTAAGGTCAGTGAAAGAGGTTTTTTGCACTCAAAATGGCATTCTGAACTGTTTATTGACATTTCAATTTTGTCTGAGAGAGCTTAAGAGGATCTTAAGAGAGTAAAGGCTGAAATTTAGAGGAGCAAAGTTGGTGTACCAAATATCTCTAAGAATACTTGAAACTGTAATAACTGCGAAGGCAGTTCTTAAAAGTTATCTCAAATTTATTACTTTCAATTAATTAACTGTTAACTCAAATTCTAAAACAACCACATTCACCAGCAGCTTAAATGTGTGTAGGAGTACTGTGAAATTGCACAGTCAAAAAGGCTACTTGTTTTCTGTAAAGTATCTCAATAGGCATCTACATCTCAGTAAAATGAGGTCCAAAGGGCATAACTTAACAATTACCTGTGTAATCACATGTTTCCTGCTCTGTATTCATCTGCCTGGTGAACAGACTCTCCAGATCATCTCCAAATATGGCAGGCGTGTTTTCTATCAGGTACTGGATGAGTGCGGCGACCTGAATGACAGATGGAAAAACACGAAACATCATCAATATGGAAAACAGACACAGCTGGCCCTCAAACGTAAACGTTGACCGTAGCAGCACATATATCAGAGACTGAAGCACCGTACAAACCGGCTCGGTTAAGTTTACGACTTGTGTTACCAAATGTTTTAAGAAGATTTGTGTTCTACGTTCAACGGAGCATGTAAGTGTGTCTGAAGTGGACACATTGTGTATGCTAGATGACTGCCACCTTGTTTCTGTCCAAGTTCTAGAGTGTTTAGACATCAGTTTAGAATTTTCATCACACAGATCGTATGTGACGCCAGTGTGTGTGTGTCTGGCATGTGCATAGAGATCCTCGCAAAATCCAAAGAATCTTTCACTCCTTACTCATTTCTGGTACAAACAAGCCCAAAGGAATGGAAAATTAAAAAGCATAAAGAGGGAATGGAATGCTCTGTAGCACTTCCACTGGAAAAACAACATTTCGTAGACACCATAGGGATCTGCGGCTGGCAGCAGATGAGTAACTATCCTCTGAGTGACTCATGCTGTTCTCTTTCAAAAGCATTTGCATGAGTTCATAAATGTGAATGGCATCATCGTATGTAGTCCTAGACATGGTGAACTATTCTAACCACATTAACAATTAGAGGTTCACTCAAATGGCATTCACCACTCAGTTGTCTGTGCACTAATTGGCTGGATTAATTGGGTTCGGACACAGCGTGAGAATGATCTGCACAAATTAACTGCCATATTCGGATGTTGAGAAACAAAAGCATCTGCACAGTCACACACATCCAACTGCTCATTTTAGATCAATCCGTGATTCATCTCTCCCTTCATGTTCTTTTAAAGTCCCCAGGAAATCAAAATGGACAATTGTTGCTTCTGTAAGGAATACTGCAGTGTTTATTCTAAATTCAGTCTTAAATCAAAAACATTAACTTCCCCTCCCCCTCACAACCACATCTCTTCTCTGATGACGTGTGCAACAGCGTGAGAGCAGGACATAATACATCCCTTCTGTCAATCACAAATCACAAGCTTGCAGTAATTAGCAAAAGACTATGACCCAACAATCCAATCAACTCCTGATGGACAAAATCAAGTCCTGTCCTACAATCTTTTCATTTCACAGGCGATCATAATTTCCGTTTAATGCTAACTTTAATTATTCATTATAAATTTTCTATATTTTACTATTCCAGCCCTCATTAAAATAGGTTCTGTATGTATTTGTTAATATTTCACTTACTTGACTTGATATAGCAATTCATCCCTGTGTCCAAGCATGTAAAAATCATTATGTCAAATGAGTAGACAAAGTAAGATTTAACAGCTAATAAAAACATCACAATAATCCACAAGTAATCCATTCGACTCCAGTCCAAGTGAAAAGCTGTGTTTTTGGAATAAACAAATCAATCATTAAGACATTTTATCTTCAAACCGTTGCTTCAGTGCTCGTTTTCTCCAGTGAAAAAGTCATCTCATCTGAATCAGGAAAAAAATATCCACAGATCAAGTCACATTTAAAAGCAAATACAGTCCAAAACTGTTTTAAGCAAAACTGTCGGTGGATGTTGATGTGAAAGGATGACAGTGGGTGAACTTTTCACGGAAAGAAGACTTAGTTTGGATTGTGGACTCATATTTTGGCTAGAAGGTTTAAAGTCACCTTAATAATAAATTTTCTTAACGATGATGTTTTTAATCAGCTGTTTGGACTGTCATTCTGATGGCACCCATTCACTTCAGAGATTGGTGATGTTATGCACATTATGTAATGTCTTGGTTGGCTTGAGGGCAAGTAAATTTTCAGTAAAATTATTTTTTTAGGTGAACTATTTCTTTAACTGTAAAAGTTATAGATTCTAAGAAAGTTTCTATATATAGCTCTTACACTTTCATAATGAAAATGTGGATTGTTACTTGTCAAGCAACAAACCGTTTTAAAGGGATAGTTCACCCAAAAATGAAAATTTTGTCATTAATTACACCCTCATGTTGTTCCAAACCCGTAAGACCTTTGTTCATCTTCGGAACACAAATTAAGATATTTTTGATGAAATCGGAGAGCTTTCTGACCCTCCATAGAGAGCAATGTAACTGAAATGTTCCCAGACCCAGAAACGTAGTAAGGACATCGGGAAACCATTCCATGTGACAGTGGTTCAACTGTAATTTTACGAAGCTGCGAGAATACTTTTTGTACACAAAAAAAAACAAAAATAACAACTTCATTCAACAATTCTTCTCCTCCAAATCACCTCTTTCGCCATTATTGAGAGTAGTTCTGCACGTAAACAATGCATGAGCATGATGCTGCTGACGTAGAACGTACTCTCCATAATGGCAGAATACGTGATTTGGAGAAGAAGATTCTAATCTATAAACTTCCACAACTTCTCTTGTAATGCTAATGGAGGTTTTGTCTACAGATGCACATTCCATACTTCTCAGAGTGAAACACAAAGATTTGATCACAGATGCTACGTTCATCTTCACTGGATCAGACAGGTCTGACATGAAAAATGTTAATGAGATTTGTGCACAAATACTATGAATGCCTAGAACTGAATAAAAACAGCATACACTCTTCTTCAGCCCCCTGATGGGCAGTCAATTTTGTATTTATATTTATATTTATGTACCTACTGTATACAACCTGTCTCATACATGGAACTTTTTGAAGTCAGAGTCTTGGTCTTGTATCAGTTTTTGCCTGTCATATCAAATAAGTTGCTATGGAGACCAGTGTCTAATAATCATATTTGGTTAAACAGGCAACACACTGTGTTATGCTTTTATTCATTAGGTGGAATTTCAGTCACATGTCCTTCACCTGCCCGGCATGGACCTTAAATTATCGCAAGGAATTTAAATGATACTCATACTATGGTATTCCTTTTCTTCATCTTTCTCTCCATTCCACAGTTCTGATGTACTGTAAATCATCTCAGCCACGTTCCAAAAATACTTCAGTGAGCTTTTGATATAAAAAACAAAAAATACTCCACCAATTTTGAACCTACTAACAACACAATGTTCATATTATGATCAAATTATGTCCTTAACTGCACTAAAGGTCTTTGCTGAAATAATACACAGCCAACTAGATTTTTTTTTTTAAATAGACTATTAAAATATTAAAATAGACTATTAAAAAACTATGGTAAATAAACTATAAAAATACATTCTATATAATTTCAGGGCTCAACAAAAATGTTTGTTTTCTTATTGTTTGCTTACTAGTAGTTAATCTAGTTAACTATTTAATATCTAGTCATCTTTTTACAAAAAGACTATTTTTAGCAACATATTTTTCTAAATGTCAAAAATGTTTTAAAAGATTTAATTGGAAAATGAAACAATTAATCAAGTACACAAATAAAAAATAAAAATCTATTAATATAGCTGTAATGTAGCTCCATGGCGGCTATAAATACACTTTTTCCTGGAAAATTAGGGCATACTGTCATTTCAACAGATTTTAAAGGCTGATTGCATGGCAAAGACTGACACTGAAGAGAAGAAATTGTTGAATAAAGTCTGTATTTTTGTTTTCGTTGTGAACAAAAAGTATTCTTGTAGCTTCGTAACATTACAGTTGAACCTCTGATGTCACATGGATTATTTTATGGATACCTTTACTACCTTGAATGTGGTAGTTGCTTTGCTGTTTTTGCAGAGTCAGAAAGCTCTCAGATTTCATCAAAAATATCTTAATTTATGTCTTATGGGTTTGGAACGACATGAGGGTGAGTAATTGATGACAGAATTTTCATTTTTGGGTGAACTATCCCTTTAAAACGGTGTGTCGTTTGACAAGTAACTGATGTTTAACCATCAGATCTCGCCTTTTTACCAAGTACTAAAAATGCAGTAAGAGTTTGAGTGAGAGATTGTCAGCTGGCCTGACACTAGCTCTGAGCCATCCTTGTTGTTGAGCCCTGCATTCATGTCTGTCTCTGAAGAGGATGACTCATCAGCAGCTGTCATATGATGAAACAGAATATTAGTCTGGAAAATCTGGACATGGTTTTCAATTATGAAAGCTCCTGAATTTTATTGGTCCTAAAAATGAAGATGTGGTTTACAAAGAATCTTGCATTGAAATGCTGCAGGGTTTTGCAATCCATTTGAATTAAGACAGACGGTGTGAATTGGTGTTACAAGGATGTTCATCCTTAATATGAAATGTACAATTTTCCATGTAATGGCACATGTACAGTATCTCACAAAAGTGAGTACACCCCTCACATTTCAAGTCAAGTCAAGTCAAGTCTGCTTTATTGTCAATTCTTCCACATGTACAGTACATACATACAGAGAATTGAAATTGCGTTACTCTCAGACCCTTGGTACATACAGTTAACATTAAACACTGACAGTAGACAATCAATTTAGTATATCTTTTCAAGGGACAATACTATAGAAATGAAACTTGGATATATTTTAGAGTAGTCAATGTGCAACTTGTATAGCAGTGAAGATTTATTGTCCTCTGAAAATAACTCAACATACAGCCATTATTGTCAAAAAACGCTGGCAACAAAACCGAGTACACCCTAAGTGATAACAGCTATACATCGTTTAACCATGCAAAGCCAATTGTCCTATTCATCATGTTCATGTTTTTGTCTGCTTGACAGGACCATACAAATTTGTGTATCTTGTTTTAGAGCAGTTAAAATTTGGTTCTTTGAGTACAATTCTCTCATACTGACCACTGGATGTTCAACATGGCACCTCATGGCAAAGAACTCTCTGAGGATTTGAGAATTAGAATTGTTGCTCTTCACAAAGATGGCCTAGGCTATAAAGCCTCGTTCAGACTGTCAGCCCAAATGCGATTTTTGTGCAAATCCGATTGAAATCCGATCATATTTAAATAGTCTGAACGGCAACGAACTACATGAAATCCGATTTGTGCAAATCCGTTTCGAGCTACATTCGTATGTGGTTTGGAATCCTATTCAAATCGCATTTCTGGAAATCCGTTTCAGTCTGACCGGTCAGATCGGATTTAGAGTAGCTTTTTCACGTCCTCACGCCATGTAAAATGTAAATATGTCAGATCTTTGCAAAAACAAGCTTGTGTCGTTGCGAAGTACAAGTCAAGCGGAAAAAAACTATTTACTGCTAGTATACATACCTTTTTGTGTTAAAAGAGTTTCGGAGACAAAAAAAAAAAAAAACGGAGACGGCAGCACGGAATAAAGCAGCACATTGAAGCTTCCTGCATTTCTGCCGCTGCCTCACAAGACGAAATATACTACAGCGCAACCGCGACCGCAAGACAACATCTGTATTGCAAACTGTATTGCTGTTACTGTGGTTTTTAGCGTAGGCATAACAACGCAACGGCATTACCATAGAAACCAATGTGCATTCAGTAAAAACGAAAGAGCGCTTATGGACACACAAATCGGATATAAACAATTGCGATACGCTGTGTGGACAGTCAGTTATTCAAATCAGATTCCATCCGGATATGCACAAAATCGGATTTGGGCTGACAGTCTGAACAAAGCTTAAGAAGTTCGGTAACAGCCTGGAACTGAGTTACAGTACATTCCGCTTCCGGCTTCGCTACTGTTCGGACGCTCTTGCTTATTGCTCTGCGCTTTGCTCCCTATTTTTGTTTTTTTCTCAGATCTCTCTAAGATTTTAACTTCAGCAGATCAGCACAGTGCTCAAACAACACATTTTTTGGAAAAAGAGGACTCTTTGCCTCCCACTGCCAGCAGTTTACATTCCGGAGACAGAAAAATACAGCTGTCTACATTCAAACAGACGAGAGAAAATGCCTCTAGTGGAATCTACTTGCTGCATGAACTGCCACAAAATTCTACAAAGGATTGCGGTTCTTGAAACAAAGTTACTTGCTGGACTTCCAAAACAGACGGAACATACAGCAGATGGTCACCACGGACCCCCTCAGCATACAGCCGGTGAGTCCTGTGAATCTAGTGAATCTCAACAGTTTATACCAAGTGTAGAGGAACAAGCCGAAACTGATCGACGGACTAATCGATGGCACAAACAGGGAGTGAGACCCAAAGGCCCTCGAGACATCAGATTGTCACGAGTATCTCGTATTGCTGCTGTAGCATCCTCTACCCCAGATACGGCTATGACAAGACTTGTAAACACTGGTATTCTACAACCCCCTATACATCTTGAAAACAGATTTGAAGCATTGATGAATGTGGATGAGGAATCCCAAAATGTGACAAAACTTGGATCGAATGAGCCAGCAGCTAACATTGCTACTAACCGGCGCTCAATGTCGAGCAGACAGCGGCATTCAGCTCAGAGCGCAGCCGAGCCCAGGACTCTTATAGTGGGTGACTCTATTATTAGAAACATCAGTAGCAGGACTACAACTAACTGCTGCTTTACTCAAGCAACCGTCTCTGATGTGAACAAGGAACTTCGGAACATTGTGATGAAGCACAAGACTGCAAATCGAGTCATCATCCATGTGGGGAAGAATGATATTCGGAAAGGGCAGTCAGAACTGCTTAAGCAAGATTTCAGTGAACTCTTTGAAACACTTCAAAGACTTGAAGTTCAGTCGTTCATCAGTGGACCACTCCCAGCAAGGGGAACTAACATGTTTTCACGGTTGCTTGGGCTGAATACATGGCTACAAAGAACCTGCAGTACAAAAGGAGTCAACTTCATCGACAACTTCAATATTTTCTGGGGCCACAGACAACTGTTTAAACTGGATGGCCTCCACCCAAACAAACTTGGTACAAGAGTGCTAAAGGACAATTTCTTTTTCTCCCTCCGTCATCCTTCGGTGGTGTGTGCCAATCCACTCACACACTCACCTGAACAGAATATGAGTGACCACAGGACTTCATATCAGCTTCCGAGTCATCATGTGGTTGAAGAATCCCACAAGGACACTGATAACGCCACGCAGCCAAAACAAGCATTGCTCATGGACATCCCGGCTGAGCCCCGCCCACTGAGCTCATCACATGCAGACTGTGACGTATTACAACAGCTCCAAGACTCAACACCCAAGGACGACTTTCTGGAAAACAGCCTGGGAAGCCAGGACAACACATCACAGTCACCGGAAACACCAGAGCTAGAGCCCCGCTCAGCAGACACACTATCCCTCTCTCCAGCATCTCCACTTCTAAGCTTTTCACAGAAAATGGAGGAACTGGTGTATGCTGGGACCAAACTCTCTGCAAGCCCCCAGATATCAACAAAAAAACGGCGGGCCCCCCAACCACCAAAGACTGCAGGCCCAGCTCTCCCTCCTCCTGTGAGAGCTCTCCGACCTCTGCCACAACGCCAGGGCCCAAACCCTCCTCCATCGGCTGTAGGTGAACCAAAAACAACTGATAACAGCTCTCAGTGATATGTGTCGGGTCCCCGCTTTATTAACAGCAACATTCACAAATGTTTACAAAACAAGCGGGAACCCAGTATGCCTGTAGCTTTCTCTATTTCTGTTTTATCATGTGATAGAAAGTCTAAGGCCTTCTCAAGCCGTACGGCTGACCCATCTAATCTGCGGCCTTTAATGCATCAATCTAAGATTGCTGTAGAGACAAAATGTAATTCCATCAAGTTAGCATTTTTAAACATTCGCTCACTAAAAAATAAATCATTTGTGATCAATGATTTAATAACCACAAACAACCTGGATTTTATGTTTCTAAATGAAACATGGCTTGAAGACAGCTGCAGTGCAACAGTCCTAAATGAAACAGCCCCTCCTAACTTTAATTTTATAAGTGTCTGCAGGACTGTTAGGAGAGGTGGAGGTGTAGCTGCTCTATTTAAAGATGTTTATCAATGCAAGCAAGTGTCATTTGGTCAGTACTTGTCTTTTGAATATCTAGGTATTGTGCTGAAAGGTGCCCCACGCATTCTGTTTATCATCATTTACAGGCCTCCAAAATACTCTCCAGCCTTTGTTGAAGAGTTCACAGAACTGTTATCAATGATTTCCTCAGAGTTTGACTGTTTTGCTATTGCAGGGGATTTTAATATTCATATAGATAATGCTGAAATCAAAACTACAAAAGAAATTATAACTGTTTTAAACACTTTTGACCTGATTCAGCATGTGCATGGACCCACACACAATCGTGGACACACTCTAGATTTACTCATCAGTAGAGGTCTAAACATTTCATCCATTGTTATTAAGGATGTAGCACTGTCTGATCACTTCTGTATTTTCTTTGATATACTGATCTCTGTCACCACTGAATCTAGATCTGTCTCTGTCAGAAAGAGATGCATTAATGAGAACACTAGTGTGCTATTTATGGAGGCTATATCTTCAACACCACGCATTTCTGCAGACTCTGTTGATCTTCTCCTGGATTCATTTAACTCAAAAGTTAAGAATGTTATTGATGATATAGCTCCGATAAAGATCAGCAAGAAGACAGGCAGACAAAAATCAGTTTGGAGAAAATCAACAGCAGTTCAGAATATGAAAAGGCAATGCAGAAAAGCTGAGCGGATGTGGCGGAAGACGAAACTTGAAATTCACTATAGCATCTATAAAGACAGCCTTCATGCTTTCAATGTGGAACTAGCCACAGCTAGACAGACCTTCTTCTCAAACCTTATAAACAGTAACTTAAACAACACTCGTACTCTTTTTGCTACTGTTGAGAGACTGACAAACCCCCCAAGTCAGATTCCTAGTGAAATGCTCTCCGACAGCAAATGCAATGAGTTTGCTTCCTTCTTTTCAGAGAAGATCAGTAATATCAGAAAGGAGATTGGCACATCTTCCTGTAATACAGAGGTCACACAGATTCGACCGCAATCTCAAAAAGAAGTGACTATGTCTGTTTTTGAAACAATTGATAGCAAAATTTTGGAAGAAATAGTACAGCATCTTAAATCGTCAACCTGCTATCTCGACACACTTCCTACATCTCTTTTCAAAAGTGTGCTTAACAGTTTGGAAGTAGATCTCTTGGAAGTGGTGAACACCTCACTTCTTTCTGGAACTTTTCCAAACTCCCTGAAAACTGCAGTTGTTAAGCCCCTTCTGAAAAAGCGCAATCTTGATAGCACCATGTTGAGCAACTATAGACCAATATCAAATCTTCCTTTCATAGGTAAGATTATTGAAAAGATAGTTTTTAATCAGCTGAACAACTACTTAAACTCAAATGAATACCTGGATAATTTTCAATCTGGTTTCCGTGTGCATCACAGCACAGAGACAGCACTCATTAAGATAATAAATGATATTCGCTTTAATTCTGATTCTGGCAAAATATCAGTGCTGGTACTGCTAGATCTTAGTGCTGCGTTTGACACTGTCGATCATAACATACTTCTAGAGAGACTGGAAAACTGGGTCGGGCTTTCTGGGTTGGCACTCAAATGGTTCAGGTCATACTTAGAAGGGAGAGGTTATTATGTGAGTATAGGAGAGCATAAGTCTAAGTGGACGTCCATGACATGCGGAGTCCCACAAGGCTCAATTCTTGCACCGCTCTTGTTTAGCCTGTATATGCTCCCACTAAGTCAGATAATGAGGAAAAACCAAATTGCCTATCACAGCTATGCTGATGATACCCAGATCTACCTGGCCTTATCTCCAAATGACTATAGCCCCATTGACTCCCTCTGCCAATGCATTGATGAAATTAACAGTTGGATGTGCCAAAACTTTCTTCAGCTAAACAAGGAGAAAACTGAAGTCATTGCATTTGGAAACAAAGATGAAGTTCTCAAGGTGAATGCATACCTTGACTCTAGGGGTCAAACAACTAAAAATCAAGTCAGAAATCTTGGGGTGATTCTGGAGACAGACCTTAGCTTCAGTAGTCATGTCAAAGCAGTAACTAAATCAGCATACTATCATCTCAAAAACATTGCAAGAATTAGATGTTTTGTTTCCAGTCACGACTTGGAGAAACTTGTTCATGCCTTTATCACCAGCAGGGTGGATTATTGTAATGGTCTCCTCACCGGCCTTCCAAAGAAGACCATTAGACAGCTGCAGCTCATCCAGAACGCTGCTGCCAGGATTCTGACTAGAACCAGAAAATCTGAGCATATCACACCAGTCCTCAGGTCCTTACACTGGCTTCCAGTTACATTTAGGATTGATTTTAAAGTACTTTTACTCGTTTATAAGTCACTCAATGGCCTAGGACCTAAATACATTGCAGATATGCTCACTGAATATAAACCTAACAGACCACTCAGATCATTAGGATCGAGTCAGTTAGAAATACCAAGGGTTCACACAAAACAAGGGGAGTCCGCTTTTAGCTATTATGCCGCCCGCAGTTGGAACCAGCTTCCAGAAGAGATCAGATGTGCTAAAACATTAGGCACATTTAAATCCAGACTGAAAACTCATCTGTTTAGCTGTGCATTTGTTGAATGAACACTGTGCTACGTCCGAACTGACTGCACTGTATTTTATGTATAATCATATTCTATTTAACTGTTTTAAATTTCATTTTAAATCAATTTCTATAACTTTTTAAAATTCCTTGTTTTTATTATTTTTAATTCCTTGTTTTTATTGCTGTGAATGACTATTTCACTTTCTTTTATGTAAAGCACTTTGAATTACCACTGTGTATGAAATGTGCTATATAAATAAACTTGCCTTGCCTTGCCTACAGTGGCCAGGGTCATACAGAGGTTTTCCAAGATGGGCTTTTCTCGGAACAGGCCTCGCAAGGGTCGATCAAAGAAGTTGAGCCCTAGTGCTGTGCGTCAGGTGCAGAAGCTGGCTTCAAAAAAAAAGATGCATGAGTGCTGCCAGCATTGCTTTAGAGGTTGCAGAAGTGGAAGGTCAGCTTGTCAGTGCTCAGACCATACGCCACACACTGCAACAAGTCGGTTTGCATGGCAGTCGTCCCAGAAGAAAGCTCACAAAAAAGCCTGCAAACAGTTTTCTGAAGACAACCTGGCCAAGAGCATGAATTACTGGAACCATGTCCTGTGGTCTGATGAGTCTAAGGTAAACTCGTTTGACTCAGATGGTGTCCAGCATGTGTGGTGACGCCCTGGTGAGGAGTACCAAGAAAATTGTGCCTAGCCTACAGAGCGTTCACTGAGAGAAACATGGATTCCAACATGTACTGTGACATTCTGAAGCAGAAGATGATGCCCTCCCTTCAGAAACTGTTTTCCAACATAACAACCACCCCAAACACACCGCCAAGATGACAACTGCCTTGCTGCTGAAGGTGAAGGTGATGGAGTGGCCAAGTATGTCTCCAGACCTGAACCCTATTGAGCACATGTGGGGCATCCTCAAGTGGAAGGTGGAGAAGCACCATGTGTCTAACATCCAGCTGCTCCGTGATGTCATTATGGAGGAGTGGAAGAGGATCCCAGCAACAACCTGTGCAGCTCTGGTGAATTCCATGCCCAGGAGGATTAAGGCAGTGCTAGATAACAATGGTGCCCCTACAAAATTTTGACACTTTGGACACTGTTTTGACATGTTCACTTAGGGTGTACTCATTTTTGTTGCCAGTTATTTTGGACAATAATGGTTAAAAGTTGAGTTATATTTAGAGCACAGTAAATTTGTACTTGTATACAAGCTGCACATTGACTACTCTAACATATATCCAAGTTTCATTTCTATAGTATTATTCCTTGAAAAGATATACTAAATTGATTGCCGAAATGTGAGGGGTGTACTCACTTTTGTGAGACACTGTATATGTAGGATATCAGAGTGAATCAGACAATTTAAGAATCGATCAGATTGGTGTTAGAACCACCAAAAGAGCAAATTCCACAAAGAGGACCAACGATAACAAGAAAACGTCATAAATCTGTCCACGATACCCTGGCGCCATGCGTCTGAAGCAAGCCTAACCAACAAGCCTCTTTCACAGAACAGCTTACAACATTTTAACACAAAAAATGAACACTTATTGATAATTCCAACTCAGGAAGGAGATTGTCAAATTTGGGGCAAGTAACCAAGATTTATGGTCAAAGAGATGCACAGTATGACCATCACATGTAAATTAAAATCATGAGCTTCCTCAGATTGGTCAAAGGACAAAGACCAGACTGAAATTCCTTATGAGACCTTTTAACCTCTTTGGTCTTCACAGAACATATTCTCACGTCCACAGAATGGCACAGAAACTGTCTTTTATGCACCAAAATCATCTTAAAAGGACTTATGAGCAACTAATGATTTCTATGCATAACTCCATATTATGTATGCAACCCACACATTTGCCTATCATGTCCTAATCACTCATTGTGCATGTCTTTTTAATAACTATTGAATAGCTTAAGGGTTCATATTCATGTTTGGTATGTATGAGTTTGAAAATTCACGCTTTAGACATTTCTATCAATCAATTCTTTGTCAAATGTATCATAGTCTGGTTATAGAAATCATGTCCAAAATTATACTCTGCAAGAGCGGGAACGTTCGGACCACGTGACTGACCAGATAACATGTTGATTTATGTATTGGGAGGGGAAACAGAGCAACACCCGAGCTAAGATAATATCTAATTGGTCAAGACACCATTTTGGGATGTGTCCAAAAGCCCAGTTAAAACCTCAGGACACCATCAAACCATGCTTTTAGCTTTTTGCTTTTTAGTCATTGCTTTTAGCCATGCTTTTGCCACTGCTGTTTGCCCGTGAATTCTTTGAGCGCCGTTCCAGTGTGCTCTGGCTTACATGCCAGCTGCTACTTAACACCACGATGAGAAGAAAAAAACCCTAGTCCATTACATCCTTTTATTCTTTAAACTTAGTTTATTTTCTTTCCATTGAGTTTCGTGTTCTTAAGTTAAGTTTGACACAAAGTCCAGCTCCAAATGCACCCGCTTCAAACTTGAACCAGCAACTGACTCCGAAACCATTCTTCAGCCAACGCCCAACCATTGGCTTCCCAAGACATCACTTCAACGACTACTGAACTTCCAACCAATCAGCAACCTTGGTAAACCCCCTTTCTGCAAAGATGAGGACAAAAGGGAATCCCTTAACACAAAGGCAACGCAAGTAATACAACTCCAGATTCTAGCTGAATTGGTGCATTTAATATAAATTTTAGCCTCATTGAGAAACTCAATGTGAGGGTTAATTAAGTGATTGATGGTTGTTCAGGTCTATGCAATTGCACATATTGCTATAAACTTGGGATTTCACATTTTCATTCTCTTAAACAAATCTTTTCCTCATTTTCTCTCTTTCTGCAACTTGTGTGAATGTGTGAGTGCATGTGTTAATGTGTAAGATTATAGTTTACATGTCTTAGATTTATCCAATAAAGTCTTATTTATATTGAAAAGAGAAGTATCTTGTGTTTTGTGCTTACAAGTTAATGTCTTAAACTGCCGATCTTGTTACTGTGCTATTAAATAGTGTTTTCACTATATTTTGGATTTTAATATCCAGTGCAGAGTTGATGTTATACGGCTCGTTCAGTGAATCGCTGGCCGACTCAGTGATCAGCCGTAAAACAGTGATTCTGTTCAAATTTTGCATTTTGCATATTACTGTAAATAAACCTATAGATTTATAAATCTCTTGGTGTGTTGCAACATATGTCATGCCACACTATATTGTGACAATATAGTGACGTATTGTAGGTCCCCGGAGATTCAAACTCTTCCCTGCTTACATTTGTGTCAACATCCTGTTGATAAGACAGATCCCTCATTTTGCCGCTGTATAAACTGCTGAGGTTAATAAGCAGAGCAAAATTATCTGAAGGGTGGAGAAAATCATTTGCTGCTTTATAGGCTAAAAATTCTGGTTAAGTCACATCATTATCAGGGTTTCTCTTGAATAAGAAGCTGTGCACAAACTAGTTCTGTGTGATTTACAAACTGAAGTTGGCCCCGGATGTTGCACCCTTCAGTACCCTTTCCAGAAGATACTTATTTCAAAATCATGTGAGTGTGTATAAATGTAATCACTGGGATTTTTCTCCAGCATGACAATCTGTGGTGACAGTGGTGTTAAACTGTGCCTCCCCAGGAACAATTAGGGTGAACTGTTTAAGCGGCATGACATTGCTTAGCAAGCTGGTATGCAAATTAGGATCTTCTGCCCTGCAGCACAAAAAAATCCAAAATCCTTTGGTTAATTTTGACCTAGATTTGAAACAACCCCCACCCCCTATTGGACTGGAACTGATTCTATTTCTGAACAAGAGAGTAAGTGTGTGGGTGCAATTTATGAATGAATACATATCCTTGTAAAGTTGTTTCAAAGAACAGTTTCTTACTTATGATATTATTAGCCAAGTGGCCACTATATTAAGAACTTTTGTATGTTCATATCCATGAATTGTCACAGTGATGTAGGTCTTTTGTTTTGTTTCAGGTTAATATCTGTAGTCTAGCTATTTAGTTCTTGTTTCGAATTTGTTTCGAAAGTTTTTTTTTTTTTTGCAATTTCCCTTACTCTGTATGGTTCAAAAGTCTGAGTGCTCACTGAAATAAGGGATTTTAAATGTCATTTCAGACACTACATGATTTCAAGATCACTAATCAAATGGGCATTTTTAAGCACAAGATACTCTTTGGATCATTCTCAAATAATGGCAGAGAACGTGATCAAAAATTCTGGCAATAATTTTTCACTGAAATTGTGATAAGAATATAATTTGTAATGACAACTAATTTTTACTAGAGGTCTCAGGCTTTGGATCCCCACTGTACATATTAATTGTAATAAAAATAAAAAAATATTTTATATACAGTATACTATCCCTTTAAAGAAGTGAGAAAACACATGTAAATTGATCATATTACTAAGAATAATACAGATGGTGGACAACAAGAATGTGCTTTTTACCGCCGTGGGTGCCGCCGCGTCTGCAAAATGCATTTGCAGCTTTTGCCCGCTGAGTGGTGCTTTAACCACAAGTTTTCAAGCGAAGCATTTTCACAAATAGCCGTCAGCTTTGCCTCGTCGATGTGTTACATTTGACATCTGCAGTCAGCGGAAAATTAAAGAAAAGCACTGTAGTTAAAATATTTCATATTCACAGATGCAAATTTAGTACTTATAAAGTTATGTGCATTTCTCATTTAGAACAAATTCAAGCAGGATAAACATCAAGTCTATAAGCCTGTGCTTATATTTAGCTACGCTAAGTTAAGTATTTCACCATATTTTAGATTTGAAACATTTAACACGTGTGCAGCATAATTTATATAATATGAATCATGTGTTTCAAGTTTCAAGTTTCAAGTTTTATTTGTCACATACACGACTATACAGAGATTGTATAACCAGCAGTTATATTACCTTAAAGAAATGGTGGTTTACTTTACATCGGAGCGTTTAAAGTGGTAGCCTATTTCAGTAGGCTAGGCTACATACATGGATTAATATGCTATATGTCAATATTCTCACATTACTTCATATTTGTCACGAATACATTTTCATTTCCTTTAATAAAACAGCATGCATTTTTGTCACACACATACTTTGTTATTCGTTACCTGTCCTTTATTTTGACAGAGAACTAAGAGGGGAAAAGATATCTGTTCACTAATTAAGAAATTGTTGTGTATTATATGAATTCTTTCTTTAATTTAGTAAACCGTGAAGCACTTTATAATTTCACTCCCATTATTAAAACAAGAAACAACTAAAACAAGAAATGAATAAATTAGGCTAAAACCTTACCAAAAAGTAGTATACTTCAAGTTTATTTTATTGAGTACACTTAAAGCTGCAGTCCGTATGTTTTGCCTCTTTGTCGCCATCTCTGTTTGAAAACCTGGAATTGCAGTTACTTGCAGAATTATCTTCATTGCGTGGGTTCTACTCTGGCATGGCTCCAGCGCGGATTAATCTATTGTTTTGAGGAGTATGTGTAGCTGTCAATCACCACACCGGTGTGAATCAAACACTTAGTAATCACAGATTCTAGCCTACGTCTTGGAATATATGACCCAAATAAGAATTTTCACCGTATATTGCCATCTGAACAAGTAACAAGTCTGCCACAGTTGTTCTGATCAACTGAGGAAAAAAGCATTACCATAAATCGCGCTACCAATGGTGATTAAGTGTAACGATATGTTAGCTCATATCACATCAAACCATGCAAATTATTATTATTGTTATGCTTTATTCTCAAATTATTAATGTTAACAACATCAGCATTGCGTGACTATGAGTATAGTGTGTATTAGCATTTAGATTTTAATTCCTGTTCAGTCTAATCTCTTATTGTCATACCATTCGACTTTCATACTAAGAAATTATTTTACCCCAAAAAGCAAACTATGCTCCCTTCGAACTGGTTCTCTTTAAAATACAAATCTTGTGTAATCCCAGGCTATCTGTAATCAGAAGCACATTTAAAACTGGAATATAATTTAATTTTCATTCACATGTGTTTCATATAATCCTTTCTGGATTACAATCTGCCATCAAAATGATTTGTTTACATTTTTAATTATTCTAGCTCCTGTGAGAAAAGGCTATAAACGATCCACCACCTGCAGGATCCTCACATGCAATAGCCTACTAGCCAGGACAACTTCATGTTTACAGAAGTGACGTAATGACGCGGCGGCATGCTCGAATTTCCCACGAAAACCTACCCTTACCACTCATATTAGAAAACATTATTATAAGCTAACTGTTGTGAATCGGGCTAAAATAAGGCGATAGTTTTACTTGCTCAAATGTTTAATTTGGATCATTTTTAACCAAAAAAAGTTACGGACTGCAGGTTTAAGTAAAGTTCAAGTATACTAGTATACTAAAAGTGAACTTATAGGTATACTGATAGTTTACTAATTAAATACTTGTAATAGCATTTTTAGTACACTTTGAAGTATAGTCTCAGTAAACCACTAGTTTAGTAGTTTTATACTGCAAGTATACTCATAAGTTTTCTTTAAGTGAACTTTAATTTGTATATAATTTGTTATATGAATATCTGAACATACAAAACATCAAAAGAAAGAAAAGGGTATCTGCTTGTAAAACAAAAACATTTTATAGCTTCATGCATTCTTTTTTTAAACACTTGAATGTGGGTAAGTTTCATAAATAAAAAATTAAGAAATAACATTTTGAACAAAAATCTGAAAAAAGACTATGAATTGGATTCAGATTATGATAATCAAAACATAGATGGAGTCGATCAACACCCCAAAGCTTGACAGTCAATATTACCTCTTCATTGGTCGACATTTTATTCCATAATGTTACACAGTTGTGATGCTGTTTTATGTCTGATGATTGTGTTAGGTTACACGTGGAAGCATCTGTTGTTTCGGTTTCTTCTTCACTTGTGTTTTTGTTTGGAAATTCTGTACAGAAGATGTGTACTAGCGCCCCTACCATATAACAATAAAAACACAGATTCTAGGAGCACAAGTATAGCTCAAATATATTAAGACTTTTTCTAAGTATAAGTCAAGTATACATAAATGTCATTTTAAGTATATTTCTGAGAAGTACATAAAAAGTAGACTAAAAGTATACTTTCCTATTTTTAGTTTAAAAGAAGTAATAGCACACTTGAATAAACTTATTTTTCGTAAGGGAACCCAGCCACGATTTAGCAAAATCATTGAAACTGAAAAGAAGGGATGGATTAATAAAACGTCCAGATTTTTATCTGGATTAATAAAACGTCCTCCTGTACATATAACTAGATTTTTACTGACTTACCTGCAGCACGCTCTGTCCGTCTTTGTCGGGGCTGATTTGGGAAGACCTCCAGAGCATGTTGGGTGCAATGCAAAGTGCCAAGTTTGATGCTGTCATCTGATTCACCTCTGAGTGAGTGTGTATCCTGTGTAGCACTCCAAATAAGTGACACAGCAAGGTAACATTCTCCTCTGGCAACTGTGCAAGCAAACTAGACAAAAAGATAATAGAGCTTGAACAATGACAGACAACTGCAACCAGACACACAGAAACATAAAACATGTACTTAAATAATCTTGCCAACAAATGATTATGTGCGGAAGTTTGTCTGCCCTCTCATACATATGGAAATGCATTCCAGCACAAATATGCACACATACACACAAAGATAAAATAACAGGTGTGCATAAACAAGTGAATATAAAAATCCATTTGTAAGAAATTTTGAAGCAGCTGGATTGTAATCTTAATTAAAAAAAAAGGTAAAATATTGTTATTTCATGCCTGCAGCAAAATGCTTTAGTTTGTGCCCTTCAACAACTTAGACCAAAAACAGGAATTTCTATGAATATCTATTCAGATATTCTGCTGAATATTGTTTGTACAAACTAGTTGAGAGGATATGATTATTCAGCACACGGAGGCAAGTTACAGTAGATGCAAACTAGAGATCTAGGTAATTTCATCACAGTTTTTTCCAGCAAACCAACGGAATCTGAATATTGAATTAATTTTAATCTATTTGAATTCTTCGATTTGCCTACTTGTTACACTTGTCACTTTTCAAGCTCCTTTTACTTCCAATAATGCATGCTAATGTCACCATGTAGAGCTTTACAATGTGATCAAAAATTTTACACATCTATAGTTTTATTCTGGCTCCATAATTTTCTAGCGCTAAAAATACACTTTCAAACATTGTCTTGAAGAACATAGGCCAGAACAGTGGTTTTCAACCCTGCTCCTGGAGATCAACTGTTCTGCAGAGTTTAACTTAAAACTGAACCAGCAAATCAAGCTCTTCAGGACTACTTGAAAAATCACAGGCATCTTGAAGGAGGTTGGAAATAAACTGCAGGACAGGAGGTCTCCTGGAGCAGGGCTGAAGTCTTCAGGGCTAGAACATGGAGGACAATGAGAAATTGTAAATGCACAAAGACTTTTCTTTTTTATAAAACAGAGTTTACATCAACGGGATTGAATTAGGATTGTTTCTGAGAAATATCATACCAATTAAAAATCTGAAATTTCATGCTGCTGTGCTCAAAAGAACATTTAATAATGTAATAATAAAATCTTGTAAGGTAAGAACATTTGCTGTTCTTACCTTACACGAGCTGATCCTCACACTAATTCATTTCTTTTCCTAATTAGTTTAAATAGTATGGGTTTATTTTATATTTAAACAAACTGAGGGTCAGCAATTGCTGCTTGAGGCTGGATGCAATATGGGGGTGAGAGAATGATTACAAAATACACCAGAGCTGCATTTATGATAGGTCTTAAGTTTACTGCTTTTGTGTCAGAACCCAGAAGATGCATTTTGTTAAGCAGTTTCATTAATTATACACTTAAATGAGTCAGAAGATTTTCATTTTCCTTGTGAACAGATGGTATTTCTGTAATGCTGCTATGAAAGTACACGCATGTTTTAGCCACACATGCACATCGTGTTGCCTAGACAAAGGGATGTCAAAATAACTTAATAATCTTGCCATAATTTCTAGGTGTTTTCTTGTTCTTAAGAGTGGGGTCTTTGATTTTATGAGAGTAAGTAAATTACTTTCTCCCTTGCCAGTTCCTTGAGGTCTTCTGATACTGGTCTGCTTTACTATTCCTTTTTTCTTACTTTTAGTCCTAGTCCTCATTTTTTCTTACTTTCAATAGACATCTAAAAGCTCTGTTCCATAAGCTCTTCACAAAATCTCCTTTCAAAATGATGGTTTTGTGTGGAATATGTTTTTTCACCTGGCATCTCAATGTGATCTTGTGAGTATTCATATATCTTTTAGGTAAAATGTGCTTTACACATGTAAGACTTGAAGAACCTCGGACACTTTGATCTTCTGAGATACAGACAATATACATACAGTGTATTAACATACAGACATTAATTTCAACATCTCACTGAGAGAAGATGCGAGAAAAGTCCCTTCTCACCCATCCTTCACTCAGCTCAGTCAACAGCATAATATAATGTTCTACATGAATGCAAGTGATGTTTGGTATCATTTGAATTGTCTCCATGCATCTGGTACAATGGTCTCAATCTTACAAGTAGACGACTAAAAGGTAATACAGATCCTAAGAGTTTAGAGATAAGATTACTGTAGAGAGTGTGTCATTTCCCAGTGCCTTTCATGCAAATTACCATCTTTTCCCAAAAGGTGTAAACTCTACTTGATCAATGCAAATTCCAATTGTTAGTTCCTGGTCTGAAGTATTAAGGAAATCTCATAAGATCAGTGTGATTCTGTCGCCAGATGAGCCTGTAGTGTGGAGTGTGTCCACAAACTCCATACTATGGATTTTTCTAAAGTCAGGTATTCACCTTTTACTCTTAGATTTATCTTTGAGTATTTGATGTCTTGTATTGATTTGATATCTCTGAGTTGACTATGTAATTGGCATAATACATATTTACCTGACTGATAACAAATTGTTACATTTAATTTTATTCTGATTTACTCTGAAATAATTTTCTTAAGTAGATTAAGTGAAGGCGTTTTCCACAAATTTCCACAAATCTGCATCCAGAATTAAGTACATACTAGATCTCATGTTAGATGGTGCATGGGGTACCAGGTGAGATTCTAGATTTCAGACTAACTGCTTGACTTTAGTTAAGTTGTTATGCAGTATAATTAACTAAGGGGGGCTAGATAAAATACTATTTGAGTAATAGTAAGCATGGTCTGGCATACTTCATAGTACTAGCCATAACCTCTGGTTATTGTCTCAGCTTTATTCAAGTTGCTATAGATTAACTATAGGGGGCTAGATAAAAACACCATTGAAGTATTAGCTTATTTCATAGTGCTAGCCATAACCTCTGATTATAGTTTGAGCTTTAACCAAGTTGTACAGGTGACTGTAGGGGGCTAAACAGAACCACTATTTAAAAAAAAGCATGAGGCGGTCTATTAAATAGTAGTCCTATAATCTCTGACTATGATCAGACAGGAGAGTTTGTGATCGTGAGATCCCCGCACACCGGCCGGCACGGCAACCTTTGAGCAACATAGATTCCTAATGAACATGTAAAATTTAAAGTAAAGAGTTAATTAGAAATGGACAAAAAACCAATTTGTATTTCAACCTACATTCGAGGTCATAATAAAATGGAGTCAGGTTTCAATTTCTTTTAAATTAAATAACTTTGCCCACCGAAAAGACCAAACACACAGGAAACCTTCAGCCACCATTGGACACTTCCGTTGGGCCAATTGTAGAATACACATGTAAAATAATCATCCACTGGAACGCCACTCTCTTGTGAATGTGTGTACAACAGTTAGCGGAAGCTAGAGATTTCAGTTTATAAAGTTTTAAACGTGGATATTTTTCTTCCACAAATGCATCGATTCCCTTCAAGAGGCCTTTATTAACCCCCTGGAGCCACGTGGAGCACTTTTTATGATGGATGGATGCACTTTATTGGACTTCTACTGGACTATTGAATATCAACACAGCCATTCACTGCCATTATAAAGCTTGAAAGAGCCAAGACATTTTTTTAAATAACTCCTTATTCGTCTGAAAGAAGAATGTCATATACACCTAGAATGGCTTGAGTGTGAGTAAATCATGGGGTAATTTTCATTTTTGTGTGAACTATCCCTTTAAGGCATCTATAGAACTGTAAATGTAACTATATATTTATGATACAAAGTATAAATATTTTATGTTTATATAGCTGTAAATATGTAATACTGCTTATGTTTTAGATGCTGCCAGTACAAACATGTTGTATGTTTCAGCATCTACCTACAGTAAATGCACAAAAATGTGTTTTATACCTGTAAATGGTATGTATGAATGCCTACAGTTAAACAATGAGACCAGGTTGGGTATCTATGCTTTATGTTTGTGATGTCTTTATTCTAGGAAAATGACCTTAGGATATAGAAAGGGTTAAATAAAATGTGTTAAATAAATAAAACATCTTAGTCTATACACTTTATACACTGAGTATAGTGTGTATGTGTGAGCATATGTACAGTACATGTTTGTATGCTGTTCTTACCTTCTGACTCGGTTAAGTCTATCCTGTTCATCCTCACTCTGTAGCACTTCCATCCAGTCCTCATATAAGTCACAGCACAAAACACCACCAGGCAGTTTGCGTAAAAATTCCTACACACACACACACACACACACACACACACACACACACACACACACACAACATTTAATAAAGAATAAAAAGCCCATTCAAAAAAATTGTAATATATAAGGCACAGAGGAAATTCTTATGTTCAAGCCACTAATTATGAGAATTTAGACTGAGAATGTAGAATTGTGAATGTAGATGAGGAATACATTGTGTGAATTTTTATTCAGAGCATATCAAAGTTGAATTAAAATGATTGTGTTCTCACTGTGATTAGAGACGCAGAGACGAAAACTGATTGTTCATGCAGTGAAATACTATGCCCAGCATTCATTCGCTCCTTCAGGATCCTACAGTTTTTGGCATTTGCTGAGCGACGGAAGATTCCACAGGTCTCTGGACCCTCACTGAACAGCAGATACAGCAGGTCCTGTGTGCGCACACACACACAAACACAAAATAGTTAATCAAAGCCAGGGGTTCCCAAAGTTTTTAGTCAGCCAAACACCTTTCACCTAAAACATTTAATATAAATTTATATATATATTAGGGCTGTCAGTCAATTCAAATTTTTAATCTTATTAATTACATGGTGCGGCGATTAAATAATCTAATTAATTGCAAAATAAATTTGGCTGTGAAAATACCCACAAAAGATTATTTAAAATGAGATGAGAAAGTATCAAGTAGACATAACAAAGAGTAGCTTTAGAAATAAATGTTTTATTTCATTCAACGTAAAATTATTACACAAGCATTTAGGCTACAGCGGCCTAACATAAACTATAGAACATAAAATAAGATAATTTGAGAAACATCTCAGTATTTTTTGTTCATGCAATGAAAGTCGCTGTTAACCAAAACAGCATTGTTACGGTACTAGCAGTCTTTAAAATACCTTCTTTTATGTTGCGGAGAAGAAAGTAATTCAGGTTTGAAATGACACGTGGGCCAGTAAATGATGACAGAATCTTTTTTTTTTTTTTTTTTGGTGAACTATCCCTTAAATTAATTAATTAATTTATTTATATTTACATTTATGCATTTAGCAGACGCTTTCATCCAAAGCGACGTACATTGCATTCAAGTTACAGTTTTTATTTATTTATATAAATTAAATGACACTCTAAAGAAGAAACTAAAACTGCCAGCAGGTGGCGGTAAATGTCTTTATGAGTCATTCATTCATTCAATTCGTTCAAAACACGGATTCATTCAGAAACTAAACACCATTATGTTGCTCACAGACACACAACAGTTCTGTGGTGGCTTTATAGGTAATCTTTTCGTTGGCAAAATTTAGCAAAAACACAATATAACACAATATTAATAATTTAAAATAACACAATATTAACTTCTTATTTACTGAACTGTTGTATAAAATCACATTTGCACTCGTGGTATTCAGGATAAGCGATATCAGACAATAGCGCTGATTATGACCAATTTTCATGTCCGCTTATCATGTGATTTAAATATGAGACAAAAACTCATACAGGGGCATTTTTGCCCCAATATCTTGAAATTTAGGACATAAGTTAATTTATGGAGCTGTTGCCCTGCATCATATTTGTCAACAGTCAACTGTATGAAATGTAAGATGACATACAGGTCTGGGGGCGGGGCCAGTGAGATTGTGTTATTTTTCATAACTAATTAATTAAGATAAAGTGGTAAACTGACGGCCCTAATATATATGTGTATGTATATATATATATATATATATATATATTAAAAAAAATCAGAAATGCTGTTATAAAAATATACTTTTTTAAATATAATTTTTTTTTTTTACAGTTTAGATTATTTTAAAATGACTTATTTTATGATTTAATTAATTATTAACTTTATCAATTCACAAACCCTCTGGGTTGGAAAACACTGTTCTAAGCTAATGATAGACAGATGATCAACCTGACCTTACCTGACCATGAAATGAATGACAATTTAAATGTTTAATTGTAGTAATAACTTATGATGTAACTGTGTTTAACCTCCATAATTGGGTCTCTGTCTCAGCGATAAGCCATTAAGGATTTGACCCCATCTTGAAAGGGCCATAAAATGGTAAAAGCTTAATATACCTGCAGTATGACGCCATTAAGCACCTAAATATCTAACTGCTAACAGCATGCTCTTACATTTGCAGCTGATAATATATTAGTTTTATAGCTTTGGTCATTATGAGCGAATCAGTAGCAAAATTGTTTAAATTGACAAGGACTAAATCAGGGTAAACAATTACATTATTTTTTTTATTTTAAACAACACCTTGTAAGACAACTAAAAAATTGCATTGACCAACGCTGCCATGGGAAATCCCAGTTGAAAGTTGATAGAAACAGTTGAAAGCATACCGCGACAAAATTATTGTTTTACTGAGAGGACATTCAAACTACTTTTTCATTATGAATATGAGATTGACCTGAAAAATAAATGCTGTATCCGATACAGGTAATCACACTCAGACGATATCTCTCTCTACTCTGCATAATACATTTAACATACAGTTTACAGCATATACTGTAGCTTTAAATATAATACACTTTTTGTACATTATACTTTTAACTTCAATGAAACAACTCCACATTCCTCCATTGCTAGTTCTAAGATGATGTTTTCTAATAAGTATCGGAAGCTTGGGCTCATCTGTTAAACTCTCAACTTGAGATATGAATCCGTGGCGGAAGGAAGTAGTTCCACACACAAGACACTCTGTTCTCATTTCTTATTTAGCTGCACACTTGTGCAGTCGAACTGTTGTATAAAAGCAATATCATGTTGGGTTTTATTGTCCATGAGTGCTCATCGTTCATGGTGACTTAACCTCTGGCTCAGTGAAAGAGCCATGAATGATGCTCATAAACAATCAAACCCAACATGACAAAATACAGTGAAATAAAAAGATCCAGAGCCAGTGATATCCTTACCATTATTGGTTTAGGCAGGTTTCCATCAAGACAAATGGAGGAAAGTGGCTGGCCAAATAGCTTGTGCGAGGTAGTTTGTGGGTCAGACTGGCCATCAGATTGGTTAAAGTGTCCCCTCCTCAGAGCCCAATCAATCAGAGACCTTTTTCTTTTATGTTTCAGCAAAGCACCTGTCAATGAAACAAAACAGACCAATCAGACTTAGGCAGTTTCATTATGTGGAGGAGCTAATGTTCTTCTGATCCCAGTTTTGACAAACAGTTGTTGCATCTACTTTATTTAATATAATAAGACAAGGAAAATTGCACTCTTTTTTTGCACCCTCAAGTAAAGGTTTCCTCTCAGCATTTCAGTGTCACCTAGGATTGCCAAGTGTCTTACGTCTCATCTAGAACTAGTCTGATCACATGCTTTGACATCCCTAATTGTCCTGTAGTGTAATGGTGTCTGTTGAGGGATAAGGAGGGCATGAGTGAGCCACTCTCAAGTGTAGAAGATATCAGAATAGGATGCATTCTGTGAGATTATGCTAAATGCTCCTCTTAAAGCTCTTCATTTAGTTCTGAATGAAAGGCCTCTTTTATTAATAACTGACCCCTGTTGGCACCATTATGAACAATTAAGTATAATATGATGAGATGTGAGAGAATCCAAATAGCTTATTGGTAGTATCAGAGGTAATATAATAAGCATTATTTACTTCATTTAGTGCTGGAAACTGTATAACTAAATTAAATGTTAACTGTTCTATTTGTTGATGTCCTCCTCTTGTCTTCAAAATGTTTGTGTCCTGAAAATTTGTAAAAAAAAAAAAAAAGAAAAGAAAAAGAAAAAAAGAAGTGATAAATCTAAATCAAGTTCTGAGAAACAGGTTTATGACATTTACAGAAGGGAAAAGGCCAATGCTTTTATGTGCATAATCATGTTAATAAATACTTTAGAGTGGTGTTTTTTTTTGTTTTTGTTTTTTTAACAAAGAACTGCTTTTATACCAAAAAAGCTTATGGTATTTTCAGAGAAATGTCAAATTCCTCTCACGATGATGTAAATATCTTTAAGTTTCAAAGTGATGCATCAAAACAGACAACAGAGAAGAGCTCTTTCAAAAGAGTACATACTGACAGATTTTACACTTCCCTGACCTCAGCTGACAGCTCTAATTCCCCACAATTACTGGTCTGACAAGATGAATGTGAAAAATCGTGAAGGATGTTCTTCTTAGAGCTAATGGACAAGAGTATGGTAGGATATAGGTGGATGTTGACTTAATTAGAATTTATTGCATTTCGTTTTATAAAGATTAAAATGCAGTCAACTACATTCACAACCCCCTGGATCAACAACAACCTCCTCACACCTTTGATCATGGAAGTCTTTTGAGTATGTCCTGAGAAACAATAATTGGAGGGGGACACATTGCAGTTTGCCTGCTGTGCAAACAGGTCTGTCAAGAAGATGCTGTACAACACTGTAATATACAACGTAATATAATATAATGTATGTAAGTCTTCCATGACTTCAGCTCAGGCTGTACTATAAACAGTCTAGGACACGAACATCCTTTCTGCCACTGGGATCTGCATGCTTTATGAGGAACAGGACACAGACTATCAGGGTAAATATTCAAGCATATTAGACTCTGGCCATGAGCACTGGAGTAGTTTGAGCTTAAATGGCAGCTCCCGGTGCAGTTTTGTTCAGCCATTATTACTGTTTATTACATCATTACTGGGACTGAGAGAAATCACATTTTTATCTCCAGTGAAAATTTCATTGAACATACAAGCTGACCTTTTGTGAGTGGCCATGATGGGAACCACTGAGTTTAAAATATGAAACACAAGCCCCCGGTTTCACAAGGCTTAAGCCTTGTACCAGACTAAAATGTAAGTCTGAGCTGTTTCAACTGAAATAAACTTGCACTGACTGATCTTAAAATATATCAGTGTCTTTGTTTTGTCTCAAGATGCACACCAGTAGGCCTAATGTTTGTTTCTAAGGCAAGTTTATAAAAAAATACTTAAATGTGCTAACTGAACTATGGCCTAATCCTGGCTTAGTCTAAGCCCTGTCTGTGAAACCAGGCCTAAGTTTACCCAAAGTTTTAAAAAAGTATTTTTATTATTATTATTATTATTATTATCATTATCATTATTATTATTATTATTTTAATATATATATATCTTTTCAGCAATGATTTAAGCAATAAAACAAATATGAAACCAATCAATTCACTTCAAAAATGTTGAAGCATGTGAAATATATAGAACATAAGAATGAAATTCTGTCCTTATCTACCCTCATTAATTTAATTCTAAATCAATTTTTTTCAGAAATGACAAACATTTATTTAGATGAAAACCAAATCAGAAATTGTTTAGAGGTTTGGAATGACAGGGGGTATGATCAATGACATTTTTCATTTTTGAGTGTGTTTTTTTTAAGCACTACAGTTTAACTATGGAAGGATTTGTTATAGGCTAATTTATGAAAAACAAAAATACACTGCCATTCAAAAGTTTGGGGGTCAGTGAGATTTTGAAATGTTTTTTTAAAAGAAGTCTCTTATGCTTACCAATGCTGCATTTCTTTGACCAAAAATTATTATTACAATTTTGTGTGTGTGTGTGTGTGTGTGTGTGTGTGTGTGTGTGTGCGTGTGCGTGTGCGTGTGCGCGAGAGAAAGAGAAAGAGAAAGAGAAAGAGAGAGAGAGAGGGGGGGGGGGTTCTCTTCAGTAGATAAAGTGCAGCAAAAGTCAGAAGATTTTGTTTCTACTAAGGGCCTCTGTACTGCCACATACTGTAGAGAACCCCATAGACAACAGACCCTCAGGAAAGGCACTAGTCTTAGTAAGCATTTGATGAGATTATAAAGTTTTATTGAGATTGCCACATGCATTCTTTTGGTGACAAATGCACTCACCCCTAGGAGTGCGTGTTCTGGGTTTTAGGGTGAAGTGAGGGGTCTTGGGAGTGGCCTCTGTCTGCTGGCCAGAACTAAACGCTTCCTGCAGGGGCTCACTGGGCATGTGCAGATGGTCTTGCTGACTTCTCAGGGAGTGATGCAGGATGAAGAATGGTAGCTCATGGCCTAGAAGAGACAAAAATGGAGACAGGAAATTGGTATTTTAGATTGCAGGAGATTTCGTTTTCAAAGAACAGTGCTGGGGCCAAAAACCGTATTAATGTGTTTACCTTATTGCTAACATTTTTCAATCTGTATATGCTTGAAAAAAGCAAGCATAAAGCAATGTCCTTCTTTGACATTGAGAAGAGTTATTGGTTGGTTTTCTAATTTCTCTATAACTAGCACAAAATCTGTATAAAAATCAGACATTTACAAACACATGGATTAGCGTGCAACCTTTCTAGTGGAAATCCAGTTTCAGATTAATTTAGACATTGAAGATCAGCTTGTGTGTGTTTGTGTATGCTTGCAGCTGGTATTTGGAGAGAATTATCCTGAGGTTGCCCCATTACAACATAGAGAGAGAAACAGGCAAACATAGAGAAAGTTTAACTGAGTTTTGGATTCTGTTATCTGATACTAAATCTCTCATATCCTGTTGTCTCATACAATAAATCTTACTTGCATACATATGACCTGGGGTGGTGGGATGTGAGTGCAGACAGTTCATCAATAGTAGTTCATACAGACTGTTTTCTATCTCTCTTGGGAATCATGAAGCCCTTTTTTTCTATCATTCCTGGTCTTTCATCACAGAGCTGTCAATGAGCGGAGAGTTTCATCATAGCTCAGAGCTTTTAAAGACAGCCTGCAGGCTGAATCATTGCAATCACATCCCTTGGAGGATTATTTTGGGGAAAAAACATCAAGTCATGCTTATAACATTATACCAGTAGGATATATTCATAAAAAAACATTCATTTATTTTTTCCAAATCACTTTTCCTATGTTGGTGTGTAGGGATGCTGGAGTATATGTACAATCTTAGCCGCAGAATAACTCTATAAATACTCTTTTAATTATGCATGACATCGGTAAAGAGCTGAAACTAGACTGACTGTGAGAGATACAACTGGCCACTTTGAAATCTGTGAATGTCATTTACTGGGTATAACAACAAGAGACACAGAAAAATATTACAGCAAAAAGTGAGTTTTACAAAAATGTAATTTTTACCTTGAAAAGCAAAGTTTCTCAAGACAAACTCTGAATGTTGATGGCAGACAGACTAACAGACATAAAGATAAGACTAATTCAATTCAAATTCCAACTCGCAGACTGAAAGGGAGGGTTTTCTCAACCCTGATGATATATTTATTTGATGCTGAGTTTGTCTGAGAAGCATGCCTTGTAATTAAAATAAACTATTCATATTTTTTAGGTTAAACTTTGTGGTAATGTTCAGTTTAGATGGCTTATTCAAGCTATTAGATTTATCCAACCAGAAGCAGTTTTCTTCTCAATATTGTGGTTTGAACAATATTCCCTAATTATCAATTTTGCATGTAATGTAAAGGCCTCTGGTTAATGAAATTTGTTGTACCTTGCATGGGTAAAAAAAAAAAAAAAAATTGGCACACATTAGGAAATATGTTTTCCAATTAAAAAAAAACTAAGATTAATTTGCCACCCCTTATCTACCATGAGTTCACAAATGCTTTAAAGAGTATCTTTATATGTTTGTTTGTGTGTGTGTGTGTGTGTGTGTGTGTGTGTGTGTGTGTGTGTGTGTGTGTGTGTGTGTGTGTGTGTGTGTGTGTGTGTGTGTGTGTGTGTGTGTGTGTGTGTGTGTGTGTGTGCGTGCCTACTGTACTTTAAAAATTAGTAAGCTAAACCTGACAGAATCTTTTAAAAACTCCTCAGTAAAAAAAATAAGTAAACTAAGTTGTTAGGGTTAGCATGAGAATGTGGGTTAGGGTTAGTTTAAAGTATCTATAACTAGCTGTATATAAAAACAATAAATGTCTATGCAATGTCACTATTTAGATTAAGTTGACATGCATGTGTGTGTGTCATCACCAATAAGGGGGTATGTTTCCTCTTCTTTCTCATAGTTAACACACAGCTGGTAGTCTGAGACTTCACCCTGCACACAGGAAGTTGTCATTATGTTTTGTAAAGAGACAGGAAAGAGGAAGTGGCTGTTATCAAACACAGGAAATGCCAGTGGACAAACTTGGCACAAAGTAGTGTTACTGGTCAGAGAGCAACAGAATGATGTACACAAAATTATAGAACCACATTGCCTCTGATGGGCAAGTAGTCAAATCCACCAAGATACAAGATGATATCGGGGGGCAAAGAAAAACATGTGTCTCTCTCATTTGGACCCCTCCCTTGTACTCAGCTGTGCTTTAAAGAGGATAAATGGCATATATTACACTACACTCTCAACAAGAGGCTTTTAGGGATCACTTACCAATAGTTTGCACTGCTGTATGATGTACTGAACCACATTTTCTGCGGTCGTGCTCACGTCCACTGCCACAGCAACAGTCTTAACAGCCAATAGCATGTAAACAAGCAACAACATTGAGCATCAACTCACAATGAAAAGCTTCAGGCTAGAGTACAAATAACTTCCACTAATAAACAGAGACATGAATTTAGTTCCCAGAGGACTGGGAGTGGCTCGGCTCCAAATTAAACTAAAAAGGCGCTTGTGTACCGCTGAGCTGTTGTCATCTGGATGGCAAATCAGCAGGACGTAGAGAAGAATGGCATTTGGCAAGACTTTTTGCCTAGCTCTGCAGGTGTGCCTGAAGAATGAAACATTATTACAAACAAACAACAACAAATCCAAAAGCTTGACACAAATACAAAGGCATGGAACAGTCAAGAATATTTACAACAGAAATCACAGCAGCCTCAATTTTGGAAACTCATATTTTGATACATTATATAAGTTTATGGATGTGGTCCTTTGAATTTTTTTTGTTTGATTGTTTCCTTACCACTGAAGAGCATGTAACCATCTATCCTTTGTTTCTGATGAGCTTAGGTTTGGGAGGACAGGTGTAGAGAGAGAGGGGGGGGGGGGGAGAAAGAAAGAGAGAGATTGTGTTAGATTTCATTTCAATTTTCAGTTCACAAAGTGCTTGACATTTACATGCTAAGTAGATTTTCAGATAGATGCATCAGACAATCAGTGACATTGAGTTCTGATACTCAAGAGTGTGGTTTGCATGTGATATAGGTTTGTAGTCTTGAGCTTGTGACTCATTTCAATATTTGATCCAGTCTTAGACCCACGTAGACGTGTGTTTCATATTACATTAGATCTTTTTTGTTTAACAAAATAAATGCAGACAATAATCACTCCAGCCTATGGATGATATATTGTAAACAGCACAATGGCAAAACTATAACTATGAAAAAACTAGACCAAACCAAAAGACTCTATTTACATACCAATAATCAGAAAGCAACAGTCCCCTCATACAGTCCTAAAAGCAGAAGTGAGCCAGCATGATTCTATACTTGTTGCTTGTCATTTTCTTTTGAAAGTATATACAGTACATGTGTCATAGAACATAGAATGCAGTCTCTTTTCTCTCTCACCTAAGCTAACCTCTCCAGCTCCCTGTAATCTTGTGCAAAGTACTTTATAACGTCACATTTCAAAAATCATGTATTCTTCACTTTTGTTAGACATCTAGATTGTACTGGTGAATTGATATACAGTGCATACAGTTCTGAAAATTGCCACGATTCCGTTGTTGTTTTTTTCTTCAGGTGCATGCATTTGTAATGCACGAGTGTGAGGATTTGTTCTGTGCATTTGTGGATTGTTGGGCAAATTCCAATCAGAAGTGACAGTCCCTATACTCTACTCACTCTGAAGGGCAGAGACTTTAAAATGAAGACTTTGGAACGAGCTGGCAAATGTGTCGCATAATGTAGCTTGGACCAAATTTGGCAAAAGAAGCAATAAAAAGCAATGTAATTTCCTAATTATCTTCACCTAGAACGTTACCATGACGATGCAGCGCTGTGCTCTTAATACATGAAACTATTATTACTGATGCTATCATAGTTGCTGCAAATCAATATTAATTTTGTAATTAAGTTTTTACATTTCCTTTGTATATTGTATGTGTGTGTGTGTGTGTGTGTGTGTGTGTGTGTGTTCTCTGCTCTAAGCCTTATAAAACGTGCTGTCTAATCTGTAGACACTGCAGGTAGTCACATTTGCGTATCTTCTATTCTTACTTAAGAATTGTATATTACACAAAACAAAACAACTTTTTGTTTACACATTAAGTCAAATTCTAGCTTTAAAACAAATGCTAGCTTCAGAACGAATCGTGAGGACTCACCATTCATTTCACATCACCATAAATATCAAAACTACTTCCTTGAAGTGACCCATTGTATGTACTCTTTGTTAATTGACTTGTTGTAGGGCCATTCACGAAGGGGTTCAGTTGTTTGTTTGAAACACCCCTTTCAATGGCACAAAAACATGTGTTCTTTTCTCGTTCCGTGGCATGCAGGTTTTGGAGATTATTATAAATGCAATCTCTCTCGGTACATGTATTCTGGCTATTCAGAAAACTGAGCATAACGCAACCACAGATGCAGATGATTCCACTGAATTTAAATGTGGAATAAAAGATAGAAATCCTTTTAATCTCACTCACCAGACTAATTCGTTTCTTGTCTAAATCCCACATTCTGGTTTTTATGCTTTCACTGGACACATACTGCTATACCCTATTCTTGACGTCCTTTTGAGGAGGTTCAAATCTTATGTTATGGGTTTTCGATGTCACAGTGAGACGCTGTCAAACAAATGCACCCGTGGCTTTCTAAACACCTTGCACATTTCCTGTCTGATATTTTTCACATGCCGACAGGTGCTCGTGTTTAGTTAGCACTAAATCTAAGTGTAAATCTGTCCCCAGCATCTTTTTATTACTACATAATTTGTTCACTAAGCCATATAGTATTTGAGGCAGTATACATTATAGCAGGGATGGGCAACTTCGGTCCTGGAGGGCCACTGTCCTGCAGAGTTTAGCTCCAACCCTAATCAAACACACCTGAAGCACCCAATCAAGGTCTTCAAGATCACTATAAAGCTACAAGCAGGTGTGTTTGATTAGGGTTGGAGCTAAACTCTGCAGGACAGTGGCCCTCCAGGACCGAAGTTGCCCATCCCTGCATTAGAGCACAGGTGTCAAACTCAGTTCCTGGAGGGACACAGCCCTGCACAGTTTGGTTCCAACCCTGCCCCAACACACAAACCCTGTAGTTTTCAAATAAGTCTGAAGGACATGATTAGCTGGATCAGGTGTGTTTAATTAGGTTTGAATCTAAACTCTGCAGGGCTCCAGGAAATGAGTTTGACACCCCTGCATTAGAGGAACAATCAAAAAGATAATCACCCTCTTTGTGATATTAAATAACTAATAGCATACTCAGTCTTGTTTTGTTATACTGTAATTTGCAGCATACTGTGTGCTACTTTTATCTCTACAACATGTCAAATTAAGGACTTATAAATGAGGTTAATAAGGAATTGAATTAGCAATGTGAAGGACAGAGTGCTGAGCTGAGCTTGAAAGAGAGTGTGTGCATGCATTTATACCAGATAATCTGAACTTCACATGAGAAAAGCTGCACCTTATCACAGTGTTTTAAGATCAAGTCGGTAGCAACTGAGTGGATGGATTTTAATTTAATTATTTTCCTCAGCACACTTGAAGTGCTTAAAGCTTTAACACATCCATTATCCCTTCCCTTCCACTGCAGAATAGTTTTTTTTGTTTGTTTTTTTTAAGAAGGGCTGCTTCATCTCAAACTCATAAACAGTTTAGAATTTTTCAGTGCTATTTGTCTGAATGATATACAATGACCATATCAGTCTGGTTTGTATGCCAAGATCTCAGATGTTTGACATTTACATCATATTAAAATAGTTTTTCAAAGACTACCTGTAAGTGACGACATAGTTGGTGGTCGGCCAGCCAATCGCAAATGAGTTCTTGGAGGTGAGCTTTCTGTCTGTGATGCAGTGAACACAGGATGCCAGCCATATGTCCGAGAGGCTAACACGAGCCTTCAGCTTTAGATACAGAGACCTGTAACATGCAACACACACAATGCATACACGTCCACTCTTAGAGAGACAGATGTCTTACATTCCGTACATATTAATAGACATATTCACACCCACTGAAACATACTTCGTTTTGGCGATGATAAGCGAATCTGTGAAAAGCAGCAGAAGTCTCTCTTTTGACTGCAAGCCGATGGTAAGGTGAGCATGGGCTTCCATCAACAGCACTGCATTTTGGGATACATTACATGCCCCATACTCATCACTGCAGAAGAGTGAACAGGTTAAAATCACAATAGTGATGAGGAACATTCATTTTCATACAGAAATGTCAAAAGTTACCATATTGACAAAAAAAATATTAAATATGTTTAATGGAAAAAAAGAAATAAATTTACTGAATTTCTTACTATTTTGTGTCACTGCACTACTGGTAAAAAATCATGAGATAAGTAATTAATCTTTTTTTATTATTCTATTGACCCTTGATTTTAACAGTAAAGGTCATTGCACACTGAGTATGAAATGTTCGCGTGCGTTTATCCATTTTTTCTTATTCCTCATCCTTTCCTATATCAAAATGCATGCTACGGATGTGAAAACGCAGAAAATCGAACCTGATCCGATTTTTTTAATGACAGACGAAAGTTTCAGTGGCAGTGTGTAAACGTGATTGACATAACGTACCGTTGTATTTATTTTTTTACGTGCGAAAATTTTGGACTCGGTGTGCAATGACTTTACAACCAAATCTGTATATATTTTATTGAAAAAAGTTCTCACCTCCCTAGTAACTTGTATGCCTTCAAGAACAGTTGAGTACTAGTATGTGTGTTGCATTTTCTCCTCAATATTATCAGCTTGCTAAAAAAAATCATCACTAACTATTCTTTTTAACGAGGTGGTGAAATACTTTATTTTATTCATTTTATAATGTTGCTTGAGTTGCAATTATAATCTTCATATTTTTTTCAGAAATTTTTACATTAACAGCCGCCAATATACCCTCTGAAGTTCATTGATGTTTATTTTATGCTATAACGGGTAAAGAGGATGAGATGTTCGTTTCACATGCAGCTTGAGCTGAGGTGCTATAGTGATTTGTCACAACACGTTAAAGAGCCACAAAATGGAATTAATTGTTTGAATTTCTGACACTTTCATACCAAAAGTAGGCTCAGTCTTGTCTGTCAGTGCATTGTCAGTGTCGTCTCTGCTCTACGATGTATTTTTCACATGAGAACATGGTGTGTGTGACATGAGAGCACCATGGCTTGTCGGACATAGCAACAGTAACTAAGGAGGCGGGTCTTTCCGAAGGGTCAAATGTGAAAAACGCTAATTATCCACCTTTTTCTTCAGTGCAGAAGTAAGCCTATGGGCAAGACATCCGGTTCATTAGCCACTATAGGAAAATAATGAGAAGAATAACAACGTGCAGTAAACAGTAAAACTGTTTGCACTATAAACCAGTGTGTTCGTAATTAATATAATCCATTAAAATAATATGGTAAGACACACCAATTTTCAATATCAAGCAGCAAAACAAACTATTTTGTACAGCTAAAAATAGTTGGACATGGATGAGACCAGAAGCTAGACCCATAGAATTTACAAATGGCGTTTCTTTGAGAAGGGTCAAATGTGAAAAATGCTTATTATCCACCTTTTTCTTCAACGCAGAGGTAAGTCTATATGGGCAAGACTTCCGGTTCATTAGCACGCTTTGAGGAAATAACGAGAAGAAAAACAACATGCAGTAAACGGTAAAACTGTTTGCACTACAAACCAGTGTGTTCATAATTAAGAACACACTTTTTCTTCCCACTCTTACGGGAAGAAAAAGGTGGATCTTCAGACTCCTGCTGCATCAAAGTTTGCAGCACTGTAATGTAGCCAAACAAAGTCATGTCTACTGAGCACACGATGTAGTGATCTCCTCATTGCAATGCGATTTCTGCAATCTCATGAATACTTTCACCATAACTAGAACAGTGAAACACAATGAAAATATGATAAATGAGTTTTAGCGAAAATGCAGAAATCAATTCACTAACACTCACGCAGATCTGTCTGCAGCGATTACAAAGAGAATGATTTTTGATCGCTTTCTGCATAAATAATCATCTCAATATAGAAAACACTTGTTCCTGTGTTGGTGTTCCTGTTGAAGTTTCAAGTGAGCCTGTATTTTCTACTGCAAGAAAAAAATGTAAATGATAGAGATATCAATCATCAATATGAAAACTCATTTGTCATACGCAAATCTGGCATATAAAGTATAATATATATCTGGGGAAAAGATGGCATTTAAATGTAAATATGCATTCTGTGCTGTTTGTGTGAATTTTCTATAAGTCCATTTTACATAAAACTACACATGAACACTTCAACTCCAGCCTGTTTTGCTTTCATATGCTTCATATGCTTTCATCTATAACCTGCAGCCCAGTAATTTCACGGCAAATATTTCTCCTGATAAATGTTACAATTCAGTCTGGATCATATGACTATTGTCATGATGTGTTGATTGCAGCTAGAGCTACAGAAACACCTGCAGATGTGTTGCATATTTCTAGTTTATCTACAGAACATATGCAACAGAATATTCATATTCCAAACTAATAGATTTCTGACACTAGATACAAATAATTTTTTTCTTTGTGTTGTATTTAGTGATCATTTTGTCTTGGCATCTTGCCTCTCTCTCTTCTTGCTTGTAATGTGAATGACGCACGTTGCCAGCTTTCTCGTTATGTGTGTGTGTCTGTTGTTACATTCCTGACTATATAAGGCAGAGTGTGTCCTCTAGCCAATACCAAGGGACTGGTCAGATATAAGCAGCCAGTGTGAGTGTGTGCCGAGTTTGTGTGCGAGCGTGCATTACAGTGTGAATACTATAATAATAATAATAATAATAATTTCCTATTTCCTATACAAAATAAAACTCACTCCTATACAAAATAAAACTCTAATTTGGGAATAAAACTCACTAGATTTTGTTAGATTTATTCTTAAAGCATGAAAAAACTATTTCCCATTTTCCCAAAATAAATGTAATATATTCTCTGCCAACAGCTCTTAATATCTTAGGACATTTGCTTTATAAGAAAATGTATTATGTGTGCACATGCAAATATTCCACAGGCTAAGAAAAAAATATTAAAGGGATAGAAAAAAAAAGAAGAAAATTCTGTCATCATTTACTCACCGACATGTTATTTCAAACCTGGTATGGTTACCATACCAAAACAGCCTGGTTATCAACATTCTTTAAAATATTTTCTTTAGTGTTGTGTATGCCCTTCTTTCTTCTCTGGAACACAAAAGAAAGTATTTTGAAGAATGTAGGTAACCAGACCATTTACCATCGACTTCCACTGAATGGATTAACATAACAGTTTTGGGTGAGCTATCAAGAAAATGATCTTTGCAGTGAAGGGAGAGAGAAAAAACAGACAACTCAAGCTATGCTTTAAACAGCATTTTTCTTTGAATCGTATTGACCAGACAAGCCCATAGACACACACACCATAGACTTATATATATATAAAAATAATAATAATACATTATTTTAAAATATGAGCCTTTAAAGGTTACACATGTAGCCAGTTTCCACTAAAGTCAGAAACATCTCTGACTCTGTGAATTTTGTGATATAAAGTTCTTTTTGAAAGAGCCCTGCAATCAAGACGTGCCGAGCAAGTGATTATGTTTGATTCAATGAAGCTCTGACACACACACACACACACACACACACACAGAGAGAGAGAGATCAGACATTCAGTGAGGAACAGAGCGCCAAAAGAGGCATTTTGATCTTCTGCTTGGAATCAGTTAAAGGGTGAAGGAGGAACCAGTGGCACAGGGAAAGAATAATGAGATGTGTGGTGTAGGTGTGTACATATCTGTTTTATTTTTTTGAAAGATTTTGCATTCATCATCAATTCAAAATGCCCATTTCAAAAATAATGCAAGCGAGTATGTGTGTATTTTTGTCTGTGTGTGTTTGTGCGTACCTTTGTCTGGTTTTGCTGAAAGCTTTAATAACAGCAGTTTTTCTTCTTGGAATTGTGGACTTCATTTTCTACGAATTAGAAACACACATTTGTACACCGGTTAGACACATCACAAAATCATCAAACTCACATATATCAACAGCAACTAATACTGAATTAAGAGAAAACTAAAACAAATATGAATTCATTAAGTAACTATAGCAGCCATCTGTGCAGTGAGAGAAGAAACTATTCACACCCGATAATCTCCTGTCTTCATATGACATCTGGTGTGAACCCTTCACTGACCTTTCAAAAAGAAGAGTTGGTAAGGGCTTGTCATCCTTTGTTTATTAAAAATAAATAAATAAATCACAGGCAAAAGAAAAAAGTTATGCACAATTAGTCTTTTATTCTGGTGGACACATTAAAGCATCCCTATTCTAAATTGCTAATGGAAATTCTTTAACAAATACGAAATGATTCTAATAGATTTCCACCAAGAATCAAATAAGATTATTTTAGACAGGGCCATGCATAATATTAGCTCAAATAATGTTCCATAAAAAAAGATTTCCCAGGCTTCCTATGTTGATGCATGTTAATATAAAAGTGTTGAGTCTAAAAGTGTCAGGGAACGTGTGGAGACATAATGCAGATGAGCAGATGCTCTTAAAAGAGAAAACATCATATGGCAAAACACATCAAGTGTTTCTCTTTCAAGCCTGGGCAACATGTGCGTGTGATATCAGGACATGTGGGTCTGAACAAAAAAACAAAGCAAAAAAACACTGATGTACAATCCATATGAAGCTCTTTTTTAATTTAGCAGAAAAGAACAGGATTCACAGCAGAGAAAAATGGAAACAAAGTCTGAGTATGAATCTATCTCTTTTCAAAATCCTGAATATATATTTCTCACCTCTGTTCAAAGATAATAAAACTAAGAAAAGAACCAGAGTGAGTTAGACTGGAGTTAACGTTACATCGGTGTAAGAGCAGTACTTACTGTAAGAGAAGTTATAAAACCTTGCAACTTTAGGTATGTACCTTCTGTCCTCAATTTCTAGCAACCTTTTTAAACTCCAAAAGCCTTCTGTCCTCAATTTCTAGCAACCTTTTTAAACTCCAAAAGCCTTCTGTCCTCAATTTCTAGCAACCTTTTTAAACTCCAAAAGTTCAAATGCACAAAATGAAAATTATTTGAATTCATTAGGTAAGTCCCAGTGCTAAAACTCAGCCTTGCAGACATCACTTCATAAACCACAGATTGAAAAGCAGGTGCTCAACTAAATGTAGAGAAGGTTGCACTCAAAAAAATCTAGAAAAAAAGTGTGACATAAATGTAACTTTAGTCCTTAATCATTAACATGCCAGTTACAACAAAGCAACCTCTAACCTACTCAACAACAAATTGTATTAATACCCCTCTAAATAAAATAAACCCAATTTCTTTCACTCGTAGATCCAAATGTCTTTTTAACAGCATTCCAGGAGTTATGCAATTTTGTGCCTGGACTAAAATGGAATCCATTTAATATTAGAATTTGATGAAAATATGCAATACCGAGAAAGCAGAAGGGCTTTTTCTAAGGACTGAACGCTCTTGAGCGTCTGCGTAATGCATTGCATGTATAGTGTGCACGTTCACAAGCATCAAAGCCGGGCCATGAACTCCCCCTTCTAAACACTATCTGACTTAACACTGTAATCTAAATGGCATCTTCATTTTGTCCTGCTCCTTCATCATCCTCCTCCACTCGACCTGACTACATTAGCTGGAGGGCCTTTCACTTTCATTTTATTTCATCAAATGTAAAAGAACCTCCAGTGAATAGCCACAGTAAATGCCCCACACAAACACACGCTGACATAACGCCTTCAGCATCATTGCTCTGTCCTCCAAAGCTTAATAAGACTTCCACAAACATGAGCAGATTTCAGCAAATTAATCCCATTACTGGCCCAAAAATACTAATAATAACAGACCAGATTTTTTTTCAGCCCTTTTCATTGTGATAATCTTTGCTGAATACAGGCCAATCTGCTCTTAAACTGCTGTGAAGCCTTTAAGCAAAACTTTACACTGAAATATGCAGCAATTACCTCCAGGAACCAGAACAAGAGGCTATATTTAGTTTAGGTAGAGGCTTTTATATTTAGATACCACTTACCACCAGTAACAATATTAAATATGAGTTCAAGCACGCATTATCACTAAATGCATAGCACGTTTAAGAAAAAGTCTGACGTACAGCTCACATACCCTCAGTCTGAAGTCCAATCAAGGTCACCTCATGTGAACTTACACACACACCTTTTCCTCCACAGGCCTTGTCACCGGTCCACTTCTGGTAGATTGAAGGTCAGTGCCGTTTGAGACCCTCTGATGTGGACTCATTTTCATCCATCTCCCTCAATCATCCTCAGCAAGGCTTCTCTAAATCTTCTCATTCACAGAAAACATGCATCAATTCATACAAAGTAAACGATATCGTATTGTCTTTGAGAATATGATATTTTTTCAATCATAAAGGGGTTTGATTTTATCGCCCTGATGAGAAGTTGTCTGGATCTTGGTGTGAGGAACTTTACCCACCCAACCCATCTCCCGTTCCCCACAACTTTTTCTTTTCTCTTTAATTTTCATTACTGTCCTCTTCCTTTTGCCCTCCCTCCTTGGCAAGGCTTTCCCATTTCTTTCCCTGTTTTCTTTCTCTCTGTCCTGTTTCCCTCACACACATTCTTTCTGTCTAGTTCTCTCTCTAAATATGGACATGGGGGTTCAGTGTTCTACAGTCGCTGAAGTTCCAAGGCCCCCCACTGGATGTTATTGTCACTACAGAAACTATGAAAATCAAGTTCAGCTTTGCAATCAGCAGCAATTCAGTATTTTTAAATGCTGCTTTGAAAACGCTCATGATGACCGCTTTACAGTCCAGCTTTGTGCTGAACGTTCAATGCAAAACTAATGGCCACATCTCAAGCGCAGTTTCACGGGTTCATGAACGAACTGGTGAAAAATACCAGTAAATAGAAGACAAATTAGCTGGCTTTTGAACTGTAATATATCAAGGAGCAACTAACAAAGAAAAAAATCATTTTCAAAAAGCTTTAGAAGGTTTTAATTCATGGGTCATAAGACCTGCAGAGGAAGCTCTGCCCACCGGTGCAACAGAGGTGTGACAAAGGTCTGAGTCACACAAGAGGTTTTATCATATTGCCTCCATTTTGTCACTTCTTCCCTCACAAGATTATCAGCACTTGGACACAGACAGAGCCAAAATATATCATTTTTAAATGTCTATTTTTATTTAATTGGTTATGCATTTACTTATTTATTTGCCTTCATTTATGAAGATGTTTACATTTACATTTAGTCATTTAGCAGACACTTTTCTCCAATCAGAATTACAAATGAGGACAACAGAAGCAATCAAACCAACATTACCATATAATTTGTCATTGCATTAGAGTGGCCCAAAGTGTTACATTTAAATGGCACTCTAAATGTACACATTTCAATGCATTAAACAAATACACCAAGCACCATCTGCCAACAAATGAGGTTTGGCCTTTTCTTTTTTGGTCTTAATAAAAGGCATTAAGTGTTTTTACATGTACACTACACTGATAGTTATCAAATATCAAAAAATAAATAAATGAAATAAAAATAAATGAAATAGTCTTTTCTCTGTTTTTACATCCAAACATAAACAGACATTGAAAAAAACATCAGAACACAGGAGTTAACATGCAGAGCGAAAGTTGGAGTAATAGGGAAAAACCATTGTGTGCCAATCACTTTTTCATTCCAATTAAGCGTTTAAAGAACACCGTGTAATACTCTTTTTCTCTGTTGTGTTCTCAGTGTGTGTTTGTGAGAAGAGGCTGATGAAAACACTTGCTTAAAACTCATCGTGAAGTAACAAACCCAACTTCTCCTTTAAGACAAACAGAATATTAGAACTTCCCCTTTAAGATAAGGGCCACAACTTTAGCTGGTTGAGTGTTGAAATGATGATTGCACACACATCTGATTATTAACAGAGATATCGAAAGCTCACTCACACCCCACACATAGCCACACATACACACTCATACACAAACATATGCACAACACACACAACCTTTTGAGCAAGAGAACCCTATAATTTTGTCCACTGTATATTTATAATCAGAGATTAACAAGCAAGAAGAACAGTGTTTAAACAATGTTTAATATCATTAAACCCAACCACAGACACACACACACACTTATAGAAATAAGTAGTACACATTCATGCACAAATATAACCAGACTGGACACACACACTGTAATACACAAACAGATGCACACAGCAACATTATGAGACATTATGAATATGTTCAACAGAAAATAAACTAACCAAATAGATTTTTATTTTACATTTGATGTTTTGATAGGAGCAGATAAGAGCATCTATGTATGCGTGTGAGAGTGTGATACAAGTGTATGTGAGTCATCATGACTAGTGTGGTTGTATGCTTTGCTGATCTATATCTCCATCTAGTCACACTGAAAAGCTGCAGTCAAGATCTAATCCAAACCAGAACCAAAACCAGCACAAGCAAGACCCAGATCTCTCCGAACCAAGCTTCTGATTAAATATAGCTATATACCTTAAAACAACTCACTTCCTCTAATTTTAATTAATTAATTTTTTTGTGTGTGTGCTATTTTCACTACTGCAGATAACTGCATGACAAGCTGAAAATAACAGAGAAGAGGTGTCTCTTCGAAGGAAGTGTCTTTTTCTTTAGAAGGTGTAACTGAAGTTTTTCTCTCGCTTTCTTTCTTTCTTTCTTTCAAACACACTCTGTGAGAATCAGGCCTGAAACACTGCTGTTGTGACACACTCTCAGCCGCAGTGTGGAGGGTGGAGGCTGCTGTAGTTGTGAGTCAGTGGTCTCTGAACACAAGCTTTACTGAGTAAATTCAGAAAATAATAATAAAAAAATTATGTACGATTCCATACATATTCTGATCCAGTTTCATAGATATAAAATTGGAGGGTACGAGTCATGCCGGATACATGGTCGTTTCTCCATCTGCTGTTTTTCTTAGCATCTGTTTTTTTTTTGTGTGTGTGTGCTGTAAATCTTACAATACGAATGTAACTGCACATTAACATAATTGTCAATCTCCTTCTAACACACAATAACATGCATGCCTTCAATAACATGCACTACACAATCTTATCCTTCCCAGAACTGCATTACCATAAATACCACCCTTTGCACTCTCATTATGCATGTGAAAATGTGCAATCCAGTGAAAATTTTATGAACAACAATGAAAAAAATCAATGAACAGCAGATGAACCAGTAAGATCTTCATGTCCACAGAAGCCAGCGCTATCACTTAATAAATTCATGTAACCTCAAACAGAAGTCAAATGAGTTGGCTCTTCCACACAGGAACTTAGAGGAACCTCCTCATCAACACAAGACAGTAGAAACTACACCAAGTACTAAATTAGTAGTTCAGCCACTGTTCATTTTTTTATTAATTTTAAACACTATAATCTCTGTTTACACAACACAATCAAACTGTGTTCACTGTACATTTTAGAATTGGATCATGTCAGTTAAGCTTATACAGCAACAGTGGGAGGAAAATGAGGAAAGTTTCAGCATGTGTCCATGTCATTATCTTTATATGCTAAGTCACATGTAACAAATATAATTGGAATTATGCAAATGTAAACTTAAAGGGATACTCCACCCCAAAATGATTTTTTTTGTCATTAATCACTTACCCCCATGTCGTTTCAAACCCGTAAAAGATTCGTTCATCTTCGGAACACAATTAAAGATATTTTGGATGAAAACCGGGAGGCTTGTGACTGTCCCATTGACTGCATAGTAAATTGCACTGTCAAGGTCCATAAAAGTATGAAAAGCATCGTCAGATTAGTCCATCTGCCATCAGTGGTTCAATCTGAATTTAATGAAGCGACGAGAACACTTTTTCTGTGCAAAGAAAACAAAACAACGATTTTATTCAACAATTCGTCTCCTCTGCTTCAGCGTAGCGCCATTTTAGAGAATATCCACTGGACGCAAGCAGCGTATGCTCTTGTGTGTCAGCCACGCCACAAGGATGCGCTGTTTTCATTCATTTCAAAGCGTAAACAAGCGTAGAAGATGTATCCTTGTGGCGCGGCTTTTACGAGTTTGGAACGACATGGAGGTAAGTGATTAATGACAACATTTTCATTTTGGGGTGGAGTATCCCTTTAAATTGCTTCGTCCACCCCTGAGACACCTGAAATCTGCTAAACAAAATTACAGGCTTCACTAGCTATGTTTCCATCCAAAGATTCGAATTAAACTTATGTGCAAAACTGGAATATCGCATAAAACATATGCAAATAAAGCACCGTTTCCATCCAACGAGTCAAAGAGAACAACATCGTCACTTCCTGATAAACTGTGGCACTAAATATCACTAAGAATATAGGAGAAGCCACTGAATATAATAATTTTCATATTTGACATAAATTACTTGCACCTCAGAGCGAGCAGACGAGACACAATAAATGCGGTTATTACGTTCGGAGGAGGATGCCTGTTGTTTCGGAACGCAGTCGTGTAAGACAATTATACAGAAATACTTTGACGACAGACTTTGCTCAGGCTTTTCAAAACGACCATAACAACATATAGATGCTGTGAACGAGATCGGTCCGCTGGTTAGTCAAGTTATCCCGTCTCATAGCGCAAAGTCACATGACTTTTTCGATGCGCACGGAGGAATTTATTCAGTAAATGTGTTTCCATCGTAGTTTATGCACATTTTTTTTTATCGGATAAAAAATTTATCCTACTCAAATGTGCACATAAGTTTTTTATGCGCATTTTTAGAATTTATGCTCATCTTGGCATTTCCATCCAGCGCTTTTTTATGCGATATTACAAAATGTGCATAAAAATAGGTGGATGGAAATGCAGCTACTGTTCTTGGCACTGTTTTTGTCATTTCAGGCAGCATGAGTCTGGCAATGGAAATATGTGAGCTTTTGTTTGCATCGTCTCAGCTGCGTGAGACAGACTCACAAGCTGGTCGATGGACCACCGATGCCGCATGCTGTGCCTCGACTCATCTAACATGAGGAAAACATTGAGGAATGCCAAACATTTGCTTTAATCATCGATAAAAAGCATTTTGTGCAACTGTGCTTGAGTAACTAGCGTATGCTATTAAGAATACACTCAACGTACATTTACATTTACATTTCGTCATTTAGTAACTTGCAGTACTGAAGCAACCTTGAGTTAAGTGTCTCTCACAAGGACACATGAAGGATTCATGACATGTTTTTACTCAACAGTCAATTTGGCTTTGCAGCCAAAATTGCATTTATTCCACTGTAAATTCCAAATACAGCTAACTTCAAAAATAATAAAAAAAATTATTAAAAAAACCCTCAAGGATTATCAGAAAGGGTTTCGGTCCATAAAACAGCTGATCAGTTGTTTCCTCACAAAGGTCAATGGACTAAACTCTGCTTGAAGAGACATCCATTCAAAAAAAGCCATCCCATTCTCACGGGACAACTTTTTTGAGCAATGTTGCTTGGGCACTTTCCCATTGAGAATGGGCAACAAATTTCTATCTGGATACTTTAGATCCGTAGTGGACTCTGTGTCTCACCTGGTTGCCCGCTGACAGCAAATATTTCCCTGCAACATTGTTCAAAAGGTTTCCCTGTGCATCATTACCTTGATAACCATAATGCACCAAATTGTCTAGTAAGTTGATAGAGTTACACGCAACGGTTGATTTTCAGCTGCATTTGGCAGGTTGGTGGGTATTAATTTCAGTTCTTAGACACAACACTGATAGCTCATGGCTCACAGGGGCAGATATTGTCACTTCTTTTTAACTTTTGATGAGACAAAAAGCTATTTAGCACTAACTTTAACAGTTTGTTTAGGTTTTTAACCAGCCAAAGCAATGGGAACGTGCAAGTTTGAACAGTAAGCCTGTTCTCTTCAATGCATGTACACTGAGCAATAAAATTTTCATAAAAGCACATTGCAGTGTGCTCAAATGACAGTAAGTGGCAGGAAGGCACAGCGGGTGTAAATGCTCAGGACAGCCAAACACTCAAGCTTGATTAGACTGAACTAGCACACAGCCGGCGACCTGTTGCATTAACTTGACTATTCCTATACATCTCTAATTATTCAACCATTCTTAATGGTGCAAAAGACTCATCATCAGCCATTAAATTAGCTGTTTCCTACCCTTGCATGTATGAAAAACAAACAATTGCTATTAACAACGATGTGAATGTCTTTGCACAATAAAAAATCAGTATTTATTTAGTATCAATTTATATTACTTCTGGTGAAATGTAAAAATGATTTTATAGGCTACTGAATTATTTAATTGTGTGAATTGATCGGGGCTGCTTTTCTTCAAAAGCATCATAAGCCTAAGTGGACTGCAGAGACCATTAATGCCGATGGTTTCAGCACAGCCCAGGTTGTTTTAATATAATCATTTTGAATTATTTAGTATAAAATTCAGCTTATAAAGTACAAAGGCAGTCAAACTACAACCCAACTTGAAGATCCAGTGATCCCAAAGAGCTTGATGCCTGACCAGGACTTCTGCCGAATGGGAAGGTCTACGGTTGAAACTGTGCTCAGTCGTCAGCAGTGTTGAGGCATGAAGAGAAAAAGTGAGAAAACTCTAACAACACCAGACCTCAGGGCATCCAACATCCTCACCAGAAGTTCACACAATACCACATGACAGCTGAGCACAAAAACACCAATCAACCACAAGATCAGTCCGTGAAGAATTCGCTCATTGCAACTGGACTCTAAAAACAGCTCAGCTGCTGGCAGCACTACAAACCTCAAACTTGAACTTTTCCCTGTGTTCTCAAATAGTTTAAAAGGCACCTGAAGGATGAAAGCCAAGGCTTCTTAATCAGACTGGCAAAGAATGAGTTCCTCACTTCTCAAAGTGATGTTCACATTATTTACAATTCACACTTCAGTAAACTGTAACCCATCAATTCCAGCCAGCGACGCTGAGCAGCAGGAGGGCCTGAAGACTCTGCTCAACCATAACTCAAATTTAGCCTTTTCGTTTTTTTACTGCACTTTTTACCCACTGAACCCACGTCCTGATTAAAAAGTTTTGTTGGAATGAATTTGAGTCGCAAATTATTTTTCCATTAGTGAGGACAACATTTCTATTACCTAGGAGGGAAAAAGGCATGTTTATGTCAAGAAGAGAACTGCTGGATTGTGTTTGTGTTATTAGTGCATTAAAGTATAAATGAATCCCAAATCCATCCAACAATTTTCAAAGACTGCAGGGTTACTGCCACTAGAAGCTGGCAGACTAGGCTCTCCACACTCCGCAGGAGAACCAAAATTAATATCACGTCACTGTGTTCAGCAGGGGCTTTACGACTTTAATGGTGCCCACATTTATTCATCTGACCAGAATTCCAGATTGATCTATAATAACATGCTAAGCTATTAAAAGTTACTGCTTTCCTCAACCAACAAGTTTGTGTTTGTATCATAGGATAGGATTCTCACATTAACTAAAATGAAAATCACCCACTGTATGCACACACACTCTGAATGTATTTCAAGCATGGAAATTGCTGGCAGCTTGAAGTCCAAATGGAGTCAGAAATTCTGCCAACATAAGGCACATCTAAGGATTGTGCACAATGAATGAAAAGTCTGTAAAAATAGGGCCCAATGAATAGTGTTAATTCAAAGGAATTTTCTGTATTGATTTGTCACAGAGGTTTTACCCATACTTTGAATTATGCATTGCATTGTCTTGCATTTTAGGGTAAAACGTCCATGAACTTAACAGGAAAAGGTACTGGTTCTGCTAGAACATTATCTATTTTTCTATCTATCTATCAATTTTTTATATAGGGAAGTCCAACCCAATGCAACACACACAGGGCTACAGTTTGTGGAGTAATTTGGCGGGAGAGTTTGTGGCTGTTATTGCAAACGCAGAGCCTTTTTTTTTTACATTTCACAACTACTTTAACACATATAGTGTTGTCTCTTAACCTCCAGATATTTCCTGCTCTAAAGCCTGCGTGTTATCTTCCCCCTTTTACTTCCTCCTCGTGCTGGTGGCTTATTAGTGATCACACACATGCTGTCCTCTTCACACAAACACTCATCAGCGCCTGATACATTTGTGCCCCGAAGTGCACACGTCCCCGCGGACGGGCCACCCAGAGGAGCCCAGTGGATCCAACCAACGGTGAAGTGAGGAACGCAAAGGTTTGAACATCTTCTCAGCTAGGCTAGAAAGATAACACAAGAAACTAGTGTTAAAATAGGAAGAGAAGTGAAGAGAAACAGAGCGTTGCATGGTGGGCGAACAGAAAGCTCCATTAAATAATCTAAAATTAGTACTTGTGTGATGTCTTTCATAGGATTTTGATCTTTTTTCAATCCTTTTTCATATTTTACCTCATATTTACCTGATATTTTGAGCTGGGTGCTGCTCTCCACTCAAGGACTCGCTTTAGTCTGAAAAATATTTCTAAAAAATTAAGAATCATTGATTATTCAGCTTGTTTGAGTACATCTGACGAACGGGGGGAAGAGGGAGGAGTGAGAGGGACAGATCTTCCTGAACTAAACGTGTTTTAATATCGTTTCCCCCCCTCATCTCTCTAGGTCTATCCACACATCTACCGGTCTCTCTCTGATCTAGACTCTTCTCTTAGAGTATTTGACAGACTGTGGTTGACACTCGATTTAAGGGGGTGTCAGTTTGTCAAATACCCCAAGAGAGGGGGCACGAGTCTCCAAAGTTCTCCATCGCTACGTTTGATACAAGCAACCCTGTTACACCCTCATGTTCAACGTGTGCAGCAGCGCATGTGTAAGTTTAGCTACTTATGCTCAGTGCTGTGTAGATTGCTTACAAATTGTAGTCTGTTACTGATTGTTACTCTGTTACATGATAAAAATTGTAGTCAGTAATGTAATCCAGATTACTCATTTTAGGTAATGCATTCTGACTACTTTTGGGTTACTTTTAGATCACTTTTGACCTAACTTGTTTATAGATTTGAACGAGATTATTGTTAGAAAAAGCAAAGAGAAATAAAGTATATTCCATTCTGTTATCAACATCATGAAACACATTAAACATTACATTACTCCAGGGTTTCCCAAACTAGGGTAAATGAAAGAAGTGCAGATGGCTTCTGAGTTGATAAAAAAAATTTGACTGAGAGGTGCTTTCGTCCTCAAACTCAGAAGCATGGATTGCAAATTAATTTACATGACATTTATGTGGCCATTCTATATTGTGAATTTTCAAAGCTAAATGATATGACACAGTAGCATTTTTTAGAAAGGAATTTGTAATCATGTAATCCATAAAAAGTAACTGTAATCTGATTATGAGCATTTTAAAATGCAATATAGCCTAATTACAAGTAATACATTTTTGGGTTACACTTTATTTTAAGGTGTCCTTGATACAGTGTAATTATACATTTAAGTACTGAGTAATATTAATTAACTACATGTACTTACTAGCGTTAGGATTAGGGTTTGGCTTTGGGTTACTTGCATGTAATTATGCATAATTTATTGTTATTATAATAGTAAGTACATGTAACGTGTAACAAGGACACCTCAAAATAAAGTGTTATCCATTTTTGGAATCTGATTACATCATCCAGATTACATGTAATCCATTACTACCCAGCTCTGCTTATTCGTGTGCAAAATGTCTAAGGAAAATATCAAATAAATAGAAGCACGTGATGTTTTACATATAATCTATTCATTTATAGTGTGTGTTTGTGTTTATTGGCTCTATAGTACTGCAGTCTTTCTGGATGGATGAACAGGTAGATTGGATACATAGATGAAAAAACAAATGCCAGAAAAGTATTATTAATGCAGTGCTATCTGTATCACAGATCATTACGTTAAAGTAAAGTACTCTTACACTCTCAACATGATTTAGACAACCAGTGTTTAGCATGCTGATCATACTGACAGCTGCTGATGACAGTTTGCATGAACAAGTTCCTCGCTACAGACCACTGGAGTTGTGAAATTTGTGTTTCATTGTTAGTATGTGTTGTAATGTGTGTGGGAGTGTGCTATCTGTTATCTGTTAATTAAATCTAACCATGTTTTGTTAACATTTAGAATTTCAATTCTGTGTACAGTGGCTGTTTATTAGAACATCAACCAATAATTACTAATGGAAATTTCTCTTTTAGAAATGAAATTTTATCAGGTTAATAAGAAAAGTACATTTGCATTTCCAGAAAGAAATACCAGTGCGTGCAAGGCTGCAAAAGATTGATTTTTGTTAATCTTAGGTGTTAGCATCTGGTCTTACAATAATAAAATGTTTGAGTCACCATTGTCATGACACCCAGCACTCGTCTTGTTTTCTGTCAAGTGTGATAGGATTACTCCTATCAGAACTGAGCTGAGAAAGCCAACTTTCAACTCAATATCTGAATTTGAACTTAATTTGATTTTAGGCAGCAAACTAATTTGAATTTAAGGACGTTTCATAAAAACCATCATGAAAGTGTAATTTACTGTTATATGGGGTGTGGGCAATTGGGGGGGGGGGGCTAAATCCACGCAAATTATAATTTATGAATTGAAAGGACAAACAAAAACAAATATAATCTGCAAAAAGCAAGGTATAAAAAGAGTCTATATGCTAATTAACTGCAGAAATTAGTAGTGGTGGGGGAAAAAAACTCAATTTTAAACAGAATGTTTGAAGAATAACAATACAATGATGATCTTCTCATTCACTGTATTAAAAAACAACATTCTTCAAGCAAAACTGTTGTAAAGCTGGTTGTTTTCTTACTATCAGTGACATGTAGTTTCCCCAGAACAGCCTGAGGTTAAGCATAGGTTATAAGGTGATTCTTGAGTTCGCCGTCTGGGTTTTCTTTGGATGTATGACCTTTGACTTACTAGCCCGAAGCTTTAAGCAGTATTGATCTAATGGTCTTATGCTGTGTAGGCTAACAACAGTATTAACTTGCTGTTTGATGTATCCACTTTGACTCACACATTCACATTGATCCAGAAGGATGTGGTTTTAATCTTCCAAACATGCAGGTGACATGGAGGTGAGTCATCTAAAGTCTAATGCACAGTGTCAAACGCCTTGGGCCTCATTTATAAAGTGTGCGTACGCTCAGATTTGATCTTAGAGTGTGCGTACGCTTAAATCCACGCCAAAGCTCATATTTATAAAGACGGTCTTTGACGTGGAAGAGTGCTAACCGCCACGTCAAGGTCTGAGCAGGCGTACGCACTTTTCCTTGTGGCAAAGTCAGAGTACTGCAGCTATTTGAATATCTAATAAAAGCGGTGTACGTGCAAGCACCGAATTCATCATAAACAACAAAGATGCAGTGTGAGAGATTAATTGTGCAGTGTAGTCAGATTTTTTATTAACGGGAGTTTTTGCGAGATTAAACTGACCCTTTTAGCAGCCTAATGTTGAGAGTTCTTTACTCGCATTCTAGGCTACACAGTTTATTCCTTGTTGTTGTTTTTTTATCATTTTATTTTACAAGAGAACTTGCGACGTCTTGTTTTACTACTATTTGGGAAAAAAAAAAGCATAAACATCTCCGACTGTTTTGTCCGTGTAGCCTATAAGAATCTATCGTTCAATAACGGTTTTAATATATTCTATTCAATAACATTGTTAACTGTTTTTATTTATAACATCTGCTGCTTTGCTTCTGTGAAAATGAATAGAGACATCAGCCTTAAACTTTGTTTTTGTCATTTACATCAGTTATATTTGTATAAAATACACTAGATATGTTTGTGTCAGTACATTAATGGCACATTTGAGCAGCATTAGTAAACTGTAAATATAAAGAAATTCCAAATCACATGCTGTTTTTTTCAGACCTGAGACCATAATCGTGTAATAATTTATTTTATTATGATATGAAACATCCAATTTTTCTTTCTATAATGTTTTTTTTTAAAGTTTTGCTAGAATTTTGTGATACTACACTTTTTATTAGTTGTCATAGCAAGTGATTTTAAAAGTAGGATGGCTCACTTTTTATAAGATGACTGAAAATTTTACTTGAATTCGTAGTTTATTCTTACTTTTGGAAACCTTATTGTTTAATAATTACTACTACTACCACCACTACTAATATTATTATTATTTCTGTTATTTCTAGTAGTAATTTTGATAATAGTCAATAGAAAAAATCTAACCACACACACATTGTTTGTCCAAAGAATAATTACACATTATGAAATAATTTGGATCCACGCATGTTACTAATTATGCATCTATGGCCTATAAAATGGCCTATGAAGTAGTAGTTTGCAAGAAGCAGAATGGACCGTGCAATGAGAAGACAACGCATTTTTTGGACTGTAATTTCAAGTCAGACCATTTTTTTAACGTCTTTTAGGGACCTTTGCTGCCCCCTCTACCTCGTTCACAGCCTGCGCTATACACTGCCATGCCACAAATTTTGTTTTGTGTGAAAGCCCACTGGAGAGACTCCCAACCTGATCATGTAAAATAATCTATGAGGCGATGTGTGACTAATTATTATCACATATTTTTATATATGTTTTGTCAACTATTTATACTGTTTTTATTTTTTATGCACCTCGGGGTTGTCACAAGAGGAATTTCGTTGTGTACACAATGACAATAAAGTACTTGAACTTGAACTTGAGAGACTCCCAAAAAGCGTCCCCGCACGAACCTCTACCTCCGCCAGCTGGACCTCAATTTCAGACTCAGTAAAGTTTTTTTTTTCTTTGCGCTAGTCATTCTCAACTCAAGCATAGAAATTTGGATATTGGCGTGTGCTCTTTTATATGATAATGATATTAATTAGGGGGCGTTTACAAGGCGGAGATCTGACACCAGTCAAGATCATTTGCGATTTATAAACGTCACATCTGGAAGAGAGGCGTACGCACGTGTTTTTGTGCGCACGTTCGTTTTCTCTGAATCGCACTTACGCACTTTTGCGAAATGATCTTAGAACAAATTTAGGATGGTTTCTGCGCAACATTTTATAAATGAGGCCCCTTGTGCCTAAGCCCTAAGTGCAATTATTGTAATACATTTTTAAAAGATGTTTTAAGCCAGCAGCCGCTTCATGTAACTTTTTTTGTTTAAAATTATTCAAGATCAATAACTGAGCAAGTACATAACCAACAAGCGTTCAATGTCTTGTAATATTGTTTTAGAATTTTAGTGGTTTGAGTCATTACGTCACGTCTGTATACATAAAGAAGGAGTCCCAGCTAGTTGGCTATATCGTGTGTGTGGATGCTGCTGGTGATGGATCATTTGAAGCCTCTTCTTACAGCAGCTGGAATAATTAAACTTGTCAAAAACGAAATAGCGTCTGAAACGGTACGTGATGGAAATTAAACTCATGTAAGTGACTGAAATTAGATTATATTCCAGTTTAAACTGAACATTTGATTACAGATCCGTTGGATTACAGTACTTACAAAAGATTGGTATTTTAAAGAGAACGAGTTTTAAGGAACATTAAATTGATTTTGAAGGTTAAAATAACTATTTATTTCGATGACATTCGAATGTCAAAGTATAACAATAATAATTTGCAGTTTGACGTGATCTGATCTAACTTTGCAATCGTTAGATTTATTCACCACTGGTAGCGCGATTTATTGTAAAACATTTTTTTAGTTGGTCAGAACAAAACTGGCAGAAGTTACTTTACTTGCTAAGTTGACATGTGAAACTTTTTATTTTAGATATACTTCCAAGACGTAGCATCTGTAAATCCACAGTACAGTGAATATCCACACTGGTGCGTTGATTGACAGCCCACACACACACCTCAAAACATTAGATTCAACTGCACTGAGGAGCCGTGCCGATGCACAACCCATGTAAAGAAGATAATTCTGCAAATAACTGCAGTTGCAGGTTTCAAACAGAGATGGCAACAAAGACACTAAACTTATGTAATGGAGCTTTAAAGGGGTCATGGATTATTTATTATATTAATGTTCCTTGAGGTTTACTTATAATGCTAATAAAGTTTTTGCACAAATAAACAAATAAATATGAGGAAAAATTATTATTTTCAACCCTCATTCTGACCCTCTGTCTAAAATGACCTGTTTTAAGGGGCGTGTCATTTAAAGCTTGTCAGGAATCAGACACTGTTATGATTGGCTAACGTCACTGAATAGGAAACAGTATCAATGCCCCCTGCTATTGCATGTGAGCAGTGGCGGCTCGTCGGGGGAGGCAAGAGAGGCATAGCCTCCCCAAAATTTTCAGGTGAAAATGGGAGGAGGAGGACGATTTAATGTTAATAAAATTCACAATTCATTTCAGTTCATGTCTCAAAATGTGTATTTTTTTGTTTGTAATTTCACAGCTGTAATATCATAACATGCTACTGAAGTTGGAAAGCACCGCTTTGTGATTAAAACCGCTAAGTAATAGAGAAGGGGAGGGGGAGGCCGGGGGAGAGCTGAGCTCTCCTGCCTCCATTGGTAAAAAAAAAATAGCCAATCAGCATCGAGTATTCACTTTGAGCGCTGAGGAGTGTTGAGAAAAGAAACCTCGCAAGGGAGGCTAGCCTCCCTTGTATATCAACCAATCATTATAGAGACGTAAACTACGTGTATAAGTTTGAAGTCTCCCGCTGCGTTGATAATGTACTAAGTAAGTTATGATAAGTAGCGATACTGAATATTTGATCAACAGATTTACCAAGCTGTCATTCAAACAGTGTATACAAATTAAAAATAAAGGGAGAACATGCCTAAGCTGGATATAGGCTACAGCAGTCGGCTTAATTAAATGGCACAACAGGCAGCCAGGTAAGTGAAATTATATTATCTTGCTATATGAGTCCTTTTCTTTACGTTTTCTGACTTAAAGCAACCAAAAAGCCATTTTAAAGTGGTTAAGCAAATAAGTTGATAATATTAATCGGCAGGGATCCCCAGACCAATTAGTGTGCCTCCTCTATTTTAAAACCCACGAGCCGCCACTGCATGTGAGTGTTTTGACAACATGATCAAATAGGATGGTCATTTCCAGACAAAGAATTATGAAATCGTTTACTTACGGTTTGTGATGCAGCTGCAGTCAGATCTAGTACTGCTTCATCTTTCAACAAATGATTCTTTGTGAACTCTCCATGACACTGAGCCCCGTTTACAAAACAAAATATTCCAAAGTCTGAACAATCCTCTGACACGATCTGGGATGCCATTAAAAATAACCTATCCACTTGTTCCTTACGCTGGGATCCTTCTGATATCTGTACAAAGACGCGAATGAGCTGTTTAAACCAAACGCAAAAAAAAAAAATAAAACGCATTAAAGTGAACTTTCTTTCACTCCTTTTGTCCTATTGATGACAGACTCAAGCGCGTGGACTGTGTCAGAAAGCAAACGCACATCTGTATACCGTATCCAGTGTAGACAAGATAGCGGCAGTTATTGAATTTTTTATTTGCTTTTGACATGACGTGACATTCACATTCAGCGTAATCAAGTGTCAAGACATTAAGCAACTGAATGCCAGAGAGCGGGGCTATTCATCGATGTCTTGCTCTGGAGGCAGTGTTTATGCAAATGTTTGTGCCCAGGTGATGTTATCTTGCACCTCAGATCCAAAACAAGCCGTTTTCGGAGCATGATGAAATAAATGCTTTGTTTATAATGAAGAGGACGTTTTAAGCTATGAAGCTTGCAGGATGTTTTAATGGTACAAAGACCTCTTATATGCCAAAAGATCAAGGCATATTTGATTTCTCATGTCATGACCCCTTTAAAGAAATAAATATTCACCCTGTTTGTTGCTGTGTTGAGATTATTTTGAGGTGATATACAGAGGCATACTAGTGGGTCACATTCATTTTATTATTTTGTGTAATTTCAAAGTAACATGTTCATATGCCTTCAAAACAGAACAAAACAAAAACAGCTTTGGAAAAGAAAAACAGATCTTACTGTATATTAAGTGTTAAGTTAAAATGGAAATTTTACATGTGTCTGCTTGTGTATCATTTGCTGCTCATTGCCTCTTGTTTTCCTCGCTGATCGTTGATCTCTTGAGGAACGTGAACTGTCATTCCGTCCATCCAGCGCTCCACAGTCACCTGACACCCCAAACGAGATCTAAGCCAATGACAGAACAGCAGCAAAACACATTAGCACAGTGAACAAGAAATTAATGCTAATGTTTACAGTAGTTTTAAGTCAAAGTTTGCCATTTGACTAAAACATCCATTGCATGGTCTTCACAACAAGGACAGTTATGGCTCGTTTCCACTGAGCGGTACGGTTCTTTACAGTATGGTATGGTACGCAATTATGTCCGTTTCCATTGTCAGAAGTTGTGAATGGTACCAAAATAGCGAACCGCACCGTACAAATTTTTTGGTACCCTTTCGTTGGGGTACCTAGCACAGCAAAGGGTACCAAAAGGGTGGAGCTAAACTCACTGCAGAAGTTGATTGGTTGACTAGAATCTTCACTTTTGCGTGATACAAGGGGATAAAGCTTCTCCTTCTCTCGTTCTGCTCTGCTGTGTTCGGCTTATTACATCAGAGTGCGCAAACACAAAAAAATATAACAGTGTATTTTATAATTTTATATTTTCACACAGACAATAGCCATTTCTCAATATGCGTTCTTGTGGACTTGTAAAACGTCATTGCCCAAAAACCCACGTAATTTTCAAAATATTACTGTTATTCTGTCATGAAATGTAGTTTTAAGAGTTTTTCAGACGAGAATGTAGTTGTTTAAAACTCAAATCTGCGGTTTATTTATAAAGATATAGCGCCTATTTGAAAATTTGCTATGCCGATTTCGGAGCTCCAGGCGATCACCGAGCGCTCAGTGCTCATGTATCCGCCTCGAGCAGCCTCACCTCGGCTAGTCCTTCCGACATTTGCCGCTGGCTCTGATGTCTCTGTAGTGATTAAACATGAGATACAATTTGTTTTGTGTATATTTAACAGGCATTCGTGGTCTCGTGAATCTATTAATTGTTCCTGGTCATATCGTTTTGACTGAGCACAAAGTTTAACTTTATATTTATTTTTAACTTTACCGTAGTAACTTACAGCGCTGACTTTGTATCATACATTTGACTGAATTGTTTGCTTTTGTCTTTATTTCCTCTTATATAAGCCTCTTATACTTTGTACTTATACTTTTATAATGGCTATTATTGTTCATTAAAACTGACATAATAGAGGCAGAGTTGTGCTTATTGTTGTGCTTTATTGTCGATCTCTACTTTCCGGCATACACCACGCCTATCAAGTAAAGGGTACTGTTGGCAGTGGAAACGCAAGCTGGATCAGGGTGTTCGGTCCCGAACCGTACCGTACCGTACTGTACTGACCCGTACCGCTCAGCAGAAACGAGCCATTACATTATAATGTCCTTGTGAACACCTGAGCCACCTGAAATAATAGCATTTAATCAGTTTACTAAAGTACTGGTTACTACAGCACTGATTAGAACTTAGTATGTTATTATTTTGCATTTTAGAAACCATTAAGGATACTACATAACTTCTAGCACATTATGTCAAAAGTATATGTTCTGAATAGCATAACTCCCTTGGAAGTTTACCTGTGCATTTGCTTCAATGCCTGAGCAAATAAAAGTTGGCATTTTATGTTTTATGTTGAGGATGTAGTGAGGATGTAGCTGATTGAACTCATGTATGATGCATTTGATTGAGATAATTAACCTGCTAACAATGCACTTCAGTTTACTTGTGCTCAGCTCAGTTCTATTTCATTTGCGCATTGATGATACTCCTTTTCTTGTCATAATTTACCAACAATTTATGTAAAATCTTTTCTTTATTGTCTAAGATGCATTGATGTGATTAGAGACATCCCACCCTGCAAAAACTCATTTCAGGGAGGTAGCATTACCCCCACCCATGAATAATGCATGAATAAAACTCTTAAATTAAAGTAACGTTAGCAACAAAAATCATAGTTGTTGTCCCTTATCCTTTTCATTTGCTTTTTTTCATGCTCAAACATATTCAGCATACTCGGGATGATTCATTCAATAGCATTTGTGCACATTGTGATGCAGAATGTGATGCTTATTGGAGACACATTCAAGATGCATGTATACAAGATGGAAATGGTAACTGCATGCTCACTGACAATTTGTTACTGGATCACTGAAATTGCATATTAATACCCTGGAAACAGGGCTTCTCTCTCTCTCACTAGATTTCCAGGAGTCTATGAGTTTTCCATTTGCAAGAGTCAGGGAGCTGCTATCAATATGCAGGAGACATATTGGTCTCCTAGACCTTCTGGGAGAGGTGGGATGTCTGTGATTAGCACTGGATAAATCATTCTAAATCATTAAAGCTCTATACTGACTTCACAATCTGACACTTTAGATCCAGGTGTCTTACGTCTTGGTGAGTCCGTAAGCCAAATCCAGCATGTCAACCTCTTCATCCACCACTGGCTCCAGTTTGTCATACACACTCTCCTCAAATATCAGGTGACAGGTGGAACAGGCCAGAGTGCCCTCGCATGCTCCTAAGACACACACACACGCGTTAAGTTTCGATGTTTTATGGGGATTCCATAGATGTACCTGTAATGGTTTTCATATTGTACAAACTGTATTTTTTTATCCCCTTACTCTACCCCTACCCCTAAATTACCAGGATAAGAACAGAACCATTTTTATTCTTTTTTTTTGTTTTTTTGCTAAGAATGAATCAAGAATGCAAAGCATCTAAATAAATAGGTAAACATAATTTTCATATATTTTAATGTTTGCACTGACAGAAATAATGATTTGTGGGATGATAGTAAAATATAAATGTAAAATGCAAAAAAAAAAAAAAATGTAATGTGTGTGGGAGCTGGAAAAAAAGATTATGACACCAGAGCAAAGTATAATCTTACTGGAACAGAACTATTTATAAGTTACTATAAATGTACATTATCTACTGTATCTATATCTATATATACAGTATATCTAACTATCTATCTATATCATTTTTTATGTAAGTTAAGTATAACAATAATAACAAGAAATATAACTTGTTTTTAGAAGGAGCAGAACATAAAATGTATCCCACACAGATCTTTAGATCCAATCAATTCTCAGTATACTGTACATTATCAAATCCCACATTTTTTATTCTGGCTTGAGAAGCTGTTTCACTTAGATATACATCACATCAGAGAAGAAAAGATGAGCATTTCTATTTCATGCTGACTTTAAGTAAAAATTATTTTGTCACACGTAAGCCATAATAAAATGGTTTAGAATAGATTAAATGGAATTTAAAGTTCCATAACACATACATATTTAAAACAGATGGGACTTAGATTGATCACATGGAGCCAAAATAACACAAAAGATGGTCTCATTACCAAAGCCACTGATGTCAAGATTCTTCTTGATGACAACGTCTAGAAGAGTCTCTCCCTCTGTGACAAACACGCTGCTCTTTACCCCCGACTGATTTACAAAGTGCACCAGCACTTTAGAGCCCGGGGAACTGAGAACACACACACACACACAGACACAGAGATAAACACACTGAACTCATTTCATTGCACTGATGTTCTTGGTGGAGACATTCTTACTGACAAAAAAAAATAAAATAATAATAATAATAGAATTGTAAACAATGGATTGGCTTGATGAGTCAAGTATAGTGTTAAAGTGAAATACAGTTTCTGAGCAGGAACAAGGGGTATTTTTTTATTTTTTTAGTATGCGTTTTAAAGAGGGAGAATCTGCAGTGTTCTGAACTAATTTAACTCTTGATTGCACAAGGATGTTGATAAGTTTTAATCATTCAATGTGTTTGCAATCTCTTAATCATGCAAAGGAGGGCTCTTATGATTGCTCAGTTAGGCATTAATGAATTGCCTGTAAATCACAGACAATGACACACTCAACGGACACCTTTGAATTTTGTAATTCCAGACCAAATGAAAAAAAAAATACTTTAATTAGACATTTGTCAAAGAACATATGACATTAAACATGATCCTCTGGCCTTTCTTAGTCTTTAAACAGTGCAGTTAAATAGCAAAGCCCAGAAAAAGGCTACAATTCAAATTTGAGTGTTTTTGGACTTGGTCTTGCTACAAGTAGAAAATGAAAAGTAGATTATCGTCCTCTCAACACAAGAAAAATGACCCTGACTAGGGCATTTGTCATTGCGTTATGTCAACAGTCATAATTGAGTTATAGGTATTCGTGTAGTCCAGCTACATTCGTTATTTGTCTGTCCAAGTAGATATGACACTATACGTAACTGAATATTTATGTCATTAAATACACGTCACCTCATACGCACAATCGATTAATGTGTATACATGCTGGACCATGTTGAGCTACAAATCATATTATCTAAGTCTGTTAGTCCAACTTTGCAAAAATCTGACTGGCACAATTTCAGTCAGACAAGGGTTTATTTTAAAAAAGGCAAATTAGTTTCAGTCCAGGTTTCAGCCCAGGGACTATTCTTTGCAAACTTGCTTTGGGACAATTTGCATTTTAAATTTAAGTGAATTAGGTGGTTCTGTGATGCAGATGACAAATGCCATGTCAGATTTTTCATGTGACTGTTCCCGTTCTAGACTTTCAGTGATGACTCATGCACTATGCACAGGAGACTCTGAACACGTTTCAGTGTCACCCATCCATAAATAGCACATTGTTACATCCCTGCATAGTTTCACAGCTGTTTACCGTTTTTGCTTTGGGTTATACTTCCTCAATCACACTCTTCTGAGTTTTGGATTTCATTTATGTGGTTTGGGCTAATTAATGGAGGTTGTTGCAAGTTACTGAGGCCTTGCATTTTAACTATTTATTTCATATATAGAGAGATACGTTTGAGGAAAAGGGGGTATTAAAAAAAAGGTGTTGATAGATTCAGGGAAGTATTACGTGCTGGGTTTTATGTGAAGAAATGGTGTGTAGTCTTGAGGAGAGCCAAAAGTGCTGATGTCTTCAGGTTTTTACAATATAGCCCACTCCCAAACAAATAAAATTCCATTAAATTACCAATTTTTTTCCTTCATCGCCCACACACATTAGCTCCCAACAGATGCACTTCTGTATTACGAAATATCCTGCATTTAAATCAGAAACGTAACACGGAAGACGCCAAAAAAAAAATTATATTGTGAACAATTAGCCCAATTAACTACATTTGAATTCATTTAATCACATATTCTTGTAAAAATAGGTGTTTTATTTACATCACTTAATTATACATGGTAGGCTATCAAAACAATGTATGTGTTACATAAATTGTGATTAACTTAATCAGCTAATTGAAATACATAATGTAAAATGAAAATAATAATAATAATTCACTACAGACTTATCTTTCACTTGCTAATCTCTATATATATTTTTTTAAATAATATATATTATAGATAAGCACTTGCGAAATGTTTAAAACTGACACACCACTTCCAACGTCACGAGTCCAAGAAATTGGACTGACAAACATATTTTACTGCTGTGTGAGCAAAAAACACTTCGATCTAGTTTGCTTGAGTCTGAAGGATGGGTGACACAAGGCTTTGTCTAAATATAGCTGGAGAGTCCAATCACATGTCAGTAATTGCAGCTTTGTTTCACCAATGTGCAGGGATGATGGGTTTTCTAGACCTGGATGAGCACAATCCTTCAGGTGGAAATACAGAATGGACAGGTGACCAGAAATGGCTGATAATAATGGCCAGCCTGACATGTAGCACTTGATGATCGAGACCAGGCTTTTGACACTGAATTCTAATACATACTGGTGGCCTGAAAGGAAAAGGAATGAGTAGGAAAGATTTTCCAGGATTCTGACTGCCCAGTCGTGTAAAAGGACCAGGACTTTAATGAGGAGCAGGGTAGAGTAGTTTTTCAAGATAGGACCTTGTATTTCTTATGTTGTGGAGCATAAAGCATCTGGACATGTCAAATGTCATTCATATATATTTATAGATAAATACATGAGCATATCTTTGTGGTCTAAAAATAAGTATTATTTTACATAGAAATAGTTCCGTTCACACTTTCTGTTTTCTTTAATGCATGTTTTTGTAATGCATCCTTTTGAACAGAAAGTACTTTTGTCCCTCACATCTCATTGTAATTTGTGGAAAAATAAATATAAATACTAATCACTTTGTTAGTGGACACTTTCGCTTGTTGTATTTTTGCATGATCAAAAGAGATTTGGTGAAGGGAGGTTTTGGCCAGGAGGGAGAAGACAGTCTTATTGAGCTTGAGTCAAAAGCAATCAGTAGTCATCCAGTCCGATATGTCAAGCAATGCACAGATCTTTTCTCAGATTACAGATGCAGAGGCAGATGGGAATGAGTTTGTGTTATCTGCGCAGCATTGATAGAAACACCATCTGATTACAGGCTGTTCCAAACAATCTGGTGTGGGTGGAGAAGAAAAGCACCTCTGATTCCTGTGGAACCCCGGTGGGTTGATAAGAGTGGGCTATTTCACCTTATTTAAGAGTCTAATAAAAGCAAACTACTAAAGTAGATATGCTGTTCACCACACAATACTGAAGAAAGCAAATGATTCTTCTGTATATTGATTGCATTAAAGCTAAGAATACAAAGGTCTAAGGTCATGTGATGTATAAAATAATGAGTGCATTGAGAGTTCTAGTGATCTTTCAAAGAGATGCTGTGGGCAGAACATTCCCAAAGCCAATGATATAATGAGCTGATTTAAATTTCCTTCCACAAGTGTTATTTTCAGGTTTAGGAAATGCAATACATACAAAAAAAAGGAAAATCCTGTCATAATTTTCTCACCCTCATGCCATTCCAAACCAAAATGATTTTTCATTATTATGTTAAACGCAAAAGATATATTTTGTATGAACAAAAACTTCTAAATGTCTTTTTCTATTGCGCATAAGAAACAAAATGTCACATCTCTGGTCAAGTTTACACTACACCTTCACTTGTACACACGCACACAAACCAGTTACTAAGAGCTAGAACAGTTGGTCATTCATTGCATACAATATCTTTAACATTATCTCTTTCATCAGAGAATGGCTGAATCAAACAAGAAGGGTATTATCAGAGTGTGATGTGAAGGATAATGTGATAGAATTGTCCCAAAAAAGGAACCCAAAGTGTTTAATTTTCACTTAAGCAAACCAGACATATAACTGTAATTTATTCTCCACATACTGTAGAATCATAGATCATTTCTTGTTAAAAAATACTCTTTATATTCACTAACCTGTACCTTTAGGTTAATAAACCTGGGTCTGTGTGCAATTAGACTAGCGACATGCACATATTATGTTATTCAAACCCTTCTTTAAAAGGTGTGACTTCCACAGCTGGCCATTACAATGTATCTGTTATTTTTCTTTGTACATTTAAATTAAATGAGCAAATAAAAATAGTCAAACCTCATTTGTTACACTGCTCATGAAGATGGCTTTTAATGCGGTGACAAGATATTATTTGGATGGTGTGACTTGTTTTAAGATATCTAGAATTTACATATTCCATGTACAGACACAAAGCATTATGTGAAACAACAAGAGAAGTACATTTGATCCTTACCCGTTTGGCTGGGATTGACTGCAGAATCTGGGAACTGTGTGAAGAAATCTTGGCTGGGTCCTCGTGGATCCTGGGTGGCACAATGGAGCCAAGCTGGAATGGAGCAGGACCTGCACACACTTACGAAAGGCCATGCTGTCCCGCTGTGCAAGCATGTGTGCATGTGGGTCTATGAATGAGGAGGCTCTGCATCTAATTTTGGGATGTTCTTTGTTTCAAGGACAATGGTAAGGCCAACCCTGATGTGGACAAGGTTAAACACACAGAGAAAAGGAGAGAGAGTGAAGCCTTGGTCTTAAAGGGATACCTCACCCAAAAATGCAAATTCAGTCATTAATTACTCACCCTCATGTTGTTCCAAACCTGTAAGACCTTCATTCATCTTCAGAACACAAATTAAGATATTTTTGATGAATACTTAGCGCAGCTCAGCGCGTTAGTTACTGGTGTCTCACGGCACGGCGTTTCGAGTCTCAGGTCCGGCAGGGATTGTAGGTGGGGGGAGTGAATGTCCAGCGCTCTCTCCACCCTCAATACCAAGACTGAGGTGCCCTTGAGCAAGGCACCGAATCCCCAACTGCTCCCCGGGCGCCGCAGCATAAATGGCTGCCCACTGCTCCTGGTGTGTGTTCACAGTGTGTATGTGTGTTTGTTCACTACTCACTGCTGTGTGTGTGCACTTGGATGGGTTAAATGCAGAGCACAAATTCCGAGTATGGGTCACCATACTTGGCCACACGTCACGTCCTTTCCTTTCCTTACTTTTTGTGCGCAAAAAAATAAAAAAATAATAAAAAAAAAAATATTATTTAACAATTCTTCTCTTCCGGGTCAGTCTCCACTGCCATTCATGAGAGTATCATGACGTATGTGCTGTGCTTTGTTTACAAGCAGAGGAATGCACATGCATGCTTTGTGGTACTGTCATGAATGCACAGGGGAGAATGACCCGGAAGAGAAGAAATTGTTGAAATCATTATTTTTTTTTCTTTGCACACAAAAAGTCTTCTTGTAGCTTCATAAAATTAAGGTTGAACCACTGATCTCACATGGACAATTTCAGCGATGCCCTTACTACGTTTCTGGACCTTGAACGTGGTAGTTGCGTTACTGTGTTAATGCAGGGACAGAAAGCTCTTAGATTTAATCAAAAATGTCTTAATTTGTGTTCTGAAGATGAACGAAGATCTTATGGGTTTGGAACAACATGAGGGTGAGTAATTCATGACAGAATTTTCATTTTTGGGTAAACTATCCCTTTAAAGATCATGAATAGCTTACAGAAAAGAAACCAGCAAAAGAAAAAACACATTTTCTTTATCTTTGTAGTTTACTTTAAAATTCAGTTCTTGACAGGTTTTTGTCATCTGATGGTCTCCTCATGGTGCACTCAGATGTTGATCCTGGGATCAAATCAGATCACAAGATTCTGATCAGATCAAATGATGGATCACAGGAGTCAGAGCAAAGTCAAACTAAAGACCCTCTCTCCCCGATACAATCTCAGAAAGATTTTTCTTCGTTCTTCATATTTGACCTTGATGGACTATGTAAAGAAATTAATCAGAGAGAATTTCCACATCAAAGAAAATATGTAAACATCATAGACCAGTAACAGTTTGAATGTATTGAATGTATTTATGCACCACCAGAAGAAACTCCAAATCTTCCTTTTTGCCAGATTTAGTTTGAAATAGCATCACACCCATTTGTTCTTCAATTTCACTTTAAGTGTACTGTGGCCTCAAGAATAGAGATTTGAGATTTGGATCGAGGTGTCGGCCTTATGGTTCAGATTCTATACATAGCTTTGGGTTAAGGCCAGGTTTGTTTTTTGGTTTGAATCTAAAATTAGTTGTGGTTGACCTGTACAGGTTTTTGAATGGCCAACACTGATATAATATATCTCAATGGCTGCCCCAAGACCCCTGAAAGAACACAAGTTTGAAATCTGCCACCTTGCCTTATAGGCACTCAGTTCTAACCACTTCGGATCTTAAGTGACTAATTGGCACAACAACAAAAAAAACAGCATCCCAAAACCTTCACTAGCAACCACTGAGCTCTCATTCATGCCATTTAGGAGCCCTCCGATATGTGTATTAGCATTGTTAACACAAATAAACTGTGAATATCAACATGCATTACTTATTGTTGCGTACTTCAATAACAGCGTAGTATTTGTGCAAAGTATTTGTGAAGTTAAGGAAAAAAGAATTACCTTGGAATCTTGAAAAGCCTGCAGTATGATATCATTCATTGTCTGAGTTTTGTGGTTTTAAAATAGCTTGGAAAGCCTATTAAAGTCTGAGTGTGAATGTATCTTCAGTTTCTTACCGAGAAGCAAAGAAAGCTGTCAGCCGATAACATTCACCTTGACTTAAACTCCTTATATGAGACCACTTCTTTTAAATACTGCAATTTTGGGTTTAGTATAATTGCCTTAGGAAACCGCTTCACAGAATACTTACCCATTTTTATTTTATAAAATACATTTATTTACAAAGATCCAAATGGCACAATTCATAAACAAAGACCGAAGAAGAAGAAAAAAAGATAAAAGAGTTTTGGATACGTTTACTTGGATATTTTAGCTGAAAATAATTTTAGCGTATGTTTTTGTCTTTATGTTTGTTGTATATGAATCAGAATCAGAATCAGAATGAGCTTTATTGGCCAGGTATGTTTGCACATACGAGGAATTTGTTATAGTGACAGAAGCTCCACAGTGCAACAGAATGACAGCAACAGGACAGGACACAGACAACAAAAGAACAATATACAAATATACAAATAGGCAATGTACAAAATAGCAAAAACACTATGCAATACAGACAATCATGTGTGTACAGGTCTGACATGTGCAAATTTGAAATGGAAAAAATAATAATAATAAAATAATAAATTTAAAAAATTATATATGTATGTGTGGTGAATAAATAATTGTATAATAGTGTTGTGTGTTCCACGTTTAATGTCAAGTGTTCATGAGATGGATTGCTTGGGGAAAGAAACTGTTCCTGTGTCTGGTCATTCTGGTGCTCAGAGCTCTGTAGCGTCGACCAGATGGTAACAGTTCAAAGAGGGAGTGTGCTGATGTGAGGGGTCCAGCACATGGGCTGTATTGATCCACATCCTTTGTGCATGTGTGTGTGTGTGTGTGTGTGTGTGTGTGTGTGTGTGTTGTTTATTGCTGATATACTGTTGATCTCTACTGTGAATACTGCGTGATTGCACCAAGATTTCCTGGGAAACATTCATTCATTTATTCATTCATTCATTCATTTAGCCCTATAAGGAAAAGGAAAAGGCCAATTAAAAACATTTTGAACTTTGACTAAATATAATTGTCACATCACTAAATAAATTATATATATATATATATATATATATATATATATATATATATATATATATATATATATAATATATATAAGTTTATTTAGTTTATTTAATAGAATATATATATAGTTTATATTTGGTTAAATCCATAATATTATTAATTTCAGAGCAGCATTTTTATAAAAACTTTTATATAAACAGCATTCAGATAGAGTTAAATAATTTGATGTTATACAACATTCACAACTGAGCCAAAAATATTGGCTTTATGATGAGATACAAAGGAAGCAGCTTTGATCTTAAGGTCATAAACAATTGTTCATCATATAGTATAGTGTTCATCATTTTGATTCTCAGTGTGAGATTGATCCATTCTGAGAAAACTGTTCTGACATAACTTTAAAAAAGAGTATTTCAAGGATCCAGAACCTCTCATACTGGATCCATTCTGCCAAAAGTGTTGGGTCGCCCTTCTAATGAACATTGACTAAGGATATTGATTATTTTTCTTTAGTCATTTCTAAGTACAAATCTTAATGTTAAAGCATAAAGTGTTGGGTCTAGGAAATTGTGTGCTTCTAATATTATAGCAACAGTTTGGACAGGACCCTTTTCTATTCTAAATGACAGTGCCTCTGTGTATAAGGCAAGGTTCAAAAAGAAAATGATTGATTGAGTCAGGAAATGTGGAAGAACTTGACTGGTCTGCAGGACCAAGTCCTAATCCAGTTTAACACCTCTGGTGTGACAGACCTTGAGCCAAGAACTATCACCAAACACCAATGACTTGTCTGCACATATGGATACAGTCATTTTGACTTCCAAAACTGTTCAAGAGATAAAAATACAATTTTTAAATACATGAAGTTCCCATCATTGTTGTTGCAACAGTGGCCCAATGTCCCACTTTTGTCTATATAGTGTATGTACAAGTCATTGGTGTTTGGTGATGAGTTTTTGGCTCAAGGTCTGCATTTACAGTCACACCAGAGGTGTTAAACTGGGATTAGTACTTGGTTTTATGCAGACCAGTCAAGTTCTTCCACACTGACTCAATCAATCATTTTCTTTTTGAACCTTGTCTTATACACAGAGGCATTGTCATGTTAGAATAGAAAAGAGTCCAAACTGTTGCTATAATATTAGAAGCACACAATTTCCTAGAATATCATTATATGCTTTAACATTAAGATTTGTACTCATAGAAATGACTAAAGTAGTCAAACCTGTTCATTAGAAGGGGGCGACCCAATACTTTTGGCAATATAGTGTATCTGGGTAATAATGTTTGAGCCTCAGGCAGGATTACTAGTTAACTAAAACTGAAACTATAACTAGAAAGAAAGAAAGAAAGAAAGAAAGAAAGAAAGAAAGAAAGAAAGAAAGAAAGAAAGAAAGAAAGAAAGAAAGAAAAACGTTTTATTTTATTTTAATTTAATTTAACTTTATGTATTAAAATAACACTAATACTAAAACTTGAAATATAAAAATAATAACAACTATACAGACATACAGATATATAGATAGACAAAATACACAACAAAATTTCTAAAATCTTAACTAAAAAACAGAAAATTTAAAATTATAATTAAAAATATTAATATTAATAAAAACTATAATATCTCAAAGATACCATAATAATGCATGGCCTCAGCCTCACACTCATGTTTTGTGTAATTTCTGCACATTTACTATACTCCAATTAATTTTCACATTTACTATACTCCAATTTATTAATTAATGTATTAATTAACTTTTATTAACTATTATTATTAATATAATTTTTATAATTACTTATATTTATTGTTTATAAATAATAATAGTAGCAATCTCTCAAACATATTAAAATCTATGATGTCATTAAGGAATATTCTGGAGCTGATAGATTTTTTTATACATTTATTTGATACATTTTAAAGTTTATTTGATAAAAATAAAGTTGTTTGATCAATTTTACTTCAACTGTCAAAATGTTTCCCCAATCGCTGAGCTGTCTAGAAGAATCTGATGTGAAATGTGCATGGGAGGTGTAAAGAGCACCTGAAAACCATACTTGAGTAAAAGTACAGATACCTTACAGTGAAAGTTACTCCACTACAAGTTACAAGTCACCAATTCCAAAACAACTTGAGTAAAAGTCTTACCCCCGGTTTCACAGACAAGGCTTAAGCCTAGTCCCAGACTAAAATGTAAGTCTGAGCCGTTTAAACTGAAAGAAACTTGCACTGATCTTAAAATATATCAATGCTTTTGTTTTGTCTCAAGATGCACACCAGTAGGGGTGTCCCCGACTAAGGATTTTCATAGTCGAATCGGAATTTTCGAATCTTGCCAATAGTCCACTGATAGTCGAATCATATGTTTGGGGGCGTGGTCAAAATACATTACCAAGAGTCAAGTCAGACACAGTCATAATTACTGATGTTAACACACAGGGAAAATGTGTAACGGACGCCAGATACAAACGGGGTAAATAATGTTTTATGTTTTGATTAAAAGATAGTTAACATTAAACGTCAGCGAAACTAAGAATTCGCACAAAAAAAAAAAATTACAATAGTGCTCTCATTATAACGTTATGTAGCCTATATGACAGTTATTAATGTTCTGCATTTCTGTTTTGAGCTGCGCGTGCTGAATATGACCAGAATTAAGCATATGATAGCAGGTTTTTAATCAATGGGATTTAACTCATTTATCTCATATAGAATACGCTTCGTTATTTATACAACATAACGTTAATATTACGACTTATAGGCTATCTGCACAAAATGCCCCGAATGCATGAATGTGTCTGCGCAGCTCTGAATGAACTCCTTTTGTGGACGCGTTCTTCAACAACGTGCAGAAACACTGCAACTAAACTCTAAAAATTCACAGCGTTTTATTATAATAGTGTTCTCATTATAATGTTATGACAGTCCCAGTCATAGTTATTAATATTCTGCATTGTTGTTTGTCCTGCTCGCACTGCGCGCTGAAGAGATAATCACGTACTACAATGAAGCGCTTTACTGCAGCTCAACTCAACCAAATGCATCTTATACAAGATAAAGAATATATACACGATATACACATAAACCAGCTGAAATGTTTTGAAATCACTTGTAACCTAACTGATGGAGAAAATCCAGTCTTTCACTCTGCCTGTGTCAGTTTGAATCTTGTTAAAGATGTAAATCCCTGCTGCTTTTCTGTCGTCACAGATCATCAAAAGTGAAACTTACATCTGGGTGGTTGGATTTATTCATGCAAGTTAAAATATTTATTTAAAGCTTCTTTCTTTTCAGATTCTTATTTACAGCATTTTCATATTATGCTGTAGGCTATATTAACTTATTGGGAGAAAACCGGTAGTTCTATGTGAAATCAGACATTTGAGCACCCCATATAGCCAAAATGGCATGATCATAACACCCCGCGAATATTCGACTGTGAGATTGGGAGTCGAATCAGGCTCCTCCTATCGAAGCATCGAATCGTCGACTATTCGGGGTCAACCCTACACACCAGTAATGTTTTTTTCTAAGCAAGTTTATAAAAATTACTTAAATGTCCTAATTGAACTATGGCCTAATCCTGGTTTAGTCTAATCCCTGTCTGTGAAACCGGGCCTTAGAGTATCTGATTTTAACAGTACTTAAGTATTTTACTTATACTAAATATAGGCTCAAAGATGCACTAGTCAAAGAGACATTCCAGTCAAAAACTGTAACTGTGGAGAAGCTGGGGAAGACAGGCAGAGGCAAGGATCTATGTGCAGGGATTTCATGGAAAAACTAGAACAAATAAGCCAAAAACTAAAGGGAGCAAAGAACAGAATGACGGGCAAACAGACAACCATTACATTCAACAACTCACAAAGAACTAAAGAAAAAATAGGGCTATATATATATACACAGGAGGCTAACAAGCTGAACAAGATACGATACAAACTGACTACAAACACCATGGGAGACAGGAAGTGACATAAAAGTCCAAGAAAAGGCACAGAGAACATGTAACACAAACAAGAAAGAGCTGATTTGTGAGGAGAGCAATCACATTTATTTTCTAAAACCAAAATAAAACTGAAAATTGAAAATTTCAAAAATAAATAAATAATAATTACAAATAAATAAATAAATAAATAGAATAAAATTAAAAAGTCAAAGTCTTCTTGCACTGGATGTGCTGGTTTGGGCCTCATTGCCAGCTGCAGTCATGTCCTTATATATAAAACACCTGTGTTCACAACTACTTGCTAAGGAGCTCACATTCATGTAAAGTAGCCTTGTTGACAAGTTTGGGTGAGTAAGGGCAAAACGCACAAGATATAGTACTTTAAGTGCTCTGTAGTTGGCAATATCCCATCTTTTGTAGCAGAAATAAACTGCTGCAGAAAAGCTAGGTGCCATGCAAAATGTAATGTGTAACTGCAACACTCATTTCAAATGTAGTGGAGTAAAGAGTACAGATACTCATTCAAAAATGTAGTGAAGTAGAGAGTAAAAGTTGCTAATATCTTTGATACTCTACTCTTTGAAAACTACAAAGTATCCGAAAAGATACAGTACAGTAATTCGTTACATTTACTCCAATACTTTACACCTCTGGCATGGGATTAATGTGCTTCTGATTGGTGTGCTGATTGCTTTCATTGACTGAAGACTGTGCCTCAGCTCACACTAAATGTTCACAGCCAGCTGGTTCTCTGTGAATAAAACAAATCTTACATGCTTGTGTGAAATTCTTATGTAATTAATTATATAAATAATTAATCATACAGTTTCCCTCCATCCTTTTCAAAACCGTAATGCTCACTTTCTTGTAATATTTCATGCTTTTCAAAGCAGAAACCTTGACAATGAGTGAAAGATAAGTGGGCTAGAAACTACCACTGGATCTCCACGAAAAACCTTTCTTTCTATGAATGTACTGCGCAGGCAGCTAAAACTTTTAAATGTGAAGGATCATTTACAGTCTGAATTCGTGGGAGACATACTTACAAAAACACTTTATGTTTTGTATCTGTCAGCTCCAGAGGCTTTCTGAAGGCCAACAGGAAGAATTTTAACCTTCAACTGATAACGGTGTCCATTAACATGTGCTTGATGGCCTTGAGAAACTTCAGGGCTGTTCTGTAACAAACATCTGAAAATCACTGGATGCAAGTAACTGCTCCAAACCTGAAAGACAATTTGACGCTCTATAACCACATTTGGCATCAACAATTGTGAAAAGTGAAGCTTTGAAAATTATTTTGGTTACACTTTATTTTAAGGTGTCCTTGTTACAGTGTAATTCTACATTTAAGTACCGAGTAATATTAATTAACTACATGTACTTACTTTATGGTTAGGGTTAGGATTAGGGTTTGGCTTAGCGTTACTTGCATGTAATTATGCATAATTTACTGTTATTATAATAGTAAGCACATGCAACGTGTAACAAGGACACTTTAAAATAAAGTGTTACCTAATCTTTTTTCACAATAAAAATATGCACTACAAACAAAGAAAAGAGGCATCATAAACAACTGACACAAAACAAGTCACAAACTAATATTTATGACAACAAAATGGTTTACAGTGACTCTGACCCCTTTTGCTTTTAGTCTTTTGTCTGAATTTGCTTCCCTTGTAATGTACACTATACTCCAGGTTCACTTTATTTACAGAAATTCATATAACGCAAGATGACAGAACTTTTCCAAAGTCTTACTTCATTCGAATGAAGGCTCGAGGTATTATGCACACACAGCTTTGCAATAATGTGTGGAAGTTATGAAATCAGACCAGAAATATATCAAGATTGTATTGAGTACAATAACTCAAAGAGCTAAAGATCTCTACTATAATAAGAAAGAAATATAAACACAACACTTTATTTCCAGTTCCAGGGACACTTACCTGTTTTCACCCTGTTATAATCCTTTGTGATGCTTGCCATTTTATCTGTAGAGAAAAATAATCACAGAAGAGCATTAATCTGGGCTGAAACATACCATTCTTTTTAACAGTCAAGGTCATATTACACGAACATTGCAAAATTTCTCATTCATATAATACTGTATACAGTTTTATTCCTGATTTCTCTGCCTATTTTGCTAATGTACTGAAGCTGCAAGCTGAAAATGTATTCATTAGTGCATATTTCAATTTCCATATTTTTTGGTAAAATGTGCAGCAAACATTTGTCACCATGACACTTTTTCAGGTAATGTGTTGTGACAAATGTGTTTACCTCTTCTCTTTGTAAATAACAGGTTCCCTGAGGTTGGTCACAATCTGGTAAGAGAGATGTTTTTCAAAAGATTAGGTTCTACATGTTATTAGAATGCTATTTGTGTTCCCATTCAGGAGCTCGAGCTGCATCAAAACGCTATGGGAACACCTTCAGCGTGACCACACTCTGAATCACATGTGTAATCAGCAGGGCTGCTGCTGGCCAAATGGGTGCCCTAAGCAGGTGTCAGGGTTCTGTTGTGTGTGTCATGTGTTCCCGCCTCATGTGTCCATATTTGGTTTGTTTCCTGTCCTCGGCTGAAGTGATTATTAGTTAATTCATGTCCAGCTGTGTTTGTCTCGTTATCTATGATTTACCTGTGTATTTATAGTCCTGTCTGTTCAGTTTGATTTCGTCTGGTCTACTCGTTACTCCCCGGTGTTTCCTGTCTGTCAGCCTTGCCTTGTCATCCTTCATTAAAGACTATTATTTGAGTTTAATCCTCGTCTGCGTGTTCCTCTTTCTCCCTGCTGTGTGCACCGTGACAGAAGGATTGTATTGTTGTGCCCCCTCCCTTAAATATTATGGAAGTAAAAAATAAAAATAGAACTTTAAGGTATAAAAGTAGGCCTAAATAATAAATTGTAATTAAATTGTATTATTTACAAATTACAATTGTAGCTCTAGACAGTTACCTATGGCTATTTTATTAATATAGTTGTCTGATAGATTTTATAGTCACGCAGAAATCACGCAAAAGAAAATTAAGCAGTTTTACTAGGAAGACCATGGTTAATTTTTGTAAGGGTTGTGATGTCCACATGTTTTTTGTTGAAGAAATTATAAAGGCTGTGTTATCTATAGCAAAAAGGTGGCCAAAAATGAAAGATAAAGCGGATATTTGAATTAAATGTTTTTTCAATAGCCTATTAAATAAGGATATGATCGTCCTGTAAGTGTAGCAGCCAGGCCTTTGGCTCCCTTTGCAGGCATTTGTAATAACATGTAATGTTGAAAAAAACAATAGACACCATCACAAAATTTGTAATGGTTTTACTGGTTATAATGGGACTTGTATTGGTTTTAATGGAAACTGTAATGGACCCTGTGGGTCTCTACTGGTCACCTTCTATAGGTGGCTTGTTAAAACCAATAAATCCTAATGGAATATGTCCCAAAACACACTACAGAAAACCATTTGTATAATGGTTTGTAATTTTTGTAATGGTATTTGTGATTCATTTGTGACGGTATTAGAATTTTCTGTGATGGTTCTATTGTTTGTTTGTTTTTTCAGCAGGGTTGCCCAGAGTTGGAAACCGAGTCAGAGACTTGGACTCGAGTTTATTTAATGACTTGACTTTTGAAGTCTCGAGACTTGACTTACTCGTGACTCGTGAGACTCGCTGTTGGAGTTGGTATCTTAGGTTTCTTAAAAAAAGTTTAAATTGTATTTTCTTTTCATCTTGCCTCCGTTGCATATTATTATAACCGCAGCTCTGCTTTGTTTATGTTTAATTGATGTTCAGTGGCAGACATTAAACCCGTCTTCTCTGTCTGCTGAACTTGTTTCGTTGTTTTATGCATAGTTTCACAAAACTAAAGCGACCATTTTGTTAAATTTCGAAATTATACATGGAAAAACTACAAGAACGTTTAAAACACAGTGGTTGCCTCTAATATAAAAAGAGCACAGACAAAGCCTTAGTTTGTTTATATATTTATTTTTTATTCATGATTAATTGGGGTTTGTTTTAACATATTTCATTTTACAAAGAAATGCTATCTGACAATTTAAATGGACACCTTTTCATTTCTTTGTCTTAAATTTTGTTAAAGTGAAAATCATGTGAAACTCAAAACTGAGAGCTGAAAGAACTGTTGCTAATAAATAGAGATTGACATGTTGGTCCACCTCAAAGACTTAAGACTTGACTGGACTGAAAGACTTAGACTTGACTTAGACTTGACAGAGACTTAGAACTTGGACTTGGACCTCAGAGACTTGTGATGTCTGGGGTTGCCTCATTACTTTTATTTAATGAATTTTAAGTCATTTTAAAGGCTGTTGTTGGCTTGGGTTTGTTTTTATAGCCTTTGTATATTATTATTTGAAGTAACAAAACCATGGTTCATTTGCGGTTACCATGGCTACAAGAACCATGATATACTGTATATATATTTTTTATTCATGTTAAAACCATGGCTAACTTTCGTAAGTGAACATGGAAACTCTGAGAGAATATTAGATACGTTGGTGGTGGTGAAATTATTACCGACATTAAAACACGTTATTAACCTCAACACCCAAAAACTTTTCACAGGATTATGAATGTAGCCTACCTGAAAGTGACGCGGGCTTCATTTTCATCAGTTTTTCTTCTTTTCCTTTTTTTTTCTTTCTTTTCTTGGCGCCGGATTGCTGATGTCTTTTCACGGGCATAGTTATCCATGATCATTTGCATTCAGCCGCAAACATGAGGTGCGAGCGGTCGCGGGCGCAGATGCGGGAATGGCACGTCACGTTTTTTTTTTTTTTCTTTGAGCAACTGGGATGGTGCCCCCCCTGGGAGTTGGTGCCCTACGCAAACTGCGCACTCTGCGTATAGGGAGCGGCGGTACTGGTAATCAGTCCAATGGAGTGGAGAGATGTCACGGGCGGAGTGACTTAGAGACCAGGAAGCTTAAAAGCATGTGTGGTGGAAACAGCGGCAGCTTCTGTCATTCAGTAAGCGCTCTCTGTCTGTGTCAGTGTTATTTATTGTTGTTGTCGCAGCGGGACCGAGAGCAGCAACGCTCAAAGTCGGGGTCTTCTAAGTCGAAGCCGGATCTGCGGACCGTCCTTCAGGCTAAGAAGGCCTCAGCTAAGAAGTCCTGACGCTCATGGCCCAGGACTTCCGAGGGCAAGAGGAAGAAGAAGGTACAGAGCGGTACACACCTCATCTCACGGTGTCTGTTAACCCTGCCACCTCCAATGCTTCAGGGCACAGCAGTCTCCAGCGAGCACTTCTCTCAGCTTCCGCCCGGAAACGTAGCGGTTCTGGGAGGCTTGCTACCTCCAAGGAGGTCTCTAGATCAGCTAGATCAGCCAACCCCTGCCGGTCCTCCGCTTCAGGGCACTGAGCTAGCCGCTCTAAGTACACCAGAGGTCAGTCTCGAGAGACCGATTCCCTTAGTAGACTATCTGGCAGCATGGAAGCTTCTGCCAAATGTGTCTCAGTGGGTCCTGCACACTGTAGAAAGAGGCTACATAATTAAGTTCAAGTCTCGTCCACCACGATTCAGCGGAGTATTTCCCACTCTGGTGGGCCCCGAGCAGGCTCTGGTTATGGAACAAGAAGCAGATACTCTCTTGAGGAAGGAGGCCATCGAAGTGGTCCCTCCTCTCGAAAGGGAGTCTGGGTTCTACAGCTGGTACTTCATCGTTCCGATGAAGGATGGGGGGTTGCGTCCAATTCTAGATCTGTGTCAGATGAACCGCTCAGTCAGGAAACTGATGTTCAAGATGCTCACTCTCAAGCAAGATCAGGTCCGAGGACTGGTTTGTCACGATAGATCTGAAGGATGCATACTTCCACATTTCCATCCTTCCTCAACACAGGAAGTTCGCTTTCGGGGGCAAAGCTTACCAATATCGGGTTCTTCCTTTCGGTCTGGCACTCTCACACCGCACTCTCACAAAGTGTGTGGATGCTGCTCTGGCTCCGTTGCGACTCCAGGGCATCCGCATACTGAATTATATCGACGATTAGTTGATACTAGCTCAATCGGAGCAGTTGGTGGTTCGGCATCGAGATGTCGTTCTCGCCCATATGAAAGAATTGGGGTTAAGACTAAATGGCAAGAAAAGTGTGTTTCTCCAGCTCTGAGAACCACTTATCTGGGCATAGTGTGGGATTCGACTACAATGCAGGCACTTCTGTCTCCTGGTCAGATCGAGTCAATCCTCACAGCAGTCAAGAGAGTGAGAGAAGGCCAGTCACTCACTGTCAAGCAGTTTCAAAAACTGCTGAGGCTGATGGCAGCTGCGTCCAACGTGATACCCTTTGGCCTGCTGTACATGAGACCCCTACAGTGGTGGCTCAAGACCAAGGGGTTTTCCCCCAAGGGGAAATCCACTTCGCATGATCAAGGTCACGTGGCGATGCTTATGTACCTTAGACATGTGGAAGAAACCTTGGTTCTTGTCTCAGGGCCCGGTGCTGGGAGCTACTTGTTGTCATGTAACGCTAATAATGGACGCGCACCTCACCGGTTGGGGAGCGGTCATGAGCGGCCACCCATCCTGCGGTCTGTGGAGCGGCCGCCATCTCACATGGCACATCAACTGCCTGGAGATGCTGGCCATGTTTCAGACATTGAAACACTTCTTCCCGGACTTAAGAGGCCATCACGTGTTGGTGCGCACAGACAACACAGCGGTGGTCTCTTACATCAACCACCAGGGAGGTCTGCGTTCACCCCCCTTTACAGGCTGGCGCACCAGGGGCCTCATTTATAAAGCGTGCGTACGCTCAGATTTGGTCTTAGAGTGTGCATACGCTCCACGCCAGCGCTCATATTTATAAAAACTGTCTTTGACGTGGAAAAGTGCTTAGCGTCACGTCAGGGTCTGAGCAGACGTACGCACTTTTTATCGTCAGAGTATTGCAGGTTTTTGAAAATGTAAGCTGTTCTTGCAGCTCGCTGTTCTAAATTATGATGATTGGTGATATTTTATATGTTAATGACATTAATTAGGAGTCGTTTACAAGGCAGAGAGCTGAAACCATTCAATTGCGTGCAAGTTAAAGATCATTTGCGATTCATAGATTTCACATCTGAAAGAGATGCGTACGCGCGATTTCTGTTTGTACGTTCATTCTATGAATCGCACGTACACATATGATCGTAAGATCAAATTTAGGATGGTTTCTGCGCAACATTATATAAATGAGGCCCCTGGTGTTCCTTCTCGACGGCTCTCCATGGGAGATTCCCATCAGGAGGGACCTCTTCTCTCTGGCGGGGGGCACGATCCTTCACCCCCACCTGGAGTTGTGGAAATTGTGGGTGTGGCCCCTGAGGGGGCGCAACTCATAGCTTCCGGTCTCTCAACTGAGGTTGTTGGGACCATCCTCCAATCCAGAGCACCCTCTACTAGGAAACAGTATGCCCTGAAGTGGAAGCTTTTCACTTCTTGGTGCGGCAACCACCAGCTTGACGCAGTCAACTGCCCAGTTGGTTCAGTTCTGGAGTTCTTGCAGGCTCGGTTGTCCGCAGGGTTGACCTACTCCACCTTGAAGGTCTATGTGGCGGCCATAGCTGCTTACCATGCCCCTCTTGGTGGCCAGTCTGTGGGAAAACAACCACTGGTGACACGTTTCCTCCGTGGCGCGCTGAGGCTGAGGCCTCCGGTATGTTCTAGAGTCCCTCCGTGGGATCTAGCCATGGTTTTAGAGGCTCTGTGCAACCATCTTTTGACCCTCTCGAGGAGATCTCTGATCGTATTTTGACAAGACTGCTTTCCTCCTTGCTATTTCTTCTCTCAAGAGAGTTGGAGACTTACAGGCCCTCTCAGTGGCCCCCTCCTATCTAGACTTTGCGCCCGGTATGGCCAAAGCTTTTCTGTACCCCAGACATTGGTACGTGCCTAAGGTGCCCTCCTCTGTACCACGGCCCGTCGTACTGCAGGCCTTCTGTCCTCCTCCCTTTCGGGATCCAGACCAGCAGAAGCTTTATTCTGTGTGTCCAGTGCGAGCACGGGCATCCTCGTTCCCATAGCATTTCGACGCAGCTCGAGTTCCTGAAGGGGAACGTCCCAGGTTACGTATGTAACCATGGTTCCCTGAGGGAACGAGACGCTGCGTCTCATTGCTATACTTCTGGCATCCCTGCGCGTGTTTCCCTCATTCTACCAGAAGCTGCCGCTGTTTCCACCGCACATGCTTTTAAGCTTCCTGGTCTCTACGTCACTCCGCCCGTGACATCTCGCCACTCCATTAGACTGATTACACATGTGATTCAGACCATGGTCACGCTGAAGGTGTTCCCATAGCGTTTCGACGCAGCGTATTGTTCCCTTGGGGAACCATGGTTACATACACTATATTGCCAAAAGTATTGGGTCGCCCCCTTCTAATGAACAGGTTTGACTACTTTAGTAATTTCTATGAGTACAAATCTTAATGTTAAAGCATATAATGATATTCTAGGAAACTGTGTGCTTCTAATATTATAGCAACAGTTTGGACAGGACCCTTTTCTATTCTAACATGACAATGCCTCTGTGTATAAGGCAAGGTTCAAAAAGAAAATTATTGATTCAGTCAGTGTGGAAGAACTTGACTGGTCTGCATAAAACCAAGTCCTAATCCCAGTTTAACACCTCTGGTGTGACTGTAAATGCAGACCTTGAGCCAAAAACTCATCACCAAACACCAATGACTTGTACATACACTATATAGACAAAAGTATTGGGCCACCCCCTTCTTTAGAACAGAAAAATGCACTTCCAAATCTGTGGCAACAATGATGGGAACATAATTCATGTATTTAAAAATTGTATTTCCATATCATCTCTTGCAACAGTTTTGGAGTCAGTCTAAAATGACTGTATCCATATGTACAAGTCATTGGTGTTTGGTGATGAGTTTTTGGCTCAAGGTCTGCATTTACAGTCACACCAGAGGTGTTAAACTGGGATTAGGACTTGGTTTTATGCAGACCAGTCAAGTTCTTCCACACTGACTGAATCAATCATTTTCTTTTTGAACCTTGCCTTATACACAGAGGCATTGTCATGTTAGAATAGAAAAGGGTCCTGTCCAAACTGTTGCTATAATATTAGAAGCACACAATTTCCTAGAATATCATTATATGCTTTAACATTAAGATTTGTACTCATAGAAATGACTAAAGTAGTCAAATCTGTTCATTAGAAGGGGCGACCCAACACTTTTGGCAATAAAGTGCACGTAACCTGGGATGTTTTGTTACTTAGAAGTGCACAGAGTCTAACCTATTCTATAGACTGTGTCAGAAGAAAACTACAGATCAAAGAACACAGAAAAATCATTTTTGCATACATGCTGTGGCTGCACTTATAGGGCCCTTATAAATCATTTGAGATAAGGAAACCACTAACACTGAAAGAAATAAGGCATATAGATAAATAGTATTGAGGAACTGTATGTTCTTTGCTATTTCCTGTCATTAATTTTGTCCTAGAGGTTTTGAGCTCATCTTTTTAATGTATGTGACACATTTGTATAATCAAAAGCAGAGTCAAAAATGGTTTCGAATTAATTTTTTTTTTTTAAGTTGTATTCATAAACAATGATGTACATTAGGTAAGGACTGCCCTACTATACACATACAATAATGGCATCCTATTTTAAGATAATGAACTGTATGCTGAAAAGTGTGCTTCAGTGTAAATCGGTTCAGTTATGGTATAGTGTCATTAATCTGCTTTTCTGGGGGTACAGAGTCATTCTAAACAAATTAGCATTTATTAAGTCTACTGTAGACGTCAGATTGAGGGTCTAAAGGGGAAAGGGAGGATCTCAAGGGCTGCATAATGTCTATCAGATTCATGTCGCGTATTAAGGCAGCAGAGATACGTACACGAACACATTTATTCATTTTAATGTTCTGTATGTTTGGAAATTGTCACTTATCTTGTATTAGAGTTAAAAAAAAACAAAAAAAAAAACATATGAGTCGGGTTCCACAGATATCAGATATCATCCAGAAGTTTAATATCCATAATGAACTACGCTGAATAATATCTCCCTCTGGTGTTCGGTGAAGGCGTGTACATGGTTGGGTTTCTAGAATTAGATTATGGCTATGTTCGGGGAAAAACTGGCATACTGCATATTTTACACCAAATATTCTCAATTATTACATAAAACGTTGCTGTGAGAGATTTTTTGTAATACCACGCATAAAATGTTAGTGAATCAGGCGTCGTGAGAAGTCACAAAACTAGACTCGCGCATTTCAGCCAATTATAAAAGCTGTCTTCCGGTCAATCATTTTGGGCGCTGGGTTTGCTGACGCGTTGGAAAATTGTGTTTTATTTATTTATTTTTGAAATAGGATGGTCAAATTTAGCAAAATGGCATTAGTTAAACTGAGATTACAGCACCTTTATAAACAGCTAAACATTTTAAATCATTCAATGCTGCATTGTCACATGACCTCATTGTTGCGAGCCTGTTTAATTTATCAAGTGGTATGATGTTATCTCAGAAACAAAACTTAAAGGCTCTGACATTTTCAATCCAATTTCTGATAAATAATAATAATAAAGTCATAATACATATATACGTAGGCCTATGCATTTTTTTAATAATAGCTTTATATGGCAGATATTCATAAACTTTTATGACAGTGATCCGTTCTAAACATAGCTTGCATTTTCTGATCATACACTGTTTATAATGCACACATGCCATCATTAAATAACTGAAAAATGCGCAAGAACAACACTAGCCAATGAATTGGTGATGTTTTTAATATTTTATTGACAGTTGCAATGAAATTGTTTTAAGCAGCAATCTTTTCTGTGATTGGTTGACAATAAAATAAAATAAAAACCACCTGCACCCTAAAGGCGAGAAATCGCCCAGGTAACAAGAACGCTGCATGACATAAGAACAAGCTCCATATTTTTAATCAGGAGATCCATGTTCTTGTATATCAAAAAGTTTAGAAAGTATCCAAGAGTGAGATCCGAATGAAGATTTCTTCCAAAGCAGCTGGGGACATATTGCTTCAGTGCAGCATATTGCCACATGAACAAAAATAAAATGAATATAGATCACAAAACAACTAATGCACTGCCTACAAGTGCAGGGCTATTCAAAACTGTGTGCACTCTGGGTAAATACTGTTCAGAAATAAAGGGAGAAATTTAATCCCAAAAGATGCTTTTTAAGTGTCACTCTATTAAAGGACTCTTTAAAATAATACTGCGAAAAAAATCAAATGCTTCAAAAACCAAAGTCTCATTTAAAAAAAAAGCTTAAAATAAGAATAGGAATAAAAACTAAACTAAAAATACAGTTTGATATTTTCTCTTCAGTGAAAAGGCACAAACAGGGAGCAGCCACAAACCTGCAGCAGTGAGAAACTATAACTAAAGGAATTATCAACAGGGATCTCTCACATACACACACACACACACACACACATACCTTTGTTCTTGTGGGTTGCCTGTATTGGCAGAGTGGTTGATGGGAGCAGATAGCCATGAGTTGTAATCTATACTGTAGTTGTTTTATTAGAAAGGCACATAGATACAATGTTATAGCAATAGCTAGGCTATTACACCATCACAATGGCACTGTTCAATTTGATATATCGACTATACTGATTGGAATTGGCACACTGACATGTCTCTCTGGAGTGCTTTTGAAATCTATCCTAACACTGGAATGATTTTTTGTACTTCAATTCCTACTGAAATCTCAGTTTTACTGAAATTAAAACCCTTTAGTTCGGTTAATCAGCAAACCGTTAATGTTTTCCAATAAAAAAACTACATCTAGGTCAAAACACAACGCAAAAAAATGTAATCTCCCTTATCATAATGCAGTAACCCAAACAACACCCCTGAATTAAAGGGATTTTTGAACTGTGCAGCATTATTCTATATTTGGCTTTATTTTCTGTTGGAGTGGTGCATTGTGGGTACTGTAGTTCCTCTGCAGGAATGAAGCAAAAGACAGGCTGTAGCTCCCCCTGTTGGCTGACTGCGGTACATTTACATGCACTCGAACTCGTCGATTCGCTGTTTGGTGTTTCCAGAGCGGATCTGACGAAGCGTCTTGTATTTATCTCGTCCTGCTCGTACATTCTCTGCGTGGAGGATGTCGTTCTGGGTCTTCTTGGTCTCGTCACGAGCATTAGCAAGCTCAGAAGTAAGAGCCTGTGGAAAAAGAATTTTTTTTTTTCCTTTTCAAAGTAAATTCCCACTGATAAAGCCTTTATTATAGGCTAATAGTGGGTGTCCACTTTTTTTTTTACTCTATTGACAAACTACAGCTTGGATATTCTGCAAAATACCTCCTTTTGTATTCCACACAAGAACAAAAGTCAAATCAGTTTGGAATATAATAGTTATAGGGAAATGAAAACTCTGTCATGAATTACCACTCATGTCGTTCCAAAACCATAAGACATTCATTCGTCTTTGGAACACAAATTAAGATATTTTTGATGAAATACAAGAGCTTTCTGACCCTGCATAAACAGAACTACCACGTTCAAAGCCCAGAAAGGTAGTAAGGACATTGATAAAATAGTCCATGTGACATCAGTGGTTCAACCTAAATTTTATGAAGCTACGAGATAACTTTTTGTGTGCAAAGAAAACAAAAATAATGACTTTATTCAACGGTTTCTTCTCTTCTGGATCATTCTCCGCTGTGCATTCACGACAGAACCACAACTCATGTGTGTGCATTCCTCTGCTTGTAACAAAGCACAGCGCATACGTCGTGATACTCTCGTGAATGGCAGTGGAGACTGACCCAGAAGAGAAGAATTGTTGAATAAAGTTGTTATTTTAGTTTTCTTTGTGCACAAAGTATTCTCATAGCTTCATAAAATTACGGTTAAACACTGATGTCACATGGACTATTTTAACCATGTCCTTATTCCCTTTCTGGGCCTTGAACATGGTAGTTTTGTCTATGCAGGGTCAGAAAGCTCTCGAATTTCATCAAAAATATCTTAATTTGTGTTCAGAATATTAAAGAAGGTTTTACGGGATTGGAACGGCATGAGGGGGGGGGAATTAATGACAGAATTTTCTTTTTTTGGTGAACTTTCCCTATAAAAAGTGTTATTTTTGGATGAATTATTCTTTTAAAAATCCTATTGTGAAGTAGTTCTCTCACCAGCAGATGTTTCTGGACTCGTTCGTTCTTCTCAGCCTCTGTCATGCGCTCCTCCTCACTCCTGTCTTTATAGGCCGCTGCGGAGGTGAGTTCTGCGGAGGCTTCTGCGCTGCTCTCATCATCGTCGTTGTCGTCGTTTTCACCATGCATGGGCTCTTGGACATGGGTTGACACGACTTTGTTCTTCAGCTCCTCTTTAGTCTTCTCCAGGTCTTCCTGCACCTGAGTGGCCTGGATGAGACACACAGCGCTGCATTAAAGGGGTGGTTGACGGGTTTTTTTCTAGGCTTGATTGTGTTTATGGGGTGCAGTCTAACATGTGTTAATGCTTCGTTTAAAAAAAAAAAAAAAAATTCACATAATTTACCTTTATTCTACACCCTCTGTCCCTTCTACAATAAACACTCCAATGAGTTCCTGTTTTTATGAAGTCCCTCCCTCAGAAGTACACGATGGACTTTGCTGAGGTTAGCTGGCCCAGTGTGACGTCTAATAAACATCACGCCCCTCACCTCAGCGGCATGCGCTCCAGTTGTATTGTAAACAATGACATCGTCAATATTGCTTATCAATTTGAGCCCGATTGAGACCCAGAGAATATTAGGATCGCGCAGAACCTGTGCAAGCACGGCTCCTAATGGTATGTTTTTTGTTTGTTGTTGTCTCATACATTTAGATACGCTGTTATTTGTAAATGCTACTACTTATTTTAGCTTTTAATATATGATTTTATCCTGATTAAAGCTCTAATACAGCACGGCAACTGCATACGTGTACATGTTTAATGCTTCTCATAGCTATGTGAAAAATATCTGTCTGTCTATACACAGTGTATGATTAGAACGGTGGAATGACCTCCCGATCTCAATTCGAACAGCTGAGTCTTTAGCCATTTTCAAAAAACATCTAAAGACACATCTTTTTCGCCAGCACCTGACTAAGCTACGTGTACTGAGACTAACTGAGACTTGTCATGGCAGAGAGATTGCTTCTATTGTTCTCCTCATTTGTACGTCGCTTTGGATAAAAGCGTCTGCTAAATGATTAAATGTAAATGTAAATGTAGAACAGTTTATTGGAGCTGACAAGCTGATGATCAGGTGAGTGCAGAGCAGAGTGAGTGCAAAGCAGGGGAATGTGAGGATTAAGGCCCCGTTTACACTAGTGCGTTTTCGTTTTAAAAGGCATAACTTTTGCTACATTTACGCCTATCGTTGACACTACTCCGGTGTTTTCGAGGTTGAAAACTGAGACTTCTTAAAACGCTGCAGACCCCGTTTTAGTTAGAAAACTTAGGGTTGCGTTTCACTGTAAACGGACCAAAACGGAGACTTTTGAAAACGATGGCATGGCTGCCCACATTTGCACTGCGTATCCTTGACGACCGTGTAAACAATAACATCATGCTCATTATTGTACCCATAGATATGTATGGGTAGTTTCCCCATTCGACCGCTCCAAGCACGCAGACGCGTCTGCCATCTAAATAATAAGGAATCTACCTATACATATCTATGGTTGTACCTGCATGAATGGTCACGTGACATGTGTTTTCGGTTGTGTAGTGTAAACGGAGATCGTTACTGGAACGCAGTAGAAATGCCAGTGTAAACGGGGATCGTTTTCATTCTAAAACGCCGTTTTAAAACGAAAATGCACTAGTGTAAACGGGGCCTCAGATACGCTGCTTTAGAACATTAATTTTAAAACTTGTGAATCCATTAGAAAACAGAATCGCGATTCATATATGAATAGATTTTTTCGTGCACCCCCTAGTTTTGATGGCATGGCAACAACTCTTCCTCTTCTCTATAAAAGCAGCGCAATGGGGAATAAAAATGGGTTTATGTCAATTTCAGGGTTTGTGACGTCACTACCAGCAGTTTTTGTTGGAATTAAACTGCCAGAATTTTAAAAGACCGTTTGCATCTCCGTTTGCATTGAACTTTCAGCGTCGTAACTGTGCAGATATTGTTTATGCTCAAACAGCAACATTACACACTAACTAACGTTAAAAAATGTGAAATCGCAATCAACCACCCCTTTAACAATCACCACACAAAATTCACACCGTGATGTTATTATCTCGGCCATATAAAAATTATGATATTTTGTGATGAAATTGAATGTGCTTTTTATTTGGTCAGTAAAGACTGTGCTTTTACCACAAGCATTGTGGTACTATTAAGACAGACATAATTTTAACAGCACTGTGGATTTAAACCTCAAAAGCAGAAAATTTAGTCAGAGTTATGAAGTAATTATGATTTCCATTTCCATTAAATCATTTCTTCCAAAGTGTCCATATCACAGATTAAACTCAAAAACCTGTTTACAGAAGAGCAACAGCTTTTTATTTGCTTTAAAATATTTGTAAATATATTTTAAAGCATATAAAATGCTGTTGATTACAAATACAGCATGAATATAGATTTATTTCGGTGATGGCAAAACAATGTTTAGCAGCCATTACTCCAGTCTTCAGTGTTACATGATACTTCAGATATCATTCTAATATGCTGATTTGGTGTTCAAGAAATACTTTATCAATGTTGAAAACAGTTGTGCTGCTTATTGTTTTTAGGGAAAATGTGATACTTTTTTCAGGTTTAAAAAACTATTTATTTGAAATACAAATTTACTGTAACAATGTCTTTTCTGTCACTTTTCATCAATTCAACGCATCCTTGCATTTTAACTTCTTTAAAAAATTACTGACCCCAAACTTTTACATACTATATATTTTTCTTTAACCATTTTAAAGCATATAATTTTAAAGATTTTTAAGTGTATTGAAATTAGTGCCATCAAAGATTAATCGCGATTAATTGCATAGAAAAAAGTAGTGTTGTCAAACGATTAACTGCATTCAAAATAAAAGTTTGTTTACATAATATATGTTTGTGTACTGTGTATATTTATTATGTATATATATATATATATATATATATATATAAAATTCACACACTTGCACGCATATATTTAAGAAAAAAAAATGTTTATATATTAAATATATTTATATATAATATAAATATATACATGCAAATACATATAAATATTTTCAAAATATATACTGTACAGGGCTCGCAAAATCGCTAGCCCGACATCCCGGGGCTATTTTGTTTTCCAATCGGCTACCAAAATGATTCACCGCCCTGCCCGACGGGCTATCTTAAAATACAGGGCTCCCACAGGTCCTTAAAAACTCTTCAATTTAGTTGTATCAAACTTAAGGCCATAAAAAGTTTTAAATACGTTAAATGGTATAAGAAATGTCTCAATTATCAATTTCAAGAGGTCTTACAGTTGGGGGTGGAAAGACAAGAATCACGATATGGCTGGATTCAACTTCAAAAGACAATGATGTTATTGAATAAATATGAGCGCTGCACGTTTCAAGTCAAAACACGGTACGGATGTCTTTATGTGAATGTATCTGAAGGGAACCGTCTGTCCTCAGAAATGTGTCGTTGGCATTTTTATTTAATCTTACCTATAATGCCTGATTAAGCAGCGTTTATGCACGCGGACGGTGCTGCTTTGTGTACTGGAAACCGTTATATTAAACCTCTCCTAAAGCGCCACCTCGTGGCAGAGAATGAATTTGCATTTCCAATAAGCCTTTCTTGCCGTTTATGGTCAGATCAATGCAAATATCGACCCATGTTTTTAAGCAGCAAACACAGAGTTGTAAATGAGAAAGAAGTTAATGTGCCTTCTAAAAATCTAAACTATTAGACAGTAATATTTATTCGTTTTAATTTAATATAATAATTTATATGCTTGATTTATCCCTTTTCATAAAAATGGTCTAAAGGCTGAAATGCTGTTGTATAAGATTTTTGTTTTTGTGAAAACCTGTCTCTGAACTGTAAATCATGTCATTTTATGGCTTAATACTGTATGTTACCATAGACATTGTCCAACCCCGCTCATACTGTGTTCATTTTACTTGTGCAGCTCTTAAAATGGGTCATAAATTGCCTTAAATTTATTTTTTTAAATTCTGCAGATACCTTGTAAATGGTGAAATAAAATTCTTTCCTTCATATTTGTTGATATTTGTGTATTGAAAATATTTTTGATTGACAATTAGACTCCTATCTGATTTTCTATATTTAATTTTTTTTTGGGGGGGCTAGTTAAATTAATTTTCGGGCTACCAAAATCTGAAGAGTACCTGCCCGAAGGGCTACCAGGGATTTTGAATATTTGCGAGCCCTGCTGTATGTGTGTGCACTTATATATACACATAATAAATATACACAGTACGCACACATATATTATGTAAACAAAAACTTTTATTTTGGATGCGATTTATCGAGATTAATTGAGATTAATCGTTTGACAGCACTAATTGAAATATATGTTTATGTAGATGCATATAAATAATTATTTATATATTATTATTATTATATTATATAATTTACCGTATTTAAATTATTAAATATTCCTGACAAAACTGAAAATGTTCAAAGCTGTAAAATACTAAGTTAGCAATATCCTGAAAAGGCATGTGGTGATAAAAGCATCAAATAGTAGATTACATCTCTTCCACATTCATTTTTGTCTGAACATGAGTGACTGTAAACAGCGTCACACCTCAAGTCATTTTCCCGGTTGTGTGGTTTCTATTTCTGCACAATAGTGTGGACGGATGGATAAACAGGTCTTTTACTAACTAGCTCATTCCACAATAAACTGCTGCAGTGCACCTACTAACAAGTATCCATGTTTACCTTCATTTGCCACTCTGATGCTTCCTCATCTTTCTTCTTTTTGGCATCTTCAAGCAGGGAGATCTTAGAAGTCAACTCTGCCAGTTCAGTTGCCTGTATACACACATATATACACACATATACTCAGAATCTCATGGGAACGCGTGTAATTGTGGGTGTTCTGCGCTCTGTGGTTAGATGATGTTTGGTTCTCGTGGAAACTTCATAATTGTAGTTTTGTTACCATAGTTACAACTGTAACCTACTTAAAGTGTTATTGTGAAGCTGTCATGGTGACTAGAATTGTGCTGCCATGGTGGCTGGCAATGTGTATCTTGGTAGTCATGTTAACTGACCAGATGCTCCTGGTTCTTCATCTGGCTCTCAGACTGATGCAGCAGAGTCGCTTTGGCCTCCTCTGCCAGACGGCGCTCCCGTTCCAGGCGTTCCGCCTCCTCCTGAGCACGTTTACGCTCCTGATCCAACTCCATCGCTTTGCGGGTCTGCTCCTCCAGCTCTGCCAAACAAAAAATAATGAGCTATTAATGATCATTAAGAAGAGAAGAAAGAACAAAGAGCAAACTTCACTCCATGTCACCTTGCTGAGCTTTTCTCGTCTGTTCCTCTATCACTTTGAGTCTCTCCATCAGCTCCTCTTTTTCTTTTTCAATCTTCTCTTTCTCCTTCTCAGCCTGCTCTCTCTTTTTACGCTCATCCTCCAGCATGGCCCTGAAACAAACAGACAGATGTATTAGAAGAACATGTCCTTTCCTGGCATTGTGAAGTGCCCAACACTGAACAATGAACTAATCTAAACATACAACCATTCAATTCATAACACTCAAATATAAACACTTATTATTGTCTTAAGGTGTAGGCTTGCTCCTACTGTGCCTGATAAATGATTCAAACAATCTGGACATACTGAGCAAAAACAGCCTGAGTCTGAAGTCTGAGTACTGAACGTTCAAGAACTAGAAAGAAAAAAAAAAAAAAGAAAAAAAAAAAACATTGTTTGTGAACTAAATAAACAAATAATTAATTAACTCTTGTTCTACAAGAAGATAAATGGGACAGAACGATCCCAATTTATAGAATGTGTAAACATTTTAATGCAAGACAATAAGACTTGATTTGGTCGATAATTACAAAGTTTGTGAATGAATCCGTGTAATCAATCAATGAGTCACTTATAATAGACAGACACATTAACTGGTTGCCATCTAATGGTGTAATGATGTAACAGAAAAAGTCACTCAATGAATCGCATCTGAACGAATCCTTCTGGTGAGCAGAATCAACATATTTGAATCACTGGAATGAACCCAAATTAACACCAATAATCAAAATCTTGACCTAATATCAGAGCCTTTGTGTGGTGTTACTCTGTAGACTTTTTTTTTTCCTCTCACCTTTCCATCTTCTTGTGGTTCTTTTCCTCCTTGGCTTGTGCCTTCATCTGCTGGACCTCGATGGTGTCAGGTTTACGGCGTCTCATATAAAGCTCATGGTTCCCCATGCACAGGGCCAGAATCCTCTTATTAATGCGTAAACGCTGGGCATAAAACAAAAAGTCCTGTAGGAAAAAAGAGAGAACATTACAAATATATTTCCTATGACGCCCTAAAATGCTGCCTACATAGACAGCTCCCTAAGTTTGGAACAGAGCCAAAGAAAGAAGGGGGAGGGAGTGAGAGATCAGGAGCTACAGGAAATACTGAAGAATGTGGAGAAAAAAAACAAAAAAAAAAAACAAAAGAGACATCCAGACTCTCTTTATGTCTGTGGTACATTGTAAGAGAAACGTGTAGCTTCAATGGAAAGTCTTCACTGTGATTTCACCATCCTCAAATCACATCATGAAACATTAGACCACTCCACTGCTTTGGAATAACAGCGTTCCTCTTGTCTGCACCCTGTTTGCAAAGAAACTGAACAGAAACTGTGATAAGTCACACACACAAATCTTGTTTGACATACCGGGGCTTTTTTATCAATGGGTTTGATGACAAATTTCTTATCGTTGAAAGAAATGTTTCTGATCTCACTCCAGGGGAAACCAATTTTAGGCGTCATCCTGGAAAGAGAGGAGGAGAGATGAGTCAGGGTTTTTCAGCACAGAAATAAATGTCACTTTCCGTGATATTTAATCTGTTTCTAAATGTTAAACATAGCAAGTACTTGTCATTCTGCTCGTAGATGTTGAGTCCCAAGGCGTCCACACCCAGCCACAGCTCTGATCCTTTCTTATTTTTGATACTGAAGTAATTCACACCATACATCTCCAGATCCTGAGCTATCTTCAGATACTCCATCATAGAGTCCTCTCTGAAACAAACACACAGTTGGGTTTCAAGTATAATTTGTTTGAAGTAATGGTGCTTCATATAACGTTATCCAAAGAAACAAGTGTTAATGATAAATCCCCCGTGATGTTTGTACTGGCTACTGTATACAGTCCACCAGGGCACCATACAGACTTTATTAAAGAATTTGCTGATTTTCTATCCGAGTTAGTGCTGGCTGCAGATAAAGTCCTAATTGTTGGTGATTTTAATATCCATGTTGATAATGAAAAAGATTCATTGGGATCAGCATTTATAGACATTCTAAACTCTATTGGTGTTAAACAACACGTGTCAGGACCAACTCATTGTCGAAATTATACTATATATAGATTTAATACTGTCACATGGAATTGATGTCAGTGGCGTTGAAATTTTGCAGCAGAGCGATGATATCTCAGATCATTAACTAGTTTTGTGTATATTCCATATAGCTAATGCTGTAAAGCCAACTCCTTGTTACAAATATGGTAGAACCATCACCTCGACCACAAAAGACTGCTTTATAAATAATCTTCCTGACTTATCTCAGTTCCTCAGCATATCCAATAGCTCAGAACAACTTGATGATGTAACAGAAACTATGCACTTTAGATACGGTTGCTCCTTTACGCTTAAGATTAAGGAAAAGAGTCCAACAACGTGGTATAATGAGCACACTCAGGCCCTAAAGAGAGCAGCTCAGAAAATGGAGCGCAGCTGGAGAAAAACTAAATTAGAGGTTTTTCTTTTTGCTTGGCGGGAAAATACTCCTACAGGAAAGCCTTAAAAACTGATAGATCTGCTTACTTTACTTCTCTTTTAGAAGAAAACAAACACAACCCCAAGTATTTATTCAATGCAGTGGCTAAATTAACAAAAAATATAACATCAGCAGGTGCAGACATTACCCAGCAGCACAGTAGTAATGACTTTTTGAACTACTTTACTTCCAAGATCGAAACTATTAGAGATACAATTGTAACCATGCAGCTGTCAGCCACAGTATCGCATCAGATAGTACGCTATAGATCCCCTGAGGAACAATTCCACTCATTCTCTTCTATTGGAAATGAAGAATTGTATAAACTTGTTAAATCATCTAAACCAACAACTTGTATGTTAGACCCGGTTCCATCTAAGCTCCTAAAAGAGGTGCTTCCAGAAGTAATAGATCCTCTTCTGAATATTATTAACTCATCATTGTCATTAGGATATGTCCCAAAAACCTTCAAACTGGCTGTTATTAAGCCTCTCATTAAAAAACCACAACTTGACCCCAAAGAATTAATTAATTACAGACCGATCTCGAATCTCCCTTTTCTGTCAAAGATATTAGAAAAGGTAGTATCATTACAACAATGTTCCTTCTTAGAAAAATGCTATATGTGAGGATTTCCAGTCAGGTTTTAGACCATATCATAGTACTGAGACTGCTCTCATTAGAGTTACAAATGACCTGCTCTTATCATCTGATCGTGGTTGTATCTCTCTATTAGTGCTACTGGATCTTAGCGCCGCGTTTGACACTATCAACCACATTCTTTTAAATAGACTAGAAAATTATGGTGGCATTAGAGGAAGTGCACTGGCATGGTTCAAATCGTACTTATCTGACCGCCATCAATTCGTGGCAGTAAATGAAGAGGTATCATACCAATCACAAGTGCAGTATGGAGTACCTCAAGGCTCAGTACTAGAGCCCTTACTTTTCACGCTTTACATGTTACCCTTGGGAGATATAATTAGGAAACATGGTGTTAGCTTTCACTGTTATGCTGATGATACTCAGCTCTATATTTCTTCGCAACCCGATGAAACATACCAATTTGCAAAACTAACGGAATGTATAGTTATCAAAAACTGGATGACTAGCAATTTCTTACTGCTAAATTCTGAAAAAACAGAGGTGTTAATTATTGGACCAAAAACTGTTGCATGTAATAACCTAGATCACTGTCTAATACTTGATGGCTGCTCTGTAAATTCTTCGTCATCAGTTAGGAACCTAGGCGTACTTTTTGATAGCAATCTTTCCTTCGAAAAACATGTTTCTAGCATTTGTAAAACTGCATTTTTCCATCTTAAAAATATATCTAAATTATGACCTATGCTCTCAATGTCAAATGCAGAAACATTAATTAATGCGTTCATGACCTCGAGGCTAGATTATTGTAATGCTTTAATGGGTGATTGTTCTGCTTGTTTAATAAGCAAACTCCAGCTGGTTCAAAATGCAGCAGCTAGAGTTCTTACTAGAACCAGGAAGTATGACCACATTAGCCCGGTTCTGTCAACACTGCACTGGCTATTAAACATCATATACATTTTAAGATCTTGCTAATTACCTATAAGGCCCTGAATGGTTTGGGGGGGGGTGCATAAATCACATGTAGTATATATCATATGTAGTGTTAGGATAACGTTATTCATGTTAAATATTTCCCAAAGGTCTGCACTCAGTCACATACTACAGCTGCACGATTCTGGATAAATTGAGAATCACAATTGTTTTTTTGTCTCAAACAGAGATCACGATTCTCCCACAAAACAAAATAATGTGTGACAAAATATTATTGCTGCAGTCTATTTAAAATTGTTTAATTTGAACGAATTATTAAACATTTAAATTAATATACATGTATAATATATTTAGTTAATATTAAAATTATGAAAAAGTGGTTTGAATGAATGATTTAATGTCTCACTCATAAATAATTCACTTGTTTCTTTACTGGATGAATCAGCGTTTTTGAACGAATCTCTTGATTCAATCACAAATACATTTAAGTCACTTTTCGCCACCTAGTGGCGAAACAATGCAATCGACACAAATGTTATTTGAAGCGCCAGTTAACTTTCAAAAGGTCTATTTTGATCGCTACCATAAACATCAGTGATTATATCTGAACTATTAACTTAGATCCCAGTATTTTTGTGATAATATGAATGACTGTAATACAGAAATAATACTGTGTAGTTGAAAAGACTGTTTGTGAAGCTGTTACCCAAACATGCTAACTGTCTGCTCTGTCAGCAGCTGCGCGAAAGCTAATTTGAATGTTCCGGTAACGTTAAGACTTTTTTAAAGGTTTATTAGACACGGGCGAAGTTCTAGTGCAAATATATAAGTATTTATCCAAGTACGCGCACTTGGCTTTTAAAAGCCCTAATATTAGGACGCTGTTCAGTGAGTGCAGCTATATGAACACAAATAAACCGCAGCAGATCTGGCTGAATATGAATGTGTGCTTTTATTCTATTCACAGTTCGTCTAGATAGAATATCAATGCGATCACGTCGACTCCAGAGGATTAAGTTAACTCAACTCAATATTTTAACTTTCCACATCCACCACAACCCGTTTACCTTAGTTGTAAGTACCGTGTGTACTGTCCTCTTTTAAGAAATCAGACGGCGGGAGTAAAAAGGCACGAGACCGAGCGGGATTTTGTTTTGCTGTCTATTTGCAGTCTCTTTTTAATGATAGGTCTACGCATTTGTCAATCATCCCACATGCTAGATGGGGAATGAACCCAGCGCTCTGATTGGTCGAAGTCCTCTTTCATTGCTGTTGCTTGATTTAAGTAGGCTACTGTGCGTTCAAAGGCATCACCAGGTTTTTGCTTAGTTTAAAGTGACAAATCGTACCTGCGTACTTTGAGGTCAAAATGCGTGCCCGCTACGCAAAATGCGTACAGGTTGGCAGGTCTGGTATTTGAGTGAGCTCTTATCACACTATAGTCCTTCACGTCCGCTGTGATCTCGAAACTCTGGCCATTTGATAATCCCTAGAATGTCAAAATCAACTGCGGGCGGGAGATCGTTTTCCAATTTAGTGCCCAAACTCTGGAACAATCTACCTAACACTGTTCGGGAAGCAGACACACTCTGTCAGTTTAAATCTAGATTAAAGACCCATCTCTTTAACCTGGCTTACACATAATACACTATCGCATTTCTATAATTCAAGTCCGTGATCAGATGGTCACTGCAGCCACCCGGATCCAGTCCGTATCCAGATCAGATGGTGGATCAGCACCTAGAGATGACCTCTACAGCCCTGAACGTCAGCGGAGACCAGGACAACTAGATGAGCCCCAGAGACTGATCCCCAGTGAAGACCCCGTCTCCTAGACGGCCATCAGGACAAGACCACAGGAACCAGATGAGTCCTTTGCACAATCTGACTCTGCTGCAGCCTAGATTTAAACTGCTGATTTTGTCTGGCCAGAGGAGAATGACACTATTTGGACACACTATTTCCCCGTCGAAATACTGTAAAGCTGATGTAAAGCCACCCAGCTTTATATCAAGCTGATGTGACACAATTTGCATTGTTAAAAGCGCTATACAAATAATAGTGACTTGACTAGATACACATTATCATTCTGTCTGGTGTGTGTGATTGACAGGGTCAATGCAGTCTGCGATAAAACAGAAAAAAAGCAAGCGCACATTCCATTGGCTGTACCTCAACATGCCCTTGTGCTCCTCATGCCAGACCTGAATTCTTTCCTCCCATTGCTCCTTATTCAGCTTGTGCTGTTCCAGAACTCTGTAGAGAAAAGATCACACACACATGCTCACATTCAGAATATCAAACACATTCTTAACATGTTCTTTGGCTGATACCTTTTAACAAAACATTACGTACTATGCTTTAAGCCTACACAAGACACTGTGGCCTCTGCCATTTATTTAATGAATTTTTTTCACAGAAATAAGGATTTTCTCAGTGTAAAATTAAGATTATGCATGAACAAAGAAACCACTATTAAAAAATAAACACATTCATTGTCAGCTATCTTCATTATTGATTTTAGTTATTGCAGCCCTAGCCCAAATAATTTATTATATACCTCTCTAGGCGTAATTTAATAGATTAGATACCATACAGCACTGATATTTAAACCATAGACTTTAATATCAACGAATGAAATGTATCTGACTGACATGGTTTGAAATTTAAAAATAGTGTTTGAAGAGTCAAGAATTTAATATGCATATCCTTAATATTTTAATTCAACTTTAATAGATTTTTTTTATTAGATATAATGTCTGTTTTTAAATGTCAATTTTTTTTTTAGAATTTAATTTAAATTTTGCTATTTAAATGTACACAATTATTATTACCTTCAGCAACCAAAATGTTGTCTACTGCCATTTGTAAATATTGTATAGTTAATCATACTGTCATTATAAAAGATTTCTGAGCTTTATTAGTTTCTTTCATTATGTAGTTTAGTGATGCTTTGAAAAGCTGATTTTAGAGCATTGCATAAACCACATAAGAAAACAGATCAGAGCACACTTTCTGTCAGTCATCTGCACTCCCCCACTCTGGAGCAGCACTAGCCCACACTTGCACTACAATATCTGTGTATGCACACCTCTGTGGGAGCAGTTTCTCACTGGACAGGTATCCAGGAGTGTGAACATCCTTGTTGTAGTCAGCGTATTTGGCCTGCACTGCATAAGATCCCAGCAACACTGCAGTCTCCGGGGGGCAGTAGATATCATCATTCAGGATCCCCTCTTTCACCTGAAGTAAACCAACAACATAACTGTTTTAAAGCAAGAAATGATTTAATGTTGGCTTGTAAGCGAACCCGGTGGTACAATCCCTTCACTGACCACCAGATTGTGCAATATCACATTATTATCACTTTCCAAGACCCAGAGTTCATTTCGATCCACTCCAATTGACATGCCTTCTATATGAACATATCTAAGGCCACATCGTACATTTAACTTTACCTTAGATATACAGTGATAATGTAAATACACACAAACCTGAAGGAAGAAGAGTCTTTGAGTCGCCTCTTGAATCAGCTCCTCCGAAACATCTTCAGGGTAAAACTTTCCTCTGAATTTAAACAGCAAAGGACTCTCCTTGCGGACTTCTTGAGCCGTAACCTAGGCAACAAAGAATAAACTAGAATCACTTTCAGTCATTAATTCCAGCTGCCTGTCAGCACCCATCATATCTTTCTTGAGAACAAATTAACAGACCTCTCATTGACTTTCCCGCTGGGTACAATTATTAGGAAAGAAGAAAATTGGAAGACAACTCTGGAAAAGGCTGACAACTGCAAGTTTCACTAGAAAGTGCTGCTAATCAGCGAAATCTTGTCTGCGTCATACTGATGAAAGTGTTCTTTGACAGGTTTTTCTTTATTTTGTCAATGATAATTAAGAAAAGATTAAAAGGTGGCATTATGAGAACTATACTATTTTAAATAAAAAATTTGAACTAAAATATGCTGTTGTGAATACAATGTTTCTGTAAAAATGCTTGACACAAAATGCAATATCCTTAGTAGACTCTAAAACACTGAAAAGTAACAACTGTTTCCAAATATATTATCTTCTGAAAAAGTATCCAATATGCCAGTTAGCCTAATATACACACGTGGTCAAAATTGTTGGTACCCTTGGTAAATATGATCAAAGAAGGCTGTGAAAATAAATGTACATTGTTAATACTTTTGTAAATCCTTTTTTTTTTTTTTTATCACAAAAATCTAAGCTTTCATTGGAGAATAAGAATTTAAAATGGGGGGAAATATTGTGAAATAAATTTTGTGATTTTTTTTATCACAAAAGTCTAAGCTTTCATTGGAGAATAAGAATTTAAAATGGGGGGAAATATTGTGAAATAAATGTTTTTTCTCAAACACATGTTGGACACAATTACTGGTACCCCTAAAAATTCTTATGAGTAAAATATATCTGAAATATATTCCCATTCATATTCACAATTTTGAGCACACCAGCGTGATTATGAACATGAAATTATCCAGCCATGGCTTCCTGTTTCACAGAAATATAAATAGGAGGAAAAACAAAGGCCAAATTCCAAATTAATCACCCATCACAATGAGAAAAACCAAAGAATATATTTCTGATGTGCAGCAAAAGATAACTGAGCTTCACAAATTAGTGAAGTGGCTTTAAGAAAAGTGCTAGAGCAGAGAAAATTCCTATTTCCACCATCAGGGCAATATAATTAAGAATTTCCAATCAACAGAAAATGTTATGAAACTGCCTGGAAGAGGACATGTGTCTATATCGTCCTAATGCACAGTGAGAAGGAGAGTTTGAGTGGCTAAAGACTCTCCAAGGACCACAGCTGGAGAATTGCAGAAAAAGGTTGAGTTTCGGGGTCAGAAAACCTTAAAAAAAAAAAAAATCAAACAGCACCTACATGTTGTTTGGGAGGGCTTCAAGAAAAAAAAAAGAAAAAAAAGAAATGAAAAGAAAATGCTTTCACCAAAAAACAATCTCCAGCATATTCAGTTATCAGACACGACTGGAACTTCAAATGGGACTGGCTTCTATGGTCAGATGAATCTAAAAAAAAATAGTTTTAAAGCAGCAAACACTCAAGATGGGTTTGGTGAACACAGGGATAAAAAGTACCCCATGTTTACAATGAAATATACTGCTGTATTTTTGATGTTGTGGGCCTATATTTCTGCTGGAGGTCCTGGACATCTTGTTTAGACACATGGCATCATGGATTCTATCAAATACCAACAGATAAAAAAAATCAACAAGTGACTGACTCTGTTAGAAATCTTATAATGGGCCATGTCTGGATCTTCCAACCGGACACTAATCCAAACACAAATCTCAAAAACAACACAAAAATGGGTCACTGAGCACAAAACCAAGCTTCTGCTGGCCATTCCAGTCCTCTGACCTGAACCCTGTAGAAAATGAGTGAGGTGAACTGAAGAGAAGAAGCACCGTCATGGAGCTGTGAATCTGAAGGATCTGAAGTGATTCTGATGAAGGAATGGTCTCTGATCTCTTGTCAGGTGTTCTTTAACCTCATCAGGCATTATAGGAGAAAACTCCTATACTATTTTGGCAAATGGAGGTATCAAAAAGTATTGAATAAAAGGGTACCGTTAATTGTGTCCAATGTGTATTAGAGAAAAACATTTATTTCATTATGATATTTCCCCCCATTTCAAATTCTAATTCTCCAATGAAAGGTTAGATTTTTGTGATTTTTTTAAACAATAGATCAAAAGGATTAACAATGCAGATTTATTTCCACAGCCTTCTTTGATCATATTTACCAAGGGTGCCAATAATTCTGACCACGTGTGTATATTGTATTTTACGAGGTATTTTAAACAGCAAGGACACGTTGATGTGAAATTTGTTAATATTGATTAACAAAGATTAAAAACAAAGATCTTGACAAATATGTTAAAGTTAGTAAATGATAAAACATTTTTCAAAAATCTTAGAAAGTTTAGTCTGTCAAAATGACACATTTTCATAATTTTGCACATTATAATCACGATTTAAAAGTTTTTGTTTACTGAAACGATGCACCATTGAAATCATAGTAAAATGAACTTGATGAAATTAAATATTGACAAAATATATACATGACAAAAAATAAATAGCTGTAAAAAATGAAGCCTGGTGCTAATGGGATACTACAATGCTATATGCATTCACACACCTTCTTGTTGAGTTTAAGCCAGGTGGTAAAGCCTTTGGTATCCTGGTACTGCAGTCCAAAAAACCACACCTCCCTTAACCCAATGGTTTTCACCACCTATAAAACAGACACATTAAATAAACAGGCATATTAAATAAAATAGCATTTTTGCACACAAATAATACACGCATTTGCTTTTTGTAATAGAGGGATCTGAAAAGAAGACTGAAGCTCAAATTCCTCTTCATGGACATGGAAAAAGTGGAATTACAGCTGGAACTGGACCATATATTTAATATTCACAATGTAGCTGTGCAAATATAATAATATTAATTTTAAAATAAATAAATCATCATTTTAATGCACTTTTTATTTGGCTAAATTTCCTTTAAAAGAATCATTGGACCTGTTCCACACTTAATACCAGAGATGTTTTAATAGAGCATCTGAATTAAACTTCAGTAAAAACCAGCAGCGCCTCCAAGAGGTCAAATGTTCAGCTGTTTAATCACTGCCGTATGCATTTAGCTTTAAAGCAGGGGTGGAACGCTCAAGAGATGCTATGAATGTGACCGCATACACACAGAAGACACTCGCTATTCTAGGTCAAGAGGGTGTGTGAGACAGACAGCAATGGAAAATGTGAGGTATTGTCAAATGCTGGCTCACAACTGCACCAGTCAGACCATACGGTGTCTGAAAATTATGCAAGTTAAAAAGAAACGGAGAAAGAAAGAGAATGAAAGACAGTGATGAGCAAATGGGGAGAAAGAGAAAATAATGGGGAAGAGGCAGCTGTGTTTATATATGATTTGTAAACAGAAAGAGGTGACGCTTCTATCAGTCTCTTTTGAATATAACCTCATGCTGTCTGCACTGCTGGATGATTAGGAAAGTTTTTTTTTAGGACAATTAACAGGAAGTTGGATACACACAACCTGGACACACATTTATTTATATTCAAAACAATCACACACTAAAGTACAATAGAGATTAGACATTTTCAAAAGTACCAGTAATTCAGTAATGAACTGATAATACAGTAAAAAGTCTTTCTACAGTATCAGTATTACCAAATACAAACTCAATTTTATACACAGTCTTATAGGCTGCTGCTTTCAAACACTCAAATTCACTTTTTGGGTAAAATGTCCATCTTGGGTATATACATTTAGAAACACTACTGTTCAAAATTTGGGGTCAGTAAGAATTTTAAATGTTTCTTTTTTTTAAGTCCCATGTTCACCAAGGCTGCATTTATTTAAGCAAAGCACAGTAAAAAAAAAAAAAAAAAAAAAAAAAAAAGTAATATTGTGAAATATTAATACAATGTAAAATAACTATTTTAAAAATGTAATTTATTCATGTAATGGCAAAGCTGAATTTTCAGCAGTCTTCAGTGTCACATGATGCTTCAGAAATCATGCTAATATTCTGATTTGGCAGTCAAGAAATATTTTTATGATTATCAATTTTGAAAAGTTTTGTTGCTAAATGTTTATGTTAAAAATGTGATTTCTTTTCAGGATTTTTTAATTAATAGAAAGCTCAAAAGAACAGCATTTCTTTAAAATAGAAATATTTTGTAATATTGTAAATGTCTTTCACTTTTGATCAATGTAATGCAATAAATTGCAGAATAAAAAAATTAACTCAGTTAAAAAAAAACTTTGGGTGGTGGCATACCATTGGTCTTAAGAGAATGTAAAACGGATAGGACAAATGATCAGATATCAAATATCGAATTTGTGTACATGCACCCTAGATATTTATTTCTGACTTCATTTGTCTTGATGAACTACTTGAATGAACATTAAAATCTCGAAACTGATAAACTACAAATATTATTGAGACTTACTAGAAGGCCATCATTGTAATTTCATTTGATAATGTTAACATTTTACATTTATATTTAACTTTTTTTTTTTATATATTTTTAAAATGTAATGCTCGGTAGCATATACATTTTTTTGCTGTGGTATGAAAGATGGTAACGAGTATGGTGAAATTTCAGTAGTACTGGTATTGACTTCTAAAGCTTTGGTATCATGACAACAGGAGACCTTCTAATCTCAAACCCTCGACTCAAACTGAAGACTAAATCCTGCTGGAAAAAATAATGGAACTCCACAACCTACACAACTGTCTGAAGAATGAATGCTCTGTGTGTGAGAGAGACAGAGTGTGTGTGTGTGTGTGTGTGTGTGTGTGTGTGATGAGAAATTAAAGGTTGCTCAGGAACAAAGCTGCCTATTATCAAGTTTACGAAAGAGTGACTTCATAGACGTGATGTACAGAGTGACTAAGAGTGAGGTAGAGGGGACTGTACAGAATTACAGCCTGAGGAAGAAGCAGAGTCAGAAAGAGGAAGGGTGGAGGAAGGGAGATTTCCCCTCACAAGAAGGATTTGCAGTTCTTAATCTAAACACACAGACACAGCTTCTCTGTCACAGTCTTAAGTTTCCACTGCCAGCCAGTATATCTGCTCACACTGAATGTGATGTATTCACAGCCACTCAGAAGACATTTAATGCATGTTTATGAGGAGCAGGATGTTGAATTAATAAGATCTCAATGTAGGCGGTGCTACCAAAAGAAAAGCTATTACATTCTTTAAAAAAAATTGATCAGCAAAAAATTCACACACACACACCTGGTCAAATAACTGTTTCCCTGTGGTGCTGGGTTGGATGGCAAACTCCAGCTCAGCATCCATCGTAGTCACACGAACACTGATCTGTAAAGAGAGAAAAGAAAAAAATATCAAATGTGAGTGAGTGAGTGAATTAATTTTTTAAAAGAATGTAATACATTTAGCCAGCAAGGATTCATTAAAATTGATCAAAAATTTATGTTGATACTTTATTAGAACAAACATTGCAACAAGAAACAAATTATTACGCAATGTTATCACTTTTTTTTTTACCAAAGATATTACACAACCACTAATGAAAAGAAAAAAATATATATTAATAAATAAATACTAATACTAAAAATAAATAAATACTAGAAGTAATGAAATACTATATTTATACATAAATTATATAAACATAATCATATCAAAACAGGAGTTAAAACATTAAGAAACTTTTTCTCAGAACATCTAAAAAAAAAATTCCAATTTCAGAAAAAACATGGTATCCACTACGCATTGAGAGAGAGTTGGAGGCTTGTTAGATTTCCAATGGAGCAGTAAAGACATTTATAATGTTATAAAAGATTTCTGTTTTCAATACTGTTCTTTTTAACTTTCTTTCCATTAAAGAAAAAAATATTAGACAGCACAACCGTTTTCAACTGTGATTACAAGAAATGTTACATGAGCACCAAATCAGAATATTAGAATGATTTCTGAAGGACCATCACAGGAATAAACTGCATTTTAAAATATATTAAAAAAGAAAATAGTTCATTTACATTGTAATATTTCACAAAATGACTGTTCTTGCTGTATGTTTTTTTTATATATATAAATGAGGCCTTGGTGAGCATAAGAGACTTCCTTCAAAAACATTAAGAAATCTTACTACCAACTAGGGCTGAACGATTAATTGCATTTGCGATAATATCGCGATATGACAAAATGCGATTTTTCAACCGCAGAGGCTGCGATTACACTGTCACGTGACACGCGAGAGCAGGAGTAAAGCGGTGTGTTCGACTTGAAGATAGATCGTATGACATCAAAGTACGGCGAGATAAAGCATAAGGAGACGTCTGCTCTCTTATAGCTCTCGCAGTACTTTGATGACACACACAGCGATCGGTCTAGCAGCGCTGCTTCAAGTCAAACACATCTAAGCAGTCTTCAGAGGAAGCATCACGTTGGCACGCTATGTTGCCAAGTCCGCAGTTTGCCGCGGGTTGTTTTCGTGTCCGCGGGTCTTTCATAACATGCAGAATTGTTGTATTTTCTTTGAAATTCTTCAGCTTTTAAGAACTGCCGGTTTCTCTGTTAGTGGGCGGAACTAATGCGCAAACGGCAATCTCATTGGCCGGCGTTCACCTATCATCGTCCCTGTTTTGATTCCAGCAAATCAATTCGAGCGAACGCAGACAACCTGATTAATATTCATGAACCCAGCAGCTCATTAATCCTTAGTGCGTTTTATATTGTTATTAGTAGTAGAATTCGTAGTAGTTTTGTTATCTTATCAGTATTATTTGTAGTTTTCTTTTTCCTTTTTTTATAGAAACACTAAATGACAAACAATATCTTAAGCACCACCACCAGTCCTAAGTTCAGTCAGCATGACAAATATGCATTCATACATGGTTATTCTAATTACTAAAGTTCTATCATCATATAATGCTAAAATTGAATGCTAAATTATCATAATATCATATAATAATGTTTGACTGACTGATGCTAAGTGAGATATTTAAAAAAAACTGTGCCATTTTACAAACATAAGCTTTATATAAAAAAAAAAAAAATATATATATATATATATATATATATATATACATGTCCACAGAAAACATTAAAATAGTGTAGATTAGTGTGCAATTGGGGGCAGTCGTGGCCTAATGGATAGCGAGTCGGACTTGTAAGCGGAAGGTTGTGGTTCGAATCTCAGGTCCGGCAGGGATTGTTGGTGGGGGGAGTATCCTCATTCAATACCACGACTGAGGTGTCCTTGAGCAAGGCACCGAACCCCCAACTGCTCCCCGGGCGCTGTAACATGGCTGCCCACTGCTCCGGGTGTGTGTTCACTTAGGATGGGTTAAATGCAGAGAATACATTTCACTACTGGTTATATATTCTATGTAATTGTGTATGTGACAAATAAAAAAATAAAATAAAAAAATGTTTTATAATAATAATGTATTATATTTAGTGTCCATTTCATTCATTTAACATTTAATATTGGGGACATCCAAATTATTTGACATATTTGAACATTTATAAAAAAAAAAAAGTAACAATAGTTACTTTCCCTGGTAATTCGTTTATTTTATAATGATGTAACTCAGTTACTATTTGTGAGAAGTAACTAGTAATATAACTAATTACTTTTTTAAAGTAACGTGCCCAACACTGCATACTATACAATGATTTATTGCTCGTCTTTGTTGAATAATACAGAATATAAAGAGCTTTCAAAAATAATCGCATATTAAATCGCAATCGCAATATTGGTAAAAATAAAAAAATCGCAATTAGATTATTTTCCAAAATCGTTCAGCCCTACTACCAACCCCAAAATTTTATTCAGCAGCGGTGCATGTATAATACAAAAAAAATGCACTCAGTACATTCAAACAAAAAGCAAGTTGATTTACCATAAAATCAGAATCATTCAGTCCCTAATTAACATGAAAGCATAATCAATTAAAATAATGAAATCTCTATTAGTCATGGACAGCTTAAACATCTTTAATAGCTTATACTATCTAGAAAGAGCCTGAACCCTTATCAAAGAGCACTACAAAAGAGACATTATGTGTATGTGTGTGTTTAGATGAGTGTGAGTGTGCATGTTTGTGTGTGTGTGTGTTTAAATCTGCGCCAAAGCGTGCCCTGCTATTTTAACATGATTGATTACACTCTGGAACTCTGGATAAGATAAAAACAATGAAAGGAAACAGCGAGGAACGAATGGAAAAAGATATCCCCCCTCTCTTCTTTCTCTGTCTTTCTCACCCCATCCCCACCTCCACCCCACAGGATGCAGATAATCATGCCTCCAAGTAACCATGGAGACACATTAAGCAAAGTGCCTCACTTCCTCTGACTATACAATTACATCCAATCACAGCACACCTCCTGTTAATAACAGATCATTCCGAGGATTCGTTCTCAGTACAGTGCCACTTCTGACTAATTCACAATTATGCAAATAAAATCAGCCCATTGTTATTCATTTTATTTCATTAATTAGAAAACTAACCAGTGTTCTGTGAAAACATCAAATATGGACGATCTTATTGACGTGGTTCATAAAAAGCTCTTCTACTGGACAAAAGTTTTTTTTTTAACCAGCTTTGACTGTGTACATGAGAGATAAATAGCTCAATTTAGGCACACACACACCTCCAGCTCAGCAGTACCCATAATGCCCTGCTTTATCTAGCAGCTGCCTGTGAGGCAGACCAGTGTCCATGTGCGGAGACTCTTAAGAGCTCAACATACCATTTGCACACCAATGAACCCAAATGACATTGTTTCTTGAAAGTCCTCCAAACAATCGTGACAAAGAGAAGCACAAATGAGATTTGATAGTTAATATTCAAGAGTCATGCGCTATAGTAAGGGGGCAGATTTTAAGGCAATAAAGAAACAGAAAGAAGAAATATTTTTAAATATGCATACATTCAGCCTTAATGGTATGCCTAATAACCCGAAAAAGCTGTTAGTGTTTTATCACATTCAGTTATGAATTACATAAATGACAGTCTTATTTTTAATTTAAAACTAAGAAATTTGTCAGAAAAAAAATACAAGTTTGCATCACTGTATATTTCTGTCATCATTTAAGTTTGTGTTGTAAAACAGTTAATATTTTAAAGGGGTCATGAACAGAGGAATCAAAACTTCCTTTGATATTTTGATATATAAAGAGGTCATTGTGCTATAAAAAAATATTCTATAAATTTCAGAACTCAAAACTTTCTTGTTAGTCTAAACACTGCCAAAACCACAGCTTGTGGAAGGTACCACTCTATGATGTAATAGTGTGGCTAAACACCGCCTCCGCAGAAGATGATCAATGTCTGCTTCTACATCACTGCCTGTTTAGCCCCACCCAAAAAGTCTACATCACTGCCTGTTTAGCCCCACCCACCGATTCACACACGTAGTATGTAAGCAATGTGAGAGTCAAAAGCTGGTCTACACAAAACCAAACAATAATCTATCTAATGAACTTTATTTTTAATGAAATTCCAGACCGCGTCAGTCACGCCCCATTCACACGGGGTGTTGGCGCCTCTAGTTTACTTTGATTGGAGTGACGGCAAGCTTTGCCGAACTGAATTGTGGGTCCGTCGCGTCGCTTCACTGGTGTTGCTCACGGCAGAAGTTGAAAACTTTTCAACTTTTCAAGCGCCAACGCAGGCGTCAGCCAATCAGATCACCTTATGCAAATACCCTAGCACAGACGCTAGCCAATCCCGTTCATGCAACACCAGAAAAGTATGTGATTGGCTGTTGTCACTATGACGACGCGTCAGCACCAAGCTTCAGACACGCCCTCCGTCAAGCGTTGACGCAGACGCCCCGTGTGAATCAGGCATAAGAAGTTGGTCTTTTGTTCACTTAATTTTCCCACAGATTCATTTATAAACGAGGCACAATTCAACGCAGGATTTTCAGAAAGATTGAAACTAAAAGACGATGCTGTGCCGACTAGATTGTTGTGACATTACTGTCAGATACAAACAAGTGTGAGTGATTGTTTTTATTACGTAATCACTATAGCTTTGTCTGTTATTACAGATCGTTTGATATGTACTGAGTATTTATCACAGCAGCGTACATCCCTTAAGGATGTACTCTGTCAAACATACACAACTGTTAGCCAATCATATCAGTGGGCGTTTATTATCAGCGTTCTGATGAGGGGGGTCAAAACAGGACAGAAAATAGCCTATTACTTCTAAATTATGATTTCTTTTATGTAAAAATCTTGATACCATCATAAGTGGACATCACAGAACAGTACAAAATAAAAAACAAAGGCAGTTCTAGATCCCTTTAAATGTTTACCTACTTACATCATTGTCTTTCACTGATAAAACAGAAGCGTCACTGGGATTAATTTTCAGCTTCTATGGATAGTCAAGCCGCCTTCTTTGATTTGATCACCCAGCTTGACATCACCACACTCCCTTACTAACTCATATCCACAAAGTCCCTCATTCATGCATATCAACCCCCCTCCCTCATATCTACACACTAGCTATTTACTTATTCACACACCTCCTTGAAGTCATTTTTCTACAAATATCCTGATTTTCTCATATCCACACACTAAACTGTTATCAGTATTACATGTCAGATGTCTTGTGCTTCTGAATGTTATAATGGACTATTAGATATTCAGCACAGAAAGTGATATTCAGATCATGAAACATTAGCAGGTTGTGAAATGGCTGGATTGTGAAACTGTATTTAAAACCCAGGGGTGTATTCCAGAAAGCACGGTTAACTTACCGTCAGCTAAACCCTGAACTTTCGGTTGATTAACCCCAAACCTTGCTTACTCGACGCATGTGGTTCCAAAAACACATCCGGGAGTAAGTTCATTCAACTCAGAGTATGTTCCTGATTAAGTCAAGTCAAGTCACCTTTATTTATATAGCGCTTTTACATACAGATTGTGTCAAAGCACTTAACAACAGAGCGACGAATCACTATGCTAAGAAAAAGCACGCCATGCTGTTTCTTTCTTCTTCTTTTGTTCAGTGGTCGTTTACATGCTTAGTGCATTTCGCCACCTATTTGATGGTTGTGCAATAATTTTTATTTATTTTTTCCGTATAATCTTTCATCCTTGAGAATATGAATTATATTGTTTGTTTGATGCTAATTATATATTAAGTCATATCAGATATGTATTTTTATTATAGAAATACATTATAGAAAATGCAGATCTATGTGTGCGATAATATAAAATGTAATAAATATATATATTATAATAAATTAAACATTACCTTGTCATAGTGTTTTATCATTTATACAGATAACGGTTATATATGCCAATAAAATAACTAGAATAACCATATTAGAATAATATATTACCTTATTTATTACTTATATTCACGCTTTATCATTAACATATCATACAAATAAATATATATTTATTTATAGTATTCAGGTTATCTTCAGAGAGCAAGTTACTAACATACCCTGAAAGTAACCTCCGATTTTGGAACCAAAAGCTGAGGTTATCCACTCGCTTATCCTCAAACATACCTGAGTATGTCACATAACCTGCTTTTTGGAATACCCCCCCTGCTGTGTTATGCGTGTACACGAGGTTGAATTATTGGAATGTGCATCTGTTGGTAACTATCAAGCACTCTAGGAATGACTTTAGTATGAGGGGATTCATTTGAATTGATCCATTCTGTGTGTGAGTGAGTGAGTGAGTGAGTGAGTGAGTGAGAGAGAGAGAGAGAGAGAGAGTGAGAGAGTGAGAGAGAGAGAGAGAGAGAGAGAGAGAGAGAGAGAGAGAATCCTAGCTCTGCTGTTTCACAGGCTTACATCAGCCAGTTGGAACAGAAAGAGAACAAGCAGAACTTTCCCCACAACTGTATGACTTTTCTGCTTCTTTGCACTTCCACGCCTCTCTGGGTCTGGGAGAGTTCATTTCATATACACAAGCTCCAGCATAACCTCTCTCTCTCTCTCTCTGTCAGTAATGACAGATTTGTGTGTGTGTGTGTTTGAAGGTGGCAGTAAATATGGAACAGCATATTGGTCGGGTAATGGACCCTCAAAATCCAGAGGTGGATTCACAGGGTACAAATAGCTCATGTCTTCATGAAACAGGAACTAATGCGTAGTTCAGCCTGGTCAGGGTGTGTGTGATGGGTGTGGTCTTCAGGGTGGACCCGCCAGAGGTTCTCTGCCGCTATTCTTAGAACAATCACCCTGCCTTTACTCAGACACCCTCACTCACACACACACACACACCCTCACACACACACACACACCCTCACACACACAGAGAACAATGATACTCACACAGTTACACACAGAACCGGCAAAGAATAGGCTAAACATAGTATTTGCACTTTTAAGGAAAGCAATTTCAATAAAATTAACGTATTTGTCTGTGACATATGTAGCTCTGTGACAAAAGATAACCCACAATGGTTGATGATCTGACAGAAATGTAGATCCCATAGGGGAATTGATTCTGAGTGATAACTTTTAACCCTTTAAAAGCAGACCTCCTGTGAGTACAACCTGCATTATTTCAAAAAAATAATAATAATAATCATGTTTAACAGCAGAATTTCTGGTGAAAACTACATTATACTAACGAAGTAAAACACACCATGATTTGTATGCATAATTTGCAATACACATAGAATATATTATTTCATTACATAATCAACATCTTTAAATCAATAGATTTATATTTATCCATCATTTCTATTTTGGCTGCGTAATTCAATGTTATTGTAGTTCTTTCCCATCATCAAAGCTGTTCTGTACACAGTCTTGTATCTTTTAATCTTTCAAATACTTATTTGCTTCAAATTAAAGTTTATAATGTTGTGATTCATCTCGTATACAGCTGGCTGGTTTGGTTCCTGGCTTATAGCTGTTTCACAAAGACATTTTTAAAATCTCTATGGAAAAAAATACTTCCAGAACAAAGACTGCTAAAAATGTGGGTGTGAACTGTTGTACCTTATTGAGCAGTGCTATTTCTGTGACATGCGGAGTTGTTGCTATTACTAATGTGAAGTCTTTCAAAATGTAAGGCTTCAATTCAATTAAGATGCTGCTTTAGAAGGTAGCTGCATATGCAGTAGACAGCAGGGCTGCTCACTAGGGTTTGGATCAGTTAATGTGTGAAGTTACTTTGGCAAGCAGCTAAAATGCTAATCGTGAGCTATGAAAGAGCCAAGATTTGGCAAACAATCCTTCGTATTTGTATAGCATACAACAAAATCACTTAAACACACACACTAAAAAAACACTTGCAACTAGAACAAGCCATGAAAACTAATTACTACAATGAAAAGGCTAATTAGAGTAAATATTTGGACTATTTGGAAGTTCTCATTCTAAAAACCAGTATAGTGTAAAGAACACATTCACCACAAAATTCACAGTGTTTTTATCCCATTCTCTCTCTCTCACACACACACACACACACACACACACACACACACACAGAGGCTGTAGGCCTGGAAAATGCATTCAAACAGGGACAAAATGGCTGCCGTTTCTATCAGGCAGATGAGGGGGGATAAAATCCTAACAACCTCTGTATATTTGTGTGTTTATTCTATCGTTACCCTCAGCTAACTGACACCACAATCTAACTGTGGTGGTGAAAGTCAACCTCTTTTCCTCTCACTCCCTCGCCCTCTTTTGGTTGTCTGATTCAGGATAATGACAATACTTCCTCCAAAAATCATTGAGACAGCAAAATCGGAGTGCATTTGTGGCCAAACCTCATCTGAACTTTTGTTTTTAATGCACATTTACCCACACATTTGTCTGACTAAAATGGAAAAGTGATCAATGAAATATCAATAACATGCTATAATTATTTCAGCTATCTCATGTGTGTGTGTGTGTGTGTTCCATTGTAGTACGCAACAGAAGAAAACTAGAAAAAACATGTCATGTCACAGCACCATTATAGCTTAATCAGTGTCAAATTATTGTCATTTCTAGTACTGTAGTTTGGAAACAATTATGTGAAAGTTTAAAACAGCAGTTAATACAAGACATTCATCACAAAACTGCATAAAACAACATATACAGCTGGTAGAAATGAACAAACAATCTTAAAACAGGAACTGTTCAGAACTTCCATATTGCAGGGAAATATTTACATGAATTACTTGAACAGCATCTTGTTACTACAGGATCAAATCTCTCTCTTGAAATCCACTTTACAGACAAACTACTATGCATTTACACGAACATAGTATCAGTAACTTCCAATGCTGAAATAGGATACAAACGCATGAATATGAATTTGAAGTTGAAATGTGGCTCTGTTTTAACAGTGAGCTATCTCACAAAACATTTACATAAGTCACTCCAGTCGATTAAATAATTGAGGTCCTTATAGCTACACCAAAGGCTTCTGCCAGTAAATGAATACAGCTCATTTACTCTAAAGTGGAAGTTCTTTAAAAATAAAACTGACACCAGTATTATGCATTTACATAATAGTCTTGTACAAAATATCTTGCTCAAAGCTATAAAGCTTTTCATGTGACTGTCCAAAACCACTTGCAAATTTATCCAACTATTTTAGCTTACAATCTATTTGTATTGCTTTACACTGACCCACACACACAGTTCGACTCACATGAGGCTGAAGTGAGATGTCGTTCAATGCTGCAGTTTTCCTCCATTGAAATGTGAACTGTCCAACAAACTCTAGACTAGAGCTTTCTCCTCAAACCCCCTGGAGCTTCACCTTATTAAAGATCATTAATCTGACCATGTGTGTGTGTGTGTGTTTTGCAGTTAATCCATCCACTTTGCACATACCAGAGACCTCCAACCCCCTTCTAATTTCATGGTCACGGTAACCAGGTCAGGAATAATATTTAAGCAGTATATTTGAGCAAATAATACTAAATGTAATGATGTAGACATTATTGCCTGTAATTTCAGAACACTTTGGATCATCTGGATGGTTTTAAATCAGTTACAGGACTTATGGTCTGGATATTACACTCCTTTTTAGAGTGTACTGAATCAAATCTGTGTACTTTTGTCGACAGAATTAAACCTGAACTTTAAATATGGAGTTTCAAAGAGAAGTATGTTCTAGAAAATCCTAAACAAAAAGCACAAATTGTGAATACACTACCATTCAACGGTTTGGGGTCGGTAAGAAGGAATCTAACACTTTTATTCAGCAAGGATGCATTAAATTCATCAAAAGTGACAGGAAAGACATTTACAGAGTTGCAAAAGTTTTCATATAAATGCTGTTTTTTAAGCTTCCTATTTATCAAATAATCCTGAAAAAAATGTCTCATAGTTTCCACAAAAATATTAAGCAGAACAACTGTTTTCAACTTGTTTCAATGATTTCTGAAGGACTGTGTGACACTGAAGACTAGAGTAACAGCTGCTGAAAATTTTGCTTTGCAATCATAATTACATTATATTTTACTATATTTTAAATTATGAAATGTACTGAAATAAAAATTTAGAATAGAAAGTTATTTTAAGTTGTAACGATATTTCAAAACAAAAAAAATTATATTGTATTTTGGATTAAATAAATGCAGCCTTACTCAGCACAAGTGGCTTCTTTCAAATATGCTGAAAATTGTACCAACCCCAAACTTATTAAGAGCAGTGTGTAGGCCAATATACAGACTTCTGTGATTGAAACACAGAAGTATAAACTTACACAAAACTGTTTATAAAATTTTGCACAAGGTTTATAGTGTTAAGTTGACCTTTATCAGTACCTCACTTCTCGCCTGCACACTCCCTCTGACCTGACCCTACAGAGGTCACAAAACTCCCACTCAGTACACGGAGAAACTGATGACTGGAGATAAATGCATATGTGTGAGTGCATGCATGTGAAGGAAAAGAGAGTGAGGAGTGTGTTGGTTATAAAAGAGGCCATTTTAGTACATTAGCTGTGATACACAGCTGCATTTTGGGCAACAGAAATCTGCAGAGGAAAAGGGGCCCATACTCACTACACAAAGCTGTGTGTGTGAGAGCGTGTGTGTGCAGACGCCACAGTTCTGTGAAACTCCAAATAAGGTACTGCGCGGCAGCATCAAGCCTAGCTGGCCCCGAACAGGAAACGTTCAAACAGGAAGTGATGTAATCACAGTGTAAGTACAGAAACCTTGAGTCATTTTCGGAAAGAGACTCTTGGACTTGCAGTAGTCTAATAACGGCCGAAAAAAGGTTCTGACTCATTTTACTGGCCAATATGATTCCATAAGCATATCCAAACCTCTATAAATGCATCCAATGTCGCCAGTGACAAGAGAAACCCATCTACTTATATTAGACTGATTTCTATTATCACAAAATCCATCTATTCTCAGAAAAAACGATACTATCTAGTGTGCAGCAGTCAGCCACACAACCTCACCTACACTCTTCATTTTAGTGTCATGTACCTCATCTGTTTTCTCAGCTTAAACGCCTCTGATATTACATCCGGTTAACATTTACATTCACACTCAAACTGTTCTTGACCTGAGCTTCTGTTCCCTCAGAACATGAGAGGAAACTAACTATAAGCTACATGTATTGTGCAAGGATGTGATGCTATTTTAAGAAAGAAAAAAAAAAAAAAACTTGAAATTAGAGCTTAACCACAATATCAATACTCAAATGTCTAATACAACCATTTAATATGCTAATAACTCACATTATATTAATAAAAAAATATATAGTATTTAAAGTAGTATTTACTATATTTTATATAGTATATATACACAGGTATATATATATATATATATATATATAAATATACACTAGCTTTTCTAATCTTTTCATATTCTATCTATTTGTTTTCTTTTTATTTACTATACAATTAACAAAAGCATAAAAGGCATCTAACACTAGATTTCTCTATTCTTTTTCTGTTCTATCTGTTTTCTTTTTATTTATTAGGCCTATATAATTAAAAAAAACTTGCTACGTGTACTGCATTAAGCTGAGACTTGTCATAGCACTTGCATTTTATTGCTCTTTTGTTGATTTTGATTGCTTCCATTGTCCTCATTTGTAAGTCACTTTGAATATAAGTGTCTGCTAAATGACTAACTGTAATGTAAATGTAAATATATAAAATTTGTGTGTGTGTGTTTCTTCATGACTACTTGATGAAGGCTAATAAAGTATGATCTAATATTTTGTTTATTGAAACAGATTTCTATGTGAATGCAAAAGAAAGACTAAGAAAACCTGTTTCAATTTATGAGCCTGTTTTAAAGACTAGTCATTTGGGTATTTACATGGTGCTTTTCAAAGAACAATATGCTACAAGTCCCAAGATCCCAGCACATGCCCATGGTACTTTTTTTGCTAGTGGTTCTTTTGAATACTTGTAATATATGACTCATGCAATACTAACTTCTGAAACTCAAACAATGAAAGGCATTTTACAGAGGGAGTAAAAAAAAAAATTAAACAAAAAACTTGAACTACTTGTGAGAAAGTGATGTGTCCTTCCATCCTACTCTTGGTCTGTGGTCTTAAATGCAATCTTAACCTAAACAATGATTCATTAATTATGTAAATCGGGGACTCTAGCCAAACAAAAAGGCTGTTTTCAACTGTATTTGGGTGAGCACCACGCCTTGGCATGGAAAATCGTCCAAGATTGCGCCATGAGCTCGGTTGGCCCTCCCTGGTGACAGACGAGCTCCAAAAACCCTAGAACAGCCGCTTCTGACACGCCTCATTTCTAATCCGGAACCAATTATCAAAAGCAGATCGAAAACGCGCCATTATGCTGCTGGACAGAGGCTTAAGTGAACTGAACACGTGAATCGCTTTGAACGAATCTTTTAAGTGAACACTTTCGTGCCATGATTGTTTTTTCCCCCGTTTTTAACGAAGCTGACAAATGATGCCAAACGTTAGTGAAATTACAAATGACCTCAGACATTAATTTAAATATATATATATTTTATTATTATTATTAAACCACTGAACGAGTAGTTGCTTCGAGTTTGAATGAAGCATCTAATTTGTCAACAAGGATCTGCTGACAAGGCTGTTCGTTCAGTTCGCCATTGTTCATAAATAGTAGTCCCGGAGCTAAAAAAAAACAAATGCTTTCACTAATATACAATTAAAATAACGTGTAGACTTAATTTTAATAAATGAAGAGCAAAATAACTGACTTGATTGGTTATTTGTGGGGGGGGGGACATTTAAACGTTCTTTCCTCACATTTTAAGTAACTTAGATGTGTAGACACGTATAGTTTAATTAAAGATAATACAACTAGTGTTTCTATGAAATCGGTTGAGTTATGATTTAATAACTCACTCATAACACAAAAAGGCGTTCTTGTTGCCACCTACTGGCGTAATGATATCAGTGAACGTCAGTGAACGTGAATGAATCTTTTGTGAATGCAATCAAAAGATTCGACTCACTTGGAATCAAAATCCTCACCACCACTAGACTATTCACGGCAACGTTGACGGAAAGCCAATCAGATTTGGGGAGGGAGGAGAGAGGGGGTCACCGAGTAACGGTTCAGCCCCTATACAACACAAAACGCCACAGCCAAAGATAAATAAATGAGTAAAAATGGTTTAAGGAAAAAATAATTATGCTAAGTTCAAGTAAGGTCTAGACAATTGCTTACAAAATACAACGTACAGCGAAAGTATAGAACAGTAGAGAAACTAATAAAAGTACAGAAGTCGGCTTTTTAATTTCCAACGCAACAAGTTAATATTCAGAGCGTTCGGATGGAATGAACGACCGTTATTGTTCAAATAATTAATTCTTGCTATAAATAGTGCACTGCGCATGGCCTACTGTTCACCGGCGGGTATTAGCTGGCACAAATGCCAACAAGAGAAAGCCCATCCTCGCCCCTTTCGAGCGCCTACGCGTCGCTACTGTCTCTTGTTTCACCAAAAATGCGAAGCTTTTAAAAGCACTGTGAAATCTCTTTCCGTCTTTGTTTGATACAGCACAAACTCAAACCAACGGTTTCCATTTCTCAATGGTACTCACCGTTTTCGGCATTTTGTCTCTTCTCTCGCGGATGTGTCACAAACTGAGCTGATACAATGAAGTCAACAGAAAGACAAACTTTTTCCCATCGGCTGACGTCCCCGTGCAAGAGTGAGCAACCGCCACCGCCAAAGCTTCTCCTCAAATCTCTTCCAGATCCCGAAGACTAAAGTTTCACTTTTCGCTGCGTCTTTGTCGCTCAGAGAGTACTGGTGGTCCTAGAGTCGTTTCCTGCTAACGGAACTGAGTTTTGAAAACCACACCCAGCCCAGCCGATGCAGCTCGGCACGCTAAAGCGCGTTTGACTAAACTCCGCCCGGATTCTCACAGGCCCCGTTATTCGCTGCTGCTGCTGCTTTGTGTGCTGTGGACGCCGGGGCTTCAGCGCGGGCTCTGGGAACGCGAGGTGGGGGTATCCCACACAATTCCAACAGTGACGTCATTTTCCCCAGAAATTCCAAACTCGTCTTGGCTTCCTCTGTTGAATGGCAGAGTTTGGTACGGGAAATGCGTTTCACTTGAGGAACACAGCGAGACTTTATATGGACAGAAATTAATCGTGCTGTGTAACTTGTCTCAAAGTTGACAATTTAAAGAAATATATTCAAACTAAAGAACTTAGGAGAGGCCCAAGACCTAAAACTCTTCCTGTACAACCAACACTCGTATATATCGCCCTATAAAATTGGTAGGCCTACTGATAAACATTGTCAGCATCTTTTAGATTAGAACATGTAATATGTGACCCTGGACCACAAAACCAGTCATAAGGGTACATTTTTTGAAATTGAGATTTATACATCATCAGCTGAATAAATAAGCTTTCCATTGATGTATGTATGGTTTGTTAGGATAGGACAGTATTTGGCCTATAGATTCAACTATTTGAAAATCTGGAATCTGAGGGTGCAAAAAGGTCAAAATATTGAGAAAATCACATTTAAAGTTGTCCAAATGAAGTCCTTAGCAATGCATATTACTGATCAAAATTTGAGTTTTGATATATTTCTGGTAGGAAATTTTCTAAATATCTTCATGGAACATGATCTTAATATCCTTATGATTTTTGGCATAAAAGAAAAATGTATCATTTTGACCATACAATGTTGGCTATTGCTACAAATATACCCATGCTACTTAAGACTGGTTTTGTGGTCCAGGGTCACATATTACAATTAGATTTGGACTTTAGAATTAGACTAGGCTAAAAATGATTATAGCTATACTTTGATCATTTTCAAATATCCTTTGATTATTAATGTGAGCCTACTAGACAATTTTGTAATGTAATATTTCCTCTTCAAAAGCACAGTAACCTAATTGCCATAAGTTATTTTTTTAAATGTCTATAAAGACATCTAAATATGGCAAATTGTGAATATTATCTCCTATAGATGCTCACTGGAGGATCATACAATCTACTGGTTTCTCGTACAAAACATGCTGTGGTGGTACAGGCACGGATTCATATGTAATACCATGGTATTTTGACTAATATACAATGGTTCTAAATGATTGCCATATTTAAGAACCATGGTACCAGATCCAAAAAAAATGGCAAAAGCATGTTACTTTTTGGTAGTGCTGAAAACGAATGTGATGTTTTATAAAGAGTTCAAATTAATCTCTTAGATTCACTGTGTGATATCAAGACAGGACGGGTTTTATCAGAAGAGCTGGAGGTTTAGTGGCACTGCTTTGACTGAAACTTACCCATGAAAAATGGCTGATCGTGCTCATGAGCTTTGTGCAAATACCATGCTGAATAATTTTAATTGACCAAGAGTTTGAGGAAGCTGTTCTTTACTGCCGTAGACTACACCTAGAACAATCATTTGAATGCAGTTAACATTATTATTCCCAGCTCTATTTTAAACCTTCTCTTCTATTGCAGAAAGTGTACTGTAGGTACGTACGGAACCATTGTTCGTCACTTGTGCAAGGGGAGCGTTTAACCTGCCGCACCGCTGGCGCAGCGTAGGACCGTGATGTGTTCGGAAATAATATTTACGTGAATCGTATGTTTTGTTTTTCTTCGAATCTGACTGCACAGACTTGTTTCCCTGCTGCGACTCCAGATACTACATCGTTCGCAAGAATAAAGTCTACGATCTGAAGATGAAGAAGAAAACGGTGGGGAAGACGCGTCACGTCGTGGCCTGGATGAACAAAGCGGAGTACGAGCATGTGCTGGAGTATTTGTTCTCCAAAGAGCCCGCGCTGCAGAAACACGCGCTGCACAGGATCTCTGCGTGGAAGGGCAGGTATGGTGGTCAGGGGTGGGTCTGCTGATGTCTTGTGCACAGTGTTGGAGATGTTGTGATCGCCGTTTGGTGGGTCACGTGACAACTGATGTTTCATCTCGTGTATTGTTTTCTTTTCTATCTTATACATTTTTCATTTTTGTGATTTAATTATTAACTTATAAACCCTGTTTGGAGAAACCGATGACATGTTTGACACATTTTAGGTGATCTAATTTTTATATATATATATATATATATAACACTGAAATATGTAATGTAATAAACTGTTACTAATTACATTTTTTATCATGTAACTTGGTATCGGTAACTAACTACAATTTGCAAGTAATCACAGCACAGGAAATAAATATGCTTAAACTGTCCTAGAAATAATGTCAAAATACAAGCGTATTTTGGGTCCTAACAGTAGGTTATACTGGCTTTATGCAAAATGTAATATTTTGGTTTTGGGATGAGTTTTGTGCATTATTTTGACAAGTTTTGTAAGATTGATGCTTACATTTCATCTACGCTGACATGGGACAGGTTAAACTAACTAGTTCATGGGTTCATGGGCAAAAAAAATGACCATACTGGTGCAAGGGACCCCCTCCTACAATGCACAAGGCAACTTATTATTTATTATTGTGTATAAAGCCTTGATATATACTTTGAACAATTAGTATTATAAATATGCATAAAGTATTACTAAGAAAATATTTAGTTTCTACTGTTACATTAATTATTTTTTCTTATCACTCTAGTACTTTTAAATCTATTATTAATTTATTTGAATTATTTATTGCATTTATTGCAAATGTATTAATTTATTTTAATACATTTGTATTTATTTTATTCAAATTATTTATTTATTTAGTCGTTGAATTATATCTTTTTTCTATTTTACACCGTTTTTCACCCAAGTCCCTATCTCTGTCTTGTGGCCCACTGGAGATCCTGCACCCCGTTTTGAAAATGTCTGAACTAGTTCATTTGGACAGGTCTGGAGCATTGTCTCTGATATGCTGTCTGTCGCCACAGGTTTGGACAAAGCACTCCAGTGGCTGTGGACAGCACAGCGGACCTGGTCCGTTGTCAGGTGCTGGACAGCACAGGTCAGCTGGAGGCCAATGATCTAGTGCTGCTGTATGGCATGGCGCTGGTTCGGTATGTTTATCATCCATCAAGTGCACTTGAACCATACAAATCAGATTGAATTTGACTTTACTGGAGTAACAAGTATGATTGTGTTTCAGATTTGTTAATCTCATCACAGAACGGCAACAGAAAAGAGTTGCCAGACCCTTACGAAGGCTAGCTGGGAATGTAAGTCACATCAACTCAGATGAACATCTTTCATAATCTGCTATAACTGCAGTCTGACTACAGTTTGTCTCTCTTACAGATAAATATTCCCGAGTGGGTGGTAAACCTCAGGCATGATCTGACACACCGCAAACTCCCGTCTCTAAAGTGGTGCAGAAAAGGTGAGCGACGACTCTTCCCTTACAGTCACACGTGCAAACTGACTTCTCTGTTTGCTGCATATGTTATTGTGATGTTTAAATCTGTGCATTGTGTCTGTGTTTGTTTGTGTTCTTCAGGTTGTGGATTTGTGCTGGACTGGTTGCATCAAGAGTACTGGTCTCGCCAGATGAGCAGTCAGCTGACAGAGGACTGGAACTCTTCATCAGAAGAGGAAGGATGAAGAGGAGTTTGCTAAAAGATATGAGGAAGAGCTACTCCGCAGACAGAAGGAGATCGACGCACACAGTGAGTAGCCTTTTATGCCTAAAACTCATCAGTTTGTGAGAGAGATGTGGAACTTCAGGGAAGGAAAATGACAGAAACTCATCAAACTTTTACATACTGTACTTACAGCTCAGAATAAATAAATCAAAGCATGACAATTATATTACAATATAAGATCAATTGCATAATACTAACTCCCTTTGTAGTGTATTGAGAATATTTCATGTCACTTAAATGCAAAGCATTAGCTCTGTTCAAAATTAAAGGAGTAAAATACTTTGATTAATCAAGGACACAAAAAGTGACAGTAAAGGTGTTTATAATGTAATAAAAGATGTATATTTCAAATAAATGATGTTCTTTTGAACCTTCTATTAATCAAAGAATCCTGAAAAAAAGGCATTATGGTTCCCAAAAAATAAATAAATAAGCAACACCAAATCAGCATATTGGAATGATTTCTGAAGGATCATGGGACACTGAGGACTGGAGTAATGGTGCTGAAAATTCAGCTTTGCTATCACAGGAGTAAATTAAATCTTAAATATGTTAAAATAGAAAACAGCTATTTTAAATTGTAATAATATTTCTTAGTATTACTGTTTTTACTATATTTTTGATCAAATAAATGCTGTCTTGATAAGCCAAAGAGACTTCTTTCAAAAATATAAAAAAAATCTTACCAACCCCAAACTTCTGAACTGTAGTATCCTCCTTATTTTTCAACACAGAAGTAATCTGTTTTCTGTGAATGTGCGAGACTTTCGGTTCATTAGCAGCTGTAGGGAAATAACAAGAATAAAACTGTTTGCACTATAAACCAGTGTGTTCATAATTATGATGAATTAATACATTAAAATAATATGGTAAGACACACCAGTTTGCAATATCAAGCTCTTACTGGAACAATCAGATGGATAGTTTTGAACTATTAAATATTACTTCTCTGTTTGTTCTCTATTTTTCAGAAAAAGTCAGAGAACTGCTCATCTCTTACGAACGAGAACAGTTTCAGGTAAGTCTGGGTCCAATCTCTCATTGTGTATAGTATCCCAGCACACACCAGCAGAGGTCAGTATGAGCTTGTGTTTCTGAGACAGTAGTTTAATGACATCAGATGACAAGTGTTGGAATTCTTCCTCATGCACAGAGAACCTGTGGCTGAATATGCCTATTTCACTACTATATATTAAGCAAAAAGTATTTCAAACGAGTAGTATGTCCGATTACACCGTGCTCAGAAAACAGTAGGTGAATCTTGAGTGTTTTTGGTATGTGTATAATATTGTATCGTAGGTCTGTGGGATAAACACAAGCTAAAAACTTTCAAGGAAGTTTCTGTTATTAATTCAAGTAGTTTCAAGTTGTTAATTATGTCGTGCCCATTGTTTTGGTGTGTTTGGCAGACGTACGAAGAGCTGGCAAAGCAAGGCAAGCAGCGTGGCGTGTGGCCGGATGCCAGCGCTGATCTCAGCTGGATCCTGACGCAGATCAAACTCTTCTCCACAGAGGCAAGGTGTGTGCAACTGAACAAGTCTTTATTTCTGATATGTTTAAGAGCATGTCTCATTGCCATCTGTTCTGTCTGTGTTGCAGAGACGTCCTCATTGATGTTTTAATGCAGGATGGATTCCTTATTCCTACTGCAGAACAACTGGAGTCTTTGGATATTGACTCCTCAGGTACAAATGCACCAGATATTGTTTATAAAGCAGTAAAGCATGAAGGACTTAGCTCACGTAAATTAAATTTACTTCTCTTCCTCTTTCTTTGTAGAGGACTCTGTGGACATGTTCGCCCCATGTCTTCCTCGAGTGTTTTTGCACTTCTGGTTGCCATGTTTGAAGGTCTTGAATTCATCCATCTTTATAAATCTGATCCTTGATAAACTGTTCACTGAGCTCTCGAATGAGCCGTCCAGTCACAGAACATACTACATCGCCTCCTGGATCTCCGAAATATTACTCTGCAACAGCAAAAGTACGAGTCTGAGACATCCTCTGGGTCTCTGTGGTAATATACAGTGGTCTTTAAAAAGTATTTGGACACTTAAAAGGATAGTTCACCCAAAAATGAAAATTCTATTATTAATTCACCCTCAAGTTGTTTCAAACCTGTATGAATTTCTTTCTTCTGCTAAACACAAAAGAAGATACTTTGAAGAATGTGGAATTTTCGTAATGTAATATTTATAAATTGTATTACATTTTACTCTAAACTAGCATCTAATTTTAATCTATGAAAATATTTAGATTTTTAATTTTATAAAGTTCTCAGTTAAACCTACTTATCAAACATTTTATGTATTGATTTAAACATGTATGATCATAACAAAAAAATGTGAAAACTTTTCTTGTTGTGAAAATCTGATCTCTTGAAATAATCCAAAGTGAGAAAGTGTCCAATATTTTTTTTTTTTTGCCTTAACAGTTTATCTATTGTTTTATTATTTGAAAATCTTAATGATTTGGGTCTCATTCACTAATAAATGCATGAAGTATTTCATATTTATATGCACAGGCCTCTCATTAGCCAGCTGTATGTACGTGTATCTGCGTTGTTATACAGAGACACATAAACTATAAAGCAGATTCTATGTGATGAAATATTCTTGTATGTTGATGAAATATTGATGTATAAAATTTCATCACGTTAATAAGGCTGCCCAGAGTATGTACTTTTTTTTTTTTTTCAAAAATTATTTTAGTATGAGTGGTATTGGTATATTATTTGTTTGTGAAAACAGATTTCACACTTAGTAAATGAGACCCATAGTTTTTTAGTTAATGTTCTTCTAAAATACTTCTTTTAACAAACTCGTGTGGCAGGTGAATTGAAGGCTCATAAGCGACTAAAAATATCCAAGGAAAGGATCTTCATGAACAGATTACAGTTTCCATGGCAGAATCTGATTTCTACATGTGTGAACACACCATGCTCAGCTACACCTTTCCTTCTGCGACAGTGAGTGAACGTGCACACATTTACACACAAAGTATGGGTGAAAATAACTTGTCTAATTTAACTCTTTGCCTTTTTAAGGATTTTGAGTGACATGGATAAGCCCCTCCCACATGACGCCCAGCAGAACCTGCTCCGGCTCTGCAGCATTTACACACAGGGTTACCATGAAAACACCTCCCCTGGACCCTCAGACTCCGCTCAGCCTGTGTACACCCTGCAGAACCTTCAGGACAGACTCAAGAGTAACGCCTCAAAGAACAGAGACACCCACTCATCTAACCACGCCCCCAGATCCGTGCAGGCTCCGCCCACAGAGGACCTCAAGGAAAAGCTAAGCGCAGAAACCATACAGGAGAGAAACTCTGCGTTACGAGGATCAGCGTGGAGCGTGTGCACAGGTAACACTCACACCCTCACCTGCTGCTTTTTGTAAAGTATTTCATATTTTTAAAAATTATATTTATTAATTTATTTATTATTGTTGAGTTCAGTTGTATGCATCTGATTCATTACACTACGTCACAAGTCTTTTTCTTCTTTTTTTTTCACATATGTGACCATTTAGTCTGGGACCTGTGTCATACAGCCTGTTCCTTCCATTTTACCTCTGTGCTGTTAACTAAAATTAAAACTATTATAGTACTTTTTTATTAATTGAAATGAAACTTAAACGAAATGAAAATATTGGATTAAAACTTCATCTTATTTTTTATGGGTTAGTTGCCAAGGCAATATTTTTAAACTACATTTAGTTTAAGTACTAGAATTAATAAAACTGAAACAAAAATTACAATTATTAAAATAATAAAAAAGACAAAACAATTAAAATTGAAAGCTAAAAAAATAAAAGCCAACAAAATATTTCTAAAAACTAATAGTATATTAATAACACTGCAGTTAGTTTATGGATTGCCTTCTGTTTATGAAATGTGATGTTTGTGCTGCAGCATGTCTGCAGTTTATTACAAATAAATGAAATGCTTCAACACCTGTTACTTGAATTATACATTCATTCGTAAATTTAGACCATCTGCACACTTCCAGTCATTGCACAGGAGGGCGGTCGGATTCCATGACCCTAAATACTAGGGCCAGTTTGCACAAGTAATGTCAGCTGGTGTTTATAGTGATGCGGAAGAGTGACAACTCAAAACTCTGCCCTTCTAACATCTGGCCAATCACTGATGATGATTATTTTGCACCAAGTAGCTGTAGTTGGTAAATTGGTAGTAAATCCTAAAATAGTTTTGAATGAGTTCTTCTCTTAAATCTGGTGTTCTTGTGTCCAATCAGATAAAGTCCCCTGGAAACAGTACCCACTAGGAAAGGTTCCAGGACAGCCAGAGGACCCCTCCTGTTTGATGGTGGAGTGTTATTCTACATTTACTGTATTTGACCAGCAGGTGGAGCTAGATCAGCTCCCCCAGCACCATGGCAACAGGAGGTGAGAGGAGTTAGAAACTTTCAAAGTTAGGAACACGGTTAACATTTTGTAATATGATTTTCATAAAAATGCATCTTTATCCACAGCGGTCCCCTTCAGAGTAGAGTCAGTGGAGCAGATGGGCCACTTTGGACTCACAGTGATTTGAGCAAACTCAAAGCTGGTCTCCAGCTGTTCTAACACACACTTAAGATACTCGGCGGCCTGAAGATACTGAACTGCTGACCCTGAACTATGAACCCTATGATGTTAAAGACAAACACTTGAGGGCTAAGCTGGACTGAGGCTCTTCTAGACACACACACACACACTTCCAACCTGTTTGTCTCTGACATGATCATGCACGGTTGGAAACATTAAGCTGTTTTTCTTTTATAATTCATGTCCATCTTTGTTAGAAGGAATGGTGGTTGTCTGTCTCACTCTGTTATTACAGTTCAGACTGCAGTTTGATTGGCTTAGCTCAGCCCTACAGCTCTTGGTGTCTGTTCAAACCATCCGGAAGTGAAACTCCCATGAGCAATGTCTCATGAGGTTCTAATGAAGAAGTTGGTGCTGTTTGAGAAATGTTGTAAATTACATGACATTATTTTTGAACACAAAGTTGCCAAATAAACTTCATTTTGTATTGTGCACTCATCTGTTACATTTTTCCCCCTGTTTCTCAGGGACTGTTTACTGTAATTTGGGTATAAAATGATGATTTTGCTATTGCTGCTAAAATTTAGCATTGCCATCACAGGAATAATTTCCTTTTTCAAATGTACTAAAATAGAAAAACATTGTTTTAAATAGTACAAGAATACATTAAAGAATGAATTTAGTTTTTAGGGTTGTCAAACTTTGTCACCTGTGTGAACTTCATGGATCCATTACAAACGTGTCCATGAGACAAATTAATAAAAAATAATCGGAAAGGTGAGAAAATGTTAATTCTGAGAGAAACTCTAGCATAATTTGCCACTTGGTCTGAGGTTTTGTCTAAAGCAATTCAAATCTGAAATTTTAAGTGTGAATTGGGGCCTCTGTAGAATTGAATAACAGTATCTTACTCTGGTGTTTATCAATATCTTACAACCTGACTTCCTCTGTAATACTTCATTCCATTTTTCCATCTACAGTCAAACAAGCAACCAATAGGAACACAGACATGATAACAGTTAACCAAATAGAGTCTGGCTTTATTGAGAGGAACAAACACCTTTTGTCATTGAGACTTACATTTTGTTTGAGTCCACAGACCCAAAGCGTTATAAAGTTTTTCCACCCTTTCACTTTCTTTTTTTGGTTCGTGTTTTTGTCATATTGAAAACAAGTCCAAAAGCAACATGTTTCATTCAGTAGAGAGTAAAACATACTATTGTATGTTGTCATCATCACAACACGAGACTCAAGACCACTCAGTCAACCTGCAAAGGCGCGAAAAAACCCACAATACAAGAGGGAAATGTTAAATGAATGGCTAAACTCGAATTTAAGAACACATTTTCAAGATCATCCACACTACTTCACAAATTGCTGCAGTTTTATAAGAGCAAACATCAAAGATAATGTCTTTCATAAAGGAGCTGAAATAATAATACATCTGTTAGTTCCTGAGAATCAATCTGTTGGTGAGAGTGTTTGTGTGAGCGAGTTATAGCTGGTGTATTCAATATTGAAAACATACATGTAAATGTACAGATTATATCAGCTCTGCAACCGGCCATGGGAGAAACCATCTCTTCTGATAGTCTGAAATGCCCGTTTGAGTGTTTTTCTTCATGTTTTTTTCTCCTTTGGGCATGTCCAGTTGTCCTGTAGATTCTTCTTGGACATTCTAGTCAAACATTATCAGAAAAACCAGCAGTTCGTGCAGTTAAATCAGGTTGTCCATTCAGACACCAATAGAGATAAAGAGCTGAAACCGAAACACTTCTCATTAGCACTTCTGCTTATGAGAAAAGAAAAAACCCAAGCAAGAAGCGTGACGCTCAGCGCTGTACAGTCAGAATGTGCTCGACTCTCACAAACCAAAATAACATTAGTTAAACTGTAAGGCAGGTTACGAGGTGCGTGTTCATGTGTTTGTGTGGACATCTTTCAGTACGACACTCAAGATAAAGCTCACATTTCACTCATGAGAGAAAGTGTGTGCATGTGGCATCAACTTCAGCTGCTCAAACTCACCTAATTGCTAAATAAAATTAAAAAAACAAAACATTGTGCAAATTCCATTCAATTAAAGTCACATCTTCAACCTGGAACGTGCCTCCATGTCTTTACTGTAGAAGGTAAACTATGTTACAGGTGAAACAGCGGTGAATTTACCATAAATTCACACTAGCGCACACAATAGTCAACATTTTACATTAGTCTTATCAGTACTAATGATAGCATGTGATCAGCTGACTGCGGTTGTCAGGCAACCCATCGAGTCTAAGTGTGTATGAGAGAGATCCTGCTCGGATAAGCTGGTAGAGTGTCTTTATGTACGTGAAATGCACTAATACTGTGCAAATACAAGAGGTTTGACATAAATTTTCAATATTTACAGAGGAAAAATATATTAGGAGCACACAGATTGTGTCAGAATGTGTCTCTCCTGAATCTACACCTTTAACAGAGAGAGACTGAAGGATGATATATAAAGCCACGCCCTACGAATCCTTCAGAAGTCCAGCTCCACTGAGGTAAACTTTCACTTTCCATAATAATCATCAAACAGCAAATTCCGAGGCATGGAGAAGTGAAGGAGGTATGAGAGGACAGAGAAAGAAATGAAAGAGAGAGAGAGAGAGAGAGAGATCCCTGTCTGTAGTGGTCTGCCCGGCAGGAAATAAGCCATCTCTATGGGCTACTCGAGTGACACACGGTATCACTGACATTATGGCATTATATTTCTTTATCCTTTTTTTTTAAACAAAACTAAGCTTTTTTTTAAATATATATAGATATATATATATACTCATATAAGTGATACTGTACAGCTCAGAAATATATATATTTTTTTTTTACAATCAAGAAATAGATACAATTTGTATCAACAAGCAAAAGGTCATTTCTGGACATTTGTTGTGTGGTAGCTTGCTGCTCAACTGCACAGGGGTCTGAACCTCGGAGCATAAGCAGCGGACAGCAATGTTGTAATTTACAAGAAATTAGTTTCTAGATTGCTCTAGAAACACCTCCTTCAGGATTGTTTGCTCCTAGGTTCAGAGGAGAAGGAGAAAAGGAGAAACCCAACCATAAAAACGCTTCCATCACAAACAAAAATACACATTTAGGCCTGAAACATGTAAGTACATCAATGACGCTAAAAGTGTGAGCACATTAGCAAAGGTTTGTGGGCAAAAATGTCTACTGTCAATGTGTGTGACCAACTTCTTGAACTCATTGCGAAATCTTTTCGCCTTGAAATTTATCACCTTGCATAAATTCCCAATCCTGTGGATTCCTATTGAAATGACTACATTTATCCCACAAAAATTTGCCAAACAACATTAAATGTGACCACACCTTTACACTTCTAGCTGGATTTCACATCACTGCATTCCAAAATGTGTCACAACTCAGAACAGAATTGCAATTCTGCCACAACCGCTACTATAGCAGGCAATACTAAATGCAATTATTAGAGCATAATTTTTTTTTTAAATTAAAATTAGTTTTATAGTAGATTCTTGACAGTTCCAGATTTTCTGAAAGCTTGTAAAAGTGTGAAATGTAATATTTTATCATCTGCTGCCTTTAATGTCACAGTTGAAGATGGACACTAAGGAAGGATTTAGGAATGTGAACATTCCTGTGGTGCTATTAGCCAAAAAAAATAATAATGTTTACGTAAGCCAAAAGTTGTCATGATTTCACCAATCAAGCATTGGTGTCTATAATTATGTACTTGCATAAACATGTTTCTGGCCTTAGATGTGTAAATAATTATAAAAAAAAAAAAAAAAACTCTTACACAATTGTAAAAAGAAAATAAATCATTAATAGCCTCCTGGAGGAACCCTGTTGAAAAACAAAACTAAGGGGAAGGAGAATCGTCTGTGTTTGTATTAGAGAGCTGAGAGGTTGGGTTTTGTGTCCACGTCGAAGCAGGGTCGGGGGCGGTAGAAAGGCAGCAAGCGAACTGTCAGCCAAATGTCAGAAACAACCCAACAACAGCCTGGTGTTCCGTGTGTGTGTCGCACAGGAAGAGACAGGTAGGCAGTGTATCACACCTTCCCACAAGCAGTAACGGGGCCCCACGGGGCCACACCTGTGCTCATGAAAAAAAAATGAAGGAGCAATTTAAGTCTTTTTGAAAACACCCAGAGCATCTCTGGACCAATAACATTCACGCTCTCCTGAAGATATGTTAATTTACAGGGCGGAGCAGATGAAACGGGGCGGTCTCTCGGCATCAATCAGGAAACAGATGCTGCACAGGAGCATTTTGCCAAAGAAACGCATTCTCCTCCCCAGTTTGTGAATACTTGAACGTAGTTATTGACTAACGAGCCAAACGTGAGCGGCGCTCTCTGTCGAGCATAGTGCTAACATGCTGTCTGGGAGAGATTTACTGAAGCCCATGCTTACTCAAACATCTCTCTTGAAATCTACAATACAACAACAACATTTAGGAAATATATAAGAATAACTTCTCCAACTAGACATATCTAGTGCTTTCAGATCAGAAAAACGTACACCGATTATCTTTTTGGCTCAATCTTTGAAAATGGCTTCATAAATACGCATCCGTGCATGCGTGCGAACAGACATCGCAGGGCAGGTTTGCAGTTACAGCCCAGCCAGTTAAAAAGTCTGAATCGCAACACAGCAGAATCTAAACCTTTCTGTCCCAGTGCTCGCGTTTATAAAACAAATGCAAAACAGCGACCTCCACAGCTATTAAGCACTATTCACATTAACATGTGGTGAGGTCACTCCAATGTAAGGCCATAAAAGTTCAAAGGTCATGCTTTGAGGTACGCAAGCGTTCATTCCTCTTTCCGAAATCACACATCAAGTCATCACGCACACCAAAAAAAACACACCACGGTGTCACGTCATATTTACACGCAAATGCAAGTGAATACACATATACATACACAATACTATTCATATTGTGCAGGATCATTTCTGATCGGTTTTACCAAAGAGATTTCTCTTATGTAACTCTTTTTAAAAGGATAAATGTTATCATCACCAACAAAAGAAGACATTCTCAAGATCTGCCATCAAACTGGCAGGCAGTTGCTCTCTCAATGTGGATACACTTTTGAGTCTGCTTTATGAACAACCTTTTGGCCCATCTCAGGAACTGAACGGTGGACTTTTTTTACGAGGGATCTCAGGTTTCTACGCTAAACTTCTCAGGTACAAGATCCAGGATCCCATATGGCTTAACAGATGACATAACAACCAATGCAGCATCAATGCTATCATGCTAGCCAACCTCCTAATGGATCCAATCATAATTACACACGAGGGATGGCTGTTTCTTCAGAGCGAAACAAAAATACAAAATTCTCAAGGTGTCCGATTTCTCATTCACTAGGTGTTGTTAGCAGCCTTTCGTGATGTGCTTAGTAGCAAGTGCGCAGTTTAGTGACGATGACGGCAGCCAGCTGCTGGGGATCGGTCATGTGAGGGTTCTCCTCCATGACCAAATGGACCACATATGCCGGGAAGATGTTACAGAGGTTTCGGTAGGTTTGATATTGGTGTTCTGGAATAGGGTGCCGCTCTTGGGGTTCCTCCGCTGGCCCACGAGCGCTGAGCGGTGGAGGCGGCACGCTATCCCACGGGGACCTCCAGATCTGCTCCATCTTCTCGGGCATGCTGCGGACCATCACCCTTTCACAGCAAGGCATGAGGCCTCCAGTTAATCCGTAGCTTCCGTAACTGTAGGACTCGTTACCACACGGCAAAGGGTCCCAGCTAGCATGCTGCTCTCGGCAAAGAGGAGGTCTCCGCTGGCGCAGCGGATTGCTCTCATAGAGCCGCGAGTCAGAGATGCTGTCCATCCGAGTCATGCCTAAGGACCGACCCTGCTGGGAAGGGCTGGCAGAAGGCAACATGTTCTGGGACACAAGAGGGTAGTCTCCTGGGCAGCTGGATCGGGTGCCAACGACCGGGTGTTGGGAGTGTGGTGCAAGGTGGGCAGAGGACTGCTTTCGAGGTCCCGGTTTGGGTTCATCCGTTCCGTAGCTCTGCACACGTGTCAAGGCCTCATGGTGGAAACCGTGAGCAAAGGCTTGAAGGCGCGTTTGCGCCGAAGGTTGAGTCTGGGTCTGCAACGGTGGCCCTTTCATGCTGTCATCCAGGCTGCCCTCCAATGAGTTGAGGTACATCTCTCCACTGTAGGACGAGAAGGAGTCCGACGAATGACTCCGTCCGGGTTCTGGGCACATGCTGGCTCTTCCAGGATATCCTCCACCCACCCCTACAGGCTCTGGCTGTTCAAGACTGCAGAAACTGTCTTGGAGGCTGATGGTGGAGAAGTCACTGAGCATGGAATAGTAGCCGTGGTCGCTTACAACAGAGTCGTACTTGGGGAACGGCTCACCGTAAGCCACAGAGGCGCCCTGGCTATTGGTGACTAGGATGGGGGGATATTGGACGCTGCCCGCATGCTCGAGCGAGCTGTGGGTAAAGTGCAGAGACCCTGGAACAGGGCTACTCGCCGAGCGCGTGTTCAGAGCGCCTGCCGCATGACTTTTCGTCAGCGGCATAGTTGGAACGCTAAGCGCCGAAACTAACGACGGTACCGAATTGGCCTCAGCCTTCCGCGCTGGACAAAGTCTCTCTTCTTGCTCGCATGCAACTGACCGGATACTAGGGTCAGACTGGCGCTTGGGTGCCACTCGCTTTGCCTCGGAGCTACTGTCTCCCTTGTTAGCAGAACCAGAGGTCCCACATTTGACAAGTGCCCCCTCACTCATTGTCTTTACAGCGGAGAGTTTGGCAAAGGCCCTGAGCTCGTCTGCGACAGCCCGCTGTGGTTGGTTGGCTCTTTCTGGGTGGTAGTACTTGCACTTATGGCCGTACGTGCACTTCTTACCTGTGATAAAACCAATAGTGAGGGTTGAGACAAAAATGTTACTTCTGTATTTCGTAAAATGGCAGCATTGATTGTTTTTTAAAATAGCAGTATACTGAAAATTATTGGAACTGGAAAATCAATAGTTTGACAGTGCATGAAAAACGTAACAAATATAATTCTGTCATGACAACTCTCTGAAGATTTTAGCATATTAATGTTTTTGGTCTTGGCGGAATAGATCTGCTACGCTGCTGAATTGCTGCTGCTGTTGGTTATTGCTGTTGGTGTAGATTATTGCTGCTGCAAAGCAAAGCAAGTACAGGAAATTACTGCTAATATACATACACCGATAAGGTGCTGGGAGTATTTAAGACATACTGCTGCTGCTAGTGTTGTCAAAAGTACCGACCGCAATACCAGTCGGTACTGAAATTCTAAAAACGTCTTAAACACCGCTGATTGGCCATTGTGTTCACGCGCTCAACAGATATGACTGTGATGGCTACAATGTTCATTGCTTCACGCTCTTCACCGAGCGCTCACACAATCACAGTCATATCTGTTGAGCGCGTGAACACAATGGCCAATCAACGGTGTTTAGGAATCCACTCAACAGCACTCAAATGTAAGCGGGAAATTAAAGTTTTTAAAATTTAAGTACCGACTAGTATCGTGGTCCGTACTTTTGACAACACTAGCTGCTGCACATATGCATATATAGGCCTAATGACCCGTAGCAGATCCACACAGGTGGAGCTGGGGAAGGGGGAGGGTTTCAGAGTAACTTTGAAAGCCATTTAATTGTAAAGCAGCAAGCTCACTGCCTGCGTATGCAACATGAACCAATTAGCTTGTGTCAATATCGCTGTGAATATCATAAGTTTGCATTATCAAACCATCAGCCTGGGTAGGGCTGGACCAGAATATTCGATTATTCGAATATTCGTTCAGTGGGTTGGCATTCGATTTTCAGTTTTTAGATTCGAATATCCTTATTTTTTATTTTATTTTATTTTTTTACACCTGGCATCCACCGCGAAACGGTTCTCAACTTGTCCGCTTGGCTGAACATCTGCAACAGACCATTCACCAATGAAAGACGTTGGTGCTGACCTATAGCAAGCATATATTTCATGAAAAATCTTCTATTATAAGCGCGCTTGCCGCACATCTACATTTGAAATAATGAACTTCAGCACGCAAAAGACGCGACATGTGAACGGACCCTCTGCTACCACAAAACTGAATGCGATGCATGCGTTTTCTTTCTGTCAACTGTCCCGAGATGCGAGCGAAAGTCTTGGATCAGCCTGCAGTAGCTCTTGTAGTGCAGACGAGATGTGCTGATGTGAAGCCGCTTTGAGAGAGTGAAAGAGAGAAGACGCGGTCCAGCTGAATCACTCACGCTGTTTTCAAATGACTGATTTAATCTGATAGTTTGTGTGGATTTATTTACTCATCTAACCTACATGCTATATTCAATAAATGTTTGCAGGAATTTCCCTCATTATAAACTCGAAACCCGAAAAGCAACTGATGCACGATTTCAATCACTAAAGATTGGTCCTCTCCCTCCTCTAATCACATGCCGGTGTCGTGCCAAGGTAGCCTACTTACCCCTGATAAAAGTGTATCCCCCAGTCGCATGCATGCTGCGGTACAGGCAGACCATTGATAATATCTCCAAGGTTAATAAAGCTATATAACACGTGAATTCTTTAAGCTATCATTTTACAGCTATCACATGGTCCATCTATTAAAATAAATGCTTTTATTCTTCTGTAGGCTAACGATCGAAATTCATTTCACTGAATTGAGAATGTCTAACGTTACTGAAAAACCACAAACATACCGTTTTCCTCATAAAACAAACATTCTCTTTGGGTATTGTTGTAAATTATTATTTTTCTATTTTCAAAATCATTTAATACATTTTGGAGGGGGGGGGACCGATTTTGGCAGGTCGAAAATCTGAAAAGATACGTATCCCACTACAACTTTTGCCAGGTAAATAAGAAACTTGTCCATATTCATCACTGGTATTAGACATGAAGCCTTATAAGACGAGCATACTGTAATCGCGTTTTGTGTATTTAAATGCAATGCATTATTAAATGATTTTGAAAATAATTCACGGTGGAAAGAGGAGGGGGAATAAAGAACAATTTACAACAATATCCAAAGATTATGTTTGTTTTATGAGGAAAACGGTATGTTTGTGGTTTTTCAGTAACGTTAGACATTCTCAATTCAGTGCAATGAATTTCAATCGTTAGCCTACAGAAGAATAAAAGCATTTATTTTAATAGATGGGCCATGTGATAGCTGTAAAACGATAACTTAAAGAATTCACGTGTTATATAGCTTTATTAACCTTGGCGATATCATCAATGGTCCGCCTGTACCGCAGCATGCATGCGACTGGGGGATACACTTTTTATAAGGGGTAAGTACCTTGGCACGACACCGGATCCGTTACCCCGCTTTATTCCGGGACCTCTCAATTTACAAATTAAGCACTGGGCTACCTTATTGAAAGTAGGCTATTGCTCTTAACAGACCTGTGTGTTTTGTATCACTAGTGCAGTGTCCGTTCTCGGAGCATATAAGTCCTGCCCGCGTGAGGCACGCCGCTTCCGGCTCGCGCTGTTCTGTATTTTATTAAAAGTTTAGTAATTCTGAACGTGTCGCGTGTCCATATTGCACCAAAATGCGAGACTGCACTCCCTTGGGTCCGCAGCAACACACCCGCCACGCCTGAAGTCGATTGGATGAACAGTTCTCGACATAATAAAAATGCAAACAAAAATACGAGATTCCTGCCTATATTAGAGAGAAAAATATGTTCAGGCCCCTCCCTCCGAAGCTTCGAATATTCGGTGTTGATTACTACCGAAGCTTCGAAGCTCAAAAAATGGTATTCGAATCAGCCCTACAGCCTGCACCATCTAGAGTTTCATGACAGAACTTGGCATTTATCTTATTTTACATTACAGTGTTCATGCAGAAAATATATATTTTAATATGCTGTGATGTTCTGGAATAAAGACATAAATTAATTTCCTACTTTTGCTGTACTGACCATAAGGACATGGCTGCTTCTTGTGCTCGGGAACCACTGGTCGTTTGCGGAGAAAATTTTCCAGACTGGGTCCATGTCTGCCTAAAGGATCATCCGGAGGCATAAACCTACAAATCAGTCCAACAGACACAAATAAGCACAAGTCTATGATAGGAAGAATGATTTAAATCTAAAACATATTTAATAAAACAATACTTAAATATTATCATTATTGATATTATAAATATGAGATTTTATATATATTATACAGAAGTATGGTAAAATACTTATGTCCTAAATTCTTCATTACTTGCGGCCATGATGTAAATATTAAAATAAAGTGAAACCGGAGCACTCTGCATTCGTAATGTATGTTAAAGCAACATTAATAGTTTTGCGTGAGTGCGACGTGAACCACCACAGATGGTGTATAGTATGTTCATGCATTTCTACTGCACTACTGCATCAGAAAATTAGACAAAAATGCCCATTTATGGCATTTCTATACTCACTTAAAATTACTTTATTTGGATAGCAATGTGTGGCTTAAATCACATGTAACTGGGAACAGGTAATTATGTAATCACAACAGGCCTAACCGTGGGACCTTGTCGCTGAAAAATGAAACTTGAGCCAATAAACCAGGAAATTAATTAAAGCTTATTTACAAAATAGAACAAAAGAGACTTGAAACAAGTGACCGAGCAATAAAAAGTGAAAGAAGAAAAACAGAGAGAAAGAGGAACGCCATAAGGGTGCGAGGGTGGAAAGCAGAAGACACAAATGAGTGAGAGAGAGAAAACCCCGTCACCATGGTAACTGTGTGCGAGCATACTTGTCGTTGACGAAGCTGTACATGAGGAGTCGTTCCTCAATAAATTTCTTCCACTCTGGTTTCTCATTCTGCAAGTCTCGGTAGTTGTCATTGGACACGATGATCCCGTCTGAGTCGCAGGCCAGCTTGACGATAAAACGGTCGTCGTAGCAAACCACTCGTCGGCCTTGGACTCTGCGAGACGGCGTGAAGACGAGGATTTTTTCCTTCTCCAATTTCCGTAGGATCTCCTGATCTGAGGATGAGGGTGACATCACACATCATCACTTCCTGTGACCTCATGCACAGACATACGCAAACTTGTATAAACATCGCAGCACAGATGGACGATCTCACTGGACACATGGCAGCTCTTTTAGAGAAGTTCATAGAGGCAAATAAAAATGGCTCGTCATGGAAAAAAATATCCACTGTATCTAACAACATACAGTATGGGTCAAAAGTCTAACCTATTTTAAGCCAGAAAATAAATTGAACATTTTGTGATTTTAAACATTTTTAAATAAAGAAACATTATGACGATTAAGAACATATCTAGGTCAATAAGCAAAAACGTAAATCTGTGACAGATCATGTGAACTTATGTGTTTTTGTAAAACAGAAAAGAAAAAAAAAATTGTTTGTGTCGACTGAAGCACAAGATGTTGTTTGGATCATTCTCAAATCACACTTGAGAACATGATTCACCAGGTTTTACACAAACTTGTGGAGTTCATGCAGCTTGAGAGCTGATTTTATTAAAGCAAAAGAAGGATGAATACTAACAAATTCATTTTTAATTCAACTTTTCACTGAAGGTGTAATATTTTAAAATATATACATTAAATTAGAAAAGAAATTAGACAGAAGCATTTTAACTGGTGGTCTCAGATTTTTAGACTAACTGGATACACACAGACACACACTGGCACTTCTTGGAAGTGTTAACTCATCATAGAAACATCAGTTTCTGTAGGGTTTTTTTTTCCCCATTTTTGTGGTACCTTTGATTGGTGCATCAGGTCTTGACTGTTCTTTCCTCCATGCTGGGACGAAAACTGTGATGTCCTTGTGGCCCTTCTCCAGGAACCAATCAACAGCCAGTTGAATGCCCAGGCATGAGAACACCTCTTTGTTTCCATGGCTACAAAATAATATTACCAACATCAAATTACACACATGCACACACACACAGGTCTCTCACTGATTGGACATTTCTCAATTCTAAGAGCATTTCAAAACAGGAACATCAAGATCATTTCACCAAAAGACTTCCTGCAACAGCGTAAATTCCAGAAGTAAACAACAATAATGAGAATCTGATGACTCTTTAGTTCACAGTTCCCCAGGTTCTGACTAATTCTCTCATCAACATGTTATCAGTCCAGAGCCTTTAAAGGGGTCATCATCAGCTTTCCTGTAGCTCAAATGGTAGAGCATGGCGCTAGCAATGCCAAGATCATGGGTTCGATTCCCAGGGAAAGCAAGAGCTGGTCAAATGTAAAACTGTAACTTGAATGCAATGTAAGTCGCTTTGGATAAAAGCGTCTGCTAAATGCATAAATGTAAATGAACATAGCAGTTATCATTTACTCCCGACATCTGAGCCGCTGAAGACGCAGTGGATTACTTTTGTTTGTGAAGGGAATGCGCCCACGATTTGCCTAAATGCGAACATGTTCGCGCAAATTATTCGTGATTAGGGATGGGTATCGTTTACATTTTATCGATACCGATACCGATACTGCTTATCGATACCGGTACTTATCGATACTGTTATCAAAACTATTTGGCGCAAAAAGATATGATGTGAAAAATTGTTGAAAATGTCAAGTTATTTTATTACTGCTGAACTTTAGCTACTGTTTTAAAGTTCTTCAGTCAGGAGCAGGGAGTTATTTTTCTCTTTGTGTTTTATTTTATTAACATTAAAGGAATAGTTCACCCATAAATGAAAATTGTGTCATAATATACTCACTCTCAAGTTGTTTTAAACCTGAATGAGTTTCTTCTGTTAAACATAAAAATTATTTTGAAGAATGTATTAATTTTTATTCTTGTGCTGAACACAAAAGAAGATATTTTGAAGAATGTGGGCAACCAAACAGTTGCTGGTCTCCAGTGACTTCCATATATATTTTTTCCTACTATCAAAGTCAGTGGGGACCAGCAACTGTTTGGTTACCCACATTCTTCAAAATAAGTAATCATGTGCTGCTTGACCAGCCTTTAGTGTACGCACGCTTCAGGTGTAAGCGCTCTGAATAAACGGATGTCATAACAGCACGCGAATGAAATGCAGTGTTTCCCACACATAGACTTTACCTGGGCGGGCCGCCCAGGTATATTAATGGCCGCCCAAGTATATTTGGTGACACATTTTTGTTTTTATTACTATTATTATCTCTTACACTTTTTTTTTTTTTTCGCCCGAGATAATGAAACCATCTGCGATCGATTAACTAGTTGAAAATCTCCCCTCGCCCGACGCGTTTCGCACTGCTCGTTCTGTGTGCTCAAGAACTGTCCACACTCCCACAGACAATCTCTCTCTCTTTATTTGTGGCGGGCCGCAACAATATCCACCACCCGCTGCCATCAGCTCCCGCATCTCACACACAAGAGTGCGACTTTAGCACAATATTTAGTAACTTTCAGACCCTTTTGGCGGCTTTTTTCCCACAACAGGTACATACTGACAAACCTAGCGACTTTTTTGAAAAAAACCTTAGCTATCGTTCATTTGGAAGATGTCTCCAGTACTGCCCCGCGAGCGCGAGGTCTGACTCTCCCGGCGCAGTGTCGCCTCTCTCTGCATCTATTCTGTGCAGTGAGCGGCAGAGAAGCAGCGCATTCAGTTGGCCGTAACGCAGCAAAATCGTCAGTAAATCATTTACAAAACAGCGTTTCCTAGCACCTGTCGCTTACTGACTGTTTGGACTTAAATATGAACATAATTCGTCTGTTAATATGCGCATAGTTTGTTACTCAGATGCAGGCAGTGCGCTGAATGAGACAAAACTGTAATATAGCCAAAACCACCGCATATAGTCGCTTTTTAGTGTAAGGTTAAATGTATATTGATTTTATCAGACGATGTCGCGGTTATAAATCAGGATTTAAGGAGTATAGTGAGAGTGATTCCTGGTTAACATGTAAAATTAATGGTTCCTGTTTACTATTTATACTTGTTTTATGTTTGACAACAGAAAATATAATGTGAACAGCTTTATTGGGTATTCAGTTGTATTAATTACAGTATGTGACATTTAGAACAGATCTTAAGGGCCAAAACAGTCTCTCAGAGCATGGCTCCTTACCCCACAGAAGAGAGGGGCGGGGTCAGCAGAGCTTATTAGCATTTAAAGCAACATGCAAACAACGGGTTGATTTCTGCAGAGCTGATTGTGACAAGGTAAAAGGGGTGTCGTTTTACACTACCATTGAGAGATTTTAACCAAAGTATGTTATAGACTTTTCATTAAGACCCTAAAGAATCATATCAACTTGTGGAAAATGGGCATCCGATGACCCCTTTAAGTCACGATGAAATCAAAACTGACCTGGGATGCACAGTATATCGGCACCAAATCGGTTATGAGCCAATATAATTTTCTCATTTATTGGTATCGATGGTCGTTGTTTGTTATCTAATTGTGCATGCTTCATTTCTTCTATTTTTACAATTAGATTTATCTTTGCCATCCTCTAACGCTCACATAAAGGGGAATTCCAAAAATGCTAATAATTTAACAACACTGTTAAATGTAATCTTTATCAAATATGAAAATGAACATCCAGTTTTCACACTGTACATTATAATGTTGTGATGCCTAAATTCACTTTTAGCATTTAAAATGATTGATTTTAGCTTCTAGTGTTTTATTTTTTTAATCACTTAGAATTTTCAGAATAGTAATTATTTAACCAGAATTTTTATATCCCTTTAACGTCCCTTAAATTGAACCTTTTACTTTCTAAATGAACATTCTTGTGCACTTTTCAGCAGATAATGTTTCTCATATTATTTGTAATATATAATACATTTCTCTGCCTCTAAAACAACTTGCTCTAAACACTAGCATTCTTCCCTCCAACTACTTTCACAATCCAAACAACCCATGATAGATAAAATTAAGTTCCGCATGATATTTTTAGCTTGAAATATATTGGATTATAGGGTAAAATTGTATGTAGGCCTTGTCAGCAATTACAGAAATTTGATGTTTTTAAACAATATTGTAGCGTGGCCACATAATATGGGTACGTTTATAAGGCTGTTTATTAGCATGAGATTTTATGCATGTAAGCTGTTTTTATATTAGTATTATCCTGAGTTCTTTTGCCCTGCTCTTGTGGTTGAGTTCCCGTTTTATCCCGCGATAATATCTCCGTGATCTACCTGGGATTCCCCGTGATGTAAGGAGATCAGCTGATCTAGGATTCCGGATATAGGAAGCAGGCTTTTCAGCGTTCTGGAGAGGGGGAAATCGCCGACCTATTCTAAATGGACTTTAGCGAACAATCGCGTTATGCCGCTATTTTGCCTGTGCTTGGACTTGTACCCAAACAGGAATAACTTCTGCTATTTCTGGATCGTTTCTTGAGGATTTAACACAGGACAGCGCTGTTCCTTCGAGCTCACGGACTCTTGTGATTGCCGGTGAGACCGATCTCACACACATACACATCAAGAGTTTCATCCATTTACATATTTGACTTTGCGGACAATAAACATACACACACACACACAAATTTGTGAATTGTGTAAATATTGTACATTTATACATGTGGTGGCTGTGTTTTTTGGGTTGCTTGTATAATACACCTAGAACTGTTTGCAACGTGCTCCTAGTTGCGTTTTTTTTTTTTTTATCTACCATCAGTTTAATCAACACTTACGAGGCTTCAGAACAATCGTTAGTTGTGTATACCCACGGCCATAGGCCGAGCGTTACAATATAAGTGGAAAGAGTTCTCATTATCATTTACCTCATGGCAACATTGGATCCATCAATCACAATCGGTCGGAGGTTGTCATACATGTCTGATGTGTCTTCCTCCAGTGATGCTTCGGGGCTGACGGCTTCTTTGGCTCCCACTGCCCTTGGTGTTAAACCGGCAGTACCCGCTGCTGTCTGGCTCTCTGGATCTCCTTTATTCCCTAGCCGTACCAGCTCAGCCAATACATCATTGATTAGTGCGCTGGACCCCACTTTACTCAGCACAGACTCCACCTGCTCTCCGGAGTAGCCCAGTTTCAGAGCAAAGTCCATTTTGGTTTGGTAATCTCGATCGCTGGTATGACGCAAGGGCATTTGGGCTCTCTGGGTGTCATCTGCGCGTAACTCCTGTAAGGTGCTGCTCTGACTGAAGCTGGGACGGTCCAAACAGGATGAGCGGCACAGCTGCCGGTGAGGTTTGTTTGCTATGAGTGGGTCCTGCCTCCTTCCGGTCGCTCCTTCTCCTGACCCTGCCGCGCTGACAGCGCCTCCAGAACTCCCGCTCCGTGACCGCGCCTCTCCGTCACTCTCAGAACTGCTCCCATCTTCCCCGGCATTTTCATCCTCCTCCTCCTCTTCTTCTTCTGGAGAGTCGTGGCCGGCGGCAGCGGGCAAGGGCTGGGGTTCGCGGCAGCCGCGGTGCTCCATCTTCAGGCGCTGCAGCATAGCGCATGCAGCTGTTACCTGCGCATGACCTCCCTGAAGCTCCAGTGCATGGTCCCTCACCTGCACCACAGCACAGCTTTCATACTCAATAGCTGCACGCAGGGCGTGCAGTCGCCGCTGCAGCCAAAGAGTCAAACGCTCACGGTGCTTATGCACAGGACTGATCAGCGACACAATGTACTCCTGAGGGAAAGAGAAAAGATAATTTACATTCATAATAATTTTTTTATAATTTACATTCAAATACTTTTTGTGGGGTGAGATTCCATGCCATTTTTATACAGCTGCACATCCAAACCAAGCTGAGAACTCTTTCCAAATTACTTTTTTATACACAAGTAAATCAAAGCATTTCATAAATGGTTCCATTATTCAAATTTTAAAATACAATATACTGTATATGAACACATAAATGCAAAAAAATAAAATATATATATATATATATATGCAACCTGAATTCCGGAAATGTTGGGACGTTTTTTAAATTTGAATAAAATGAAAACTAAAAGAATTTCAAATCACATGAGCCAAAATTTTATTCACAATAGAACATAGATAATATAACAAATGTTTAAACTGAAAAATTTTACAATTTTATCCACAAAATGAGCTCATTTCAAATTTGATGCCTGCTACAGGTCTCAAAATAGTTGGGATGGGGGTATGTTTACCATGGTGTAGCATCTCCTCTTCTTTACAAAACAGTTTGAAGACGTCTGGGCATCGAGGTTATGAGTTTCTGGAGTTTTGGTGTTGGAATTTGGTCCCATTATTGCCTGATATAGGTTTCCAGCTGCTGAAGAGTTCGTGGTCATCTTTGACGTATTTTTCGTTTAATGATACGCCAAATGTTCTCTAGAGGTGAAAGATCTGGACTGCAGGCAGGCCAATTCAGCACCCGGACTCTTCTACTACGAAGCCATGCTGTTGTAATAGCTGCAGTATGTGGTTTTGCATTGTCCTGCTGAAATACACAAGGCCTTCCCTGAAATAGACGTCATCTGGAGGGGAGCATATGTTGCTCTAAAACCTTTATATACCTTTCAGCATTCATAGTGCCTTCCAAAACATGCAAGCTGTACATACCGTATGCACTTATGCACCCCCATACCATCAGAGATGCTGGCTTTTGAACTGAACGCTGATAACATGCTGGAAGGTCTCCCTCCTCTTTAGCCCGGAGGACACGGCGTCCGTGATTTCCAACATGAATGTCAAATTTGGACTCGTCTGACCATAGAACACTTTCCCACTTTGAAACAGTCCATTTTAAATTAGCCTTGGCCCACAGGACACGACGGCGCTTCTAGACCATGCTCACATATGGCTTTCTTTTTGCCTGATAAAGAGCTTTAGTTGTCATCTGCAGATGGCACGGCGGATTGTGTTTACCGACAGTAGTTTCTGGAAGTATTACTGGGCCCATTTAGTAATGTCAATGACAGAATCATGCCGATGAGTGATGCAGTGTCGTCTGAGGGCCCAAAGACCACGGGCATCCAACAAAGGTCTTCGGCCTTGTCCCTTACGCACTGAGATTTCTCCAGTTTCTCTGAATCTTTTGATGATGTTATGCACTGTAGATGATGAGATTTGCAAAGCCTTTGCAATTTGACGTTGAGGAACGTTGCTTTTAAAGTATTCCACAATCTTTTTACGCACTCTTTCACAGATTGGAGAGCCTCTGCCCATCTTTACTTCTGAGAGACTCTGCCTCTCTAAGACATCCCTTTTATAGCTAATCATGTTATAAACCTGATGTCAATTAACTTAATTAGTTGCTAGATGTTCTCCCAGCTGAATCTTTTCAAAATGTCTTGCTTTTCAGCCCTTTGTTTCCCCCTTGCCAACTTTTTTGAGACCTGTAGCATGCATCAAATTTGAAATGAGCTCATTTAGTGGATAAAAGTGTAAAATTTCTCCGTTTAAACATTTGTTATGTTCTCTATGTTATGTTGTGAATAAAACATTGACTCATGTGATTTGAAAGTCTTTTAGTTTTCATTTTATTCAAATTTAAAAAACGTCCCAACATTTCCAGAATTCGGGTTGTATATACAGTATATATATAAAATTGTAAAATAAATTAAAATAGAAAACAGTTCAATTCGAATATTTTCACAATATTATTATTATATTACTATTACTGTATTTTGGATCAAATAACCACAGCTGTGGTGAACAAAAGAGACTTCATTCATAACAGATTTTTATACTGACCCCAAACCCAAAACCTTTGAACAGTAATAATAATAATAATGTTATTAATAAATAATAACATATAATACAAGTAAATGTAACTTTTTTATGTTTCTTATGCAACTTATATAATAAATTGCTGGGTCTCCAAAGGATAAAATGAGCTTTTCATAACTCTTTTTAATGTTTTTTCTTGTTTCATCTAACACATGCAAGTTTGCTCTGAGCTCCTCCTCTTTGTATACAGCTAACTCATTGTTCTGTCTTTATTTAAGTCAGGCGGTTTACAGAGGTGAGCATATTCTTAGAAGACAATTGGCATGACGCATGTGCCCATATGTCACAAACTGTCCCAAATTATGTGTTGTGCGTCATGGCAGATACTTCTATCTATTATACATATACATATTGTGTGTGTGTGTGTGTGTGAAGGAAAACAGACACACACACAACTGGCTTGGTCAGGCTACATCAAGGTGCTGCTGGGAAAACTTATCATTGCATTCTTCAATTCTCATGACAGAATTCAATTTTAATATGACAAAAAGAGAAGCTACTTTGGGTGGGGCTACGGTTGAACTTCCTTGAGGGGAAACGATACTGTGGTAATTAACTTCTTTCAAAGCAAACACAAACTCTGAGACCCTGACGTTTTCTTAAATCCAAATCTGAGTTTGTTCTCTTTACCTTCAGCAGATTCCTGCACACCTGCCGTAATTCCCTGCTATTCCCCAAAAACTTCTTCAACTCAAGCTTAAATTGGAATTAAACATTGGCAGTTCTATCAAGGTTGCTATGCAATGTCTAATGTGTGTGTGCATGAGTGAGAATATGTGAATCTGCGTGTGCATGTGTGTGCATCTCTGTTTGTTTTTGTGTGGGGTGAGAGGGATGTGTGTATGTGTAGGTTGGGAGTGTGTGCGTGTGCATGTGTGTGTAGAGAAAACCGATAGCACCATCCAGCTACGAGAGGCTCCTCTGCGCTCATGACACCGGTTGCCTAGCAACGCAGCCCTGTCATCAGCTAACTGCTTTTTAGCAGTCACGACTAACACAACGCAGTGTTCTCTGGGAAAGCCTGGAACACACACACGCAAATACATGGTGCACATATTATATCTACACCGATCGAAACCATACCGCGCTTCATGTGCAAAGCCGAAACGCATGCATAAAGCAGCACACATGCATGCTTTACTAATAAACACCTACGCGCAGAACCAGAGCTCTCCTTGCACATGCGGCGGAGAGAGAGAGCAGGATTGTGTGTTATGGGTGTTTGTTTGCATTTGAGACGAATAATATCACTTTAAACTGACAGTGTATACAATCTGCCCCCTCTCTCTCTCTGCAGATGTGGCGTATTGAAGAATTTCCTCCCCAGCGTGACATAGCTGCTGTTCTGAGTCGTGACGCTGACTCCAGCAGCATGTTCCCCTGGGCACTGAACCGCATTATCTGCACTCACAAGCCACGGGCCCGAGCTGGGGATCACAGCTTCAGCAGCAGGTCTCAGATCAGCTGCGTCACGCAGTCAGCGACAGCTGCTCCACCACAGCGGACTGAGGAGCTGTTCTGAGATCAGCCAAACAGCATGCAGTAAACCTAAGAGATGACTGCTTTAATAATCACTACAGCTTGAACAGAGAGGTGCATATTACAGCAGGACACTACAGGAACACAATTTGCCTTTCCATAGTAGACAGAAGTTTTCTGTTAATATCATTGAGATTCAAAAGTGGAATGTATGAGGCAAACATCCTGAGGTTTTCTGTGATACCACAGGCTTGTGGTAAATATGATATTTGTAATATTTAACAATAATAATAATATACAATGTAAATTATTTTTGTATTATAAATAAATATAACAACAATGTTGTTATTGTTGTTTTATTTATATGATAAAAATAAAATATATTACTAGTATATTTAAATATAAATATTTTATTATTATTAATAATAATAATAATAATAATATGATTATCATTATCATAAAAATGCTACAAATATATATTATACTGAATGAATGATATTTAACATCTTTGTGATAATATAAAATGATATTGGCAACTGTACTATATTATTATTATTATATAATTAATCATAATATTATTAGCATAAAGATGTTAAAAATAAAATATATTTCTAATACATTTAAATGTAAATATAATTACTATTTATAATAACATACTCATAATTACTATTAACAACAATAATAATTATTATTATATGTTTTATTTTATGAATTCTTTTAACATTTATGACAATGATAATACTAATATAACTTACTAATAACTTAATAATAAATATCATTCATAATACATTTTTAAAATATATTACTAATATATTTAAATATAAACAATATAATATTATAATGTAATAACATAATAATAATAATTAAAATACACTTTATTATATGAACATCTTTAACATGTTTTGTATGCATCAAATTATGCAAATCAGCTGCATCACACAGTCAGTGCCAGCAGTCCACCACAGCAGACTGAGAAACTGTTCTGAGATCAGTGAAACAGCCCGAAGAAAACCTGAATAATTATGGTATATACACGTGGCCAAAATCAGTAACAACTGAGGACAAGGTAACTGAAGAGCCGATCCGAAAACAATCTGAAATAATGACGTAAACCAGTAAAGACTCACGCCAGGTTTTAAATAAAAAAGGTCAGCTCGTTCGCACGCCCCTGTTCATTAGGACGTGTTTGACGTAAATTTACGCTTTCTCTGTAAATTACCCGGCCAGCTTTGGAACTGATCGGGAAACTGCTGCTGAGTGGGTGGGAGAGGTCTGTGTGCATAGAGCACATGAAAACGCAAGGAAGAAAGGAGGAGAACGCTGAAATATTCCTCCTTAGGTGAAAAGGTGTGAGCCCACTCCTCTGTAAGAAAGAACAAGAGAGCAGAGATTGGACACAATCAGCTTTTTGCGAAGGCAAGACGTCATATTAAACATAAAATGTCCGGGTGAACAAATACAGGAAAGCTCCGTACTCTGTCACGCCAAACACTTCACTCTGACTGCAGAGAGAAACTGCAGCACGGTGAGCCAGAATGGCCATCTTATGGACAAACAAGCAGCCCGTCACCTTTTAGTGAGCCACTCACAAGCAGACCACCGAATTTCAGGCTTTTGTAAACACACAGGTCATATCTCACATCCTAAAAAAATCACACAATACTCTGTGACTCAAACAGCCGGCAGCAAAACAGCACACGTGTATTCAGCAGACGCACCACAAACAAGCCCAACAACAGAATGCATCCTCCTCTTAAAAGTCTCCCCCCTCCTTCTTTTCTTCCCCTTTCTTTTCTGCCTTGTTTTCCTTCTCTTTTTCCCTTCTCTTCTCCTCACCTCCTCCACAACACAGGCTTACAATCAGCAAGGCCACCATGCACTAGAGCACACACACAGCTTTATGCTGTTGTCTCATAGCAACAAGTGGAGTCTCTTTGCTGGAGCTCATGGCTAGATGAAGCCCATTTAAGGCCCACGGTGCAGCTCTGAGCTCAGGCGCTCGGACTAAAGACACAGTGGGTGGCAGCATCTTATGGTGCAGTTATGCCAAAATAGTCAGCAGGAGGTGAAAGCATGCACTCACATAAAGATGCACAGGCAGGCCACTTCTTACCTGAAGCTGCATGCTTGAAGATGCTTTCAATGCTTTAGGTGCATGCCAAACTCAAACACAGACAAATGCAGCAGCAGCAACACTGTCATACATGCAGGATGCCAAACGTGTGTGTGTGTGTGTGTGTGACCCTCCAACTGCCTTGACTTTGTTTGGCCCATGCAAGGACATTTCATTTCTCATGACTAGCATCCTGAAAGTCCAATGCCTCATGCTTTCAGTGCATAAAGAGTAGGAAAAAGTTTAATATTGAAGATAGACTGCCTAAATATAGGGAAATGCACCATTTTCAAGCATGCATGTGTGTACAAATCTGGCTAGACTTGTGAGGGTCAGATGTTTGAAAATACCCTATAATGACAAATGTCAAAGACTTGCTTGTTGGCATTTGAAGCGCCTTGAGCTATATGAACGGCTCATAAATCATGTTTTGCTTCAGCTCTTATAAAGTCAACAGGTTTGTGCGAGGGTCAGGTTTAAAGATAAAGTAATACATTTGATCATCTTAAAATTAAAAAACTATTGTGTCTACGAAAGGTCCTTGTATCTTCAAAAGTCAACGAGCGTATGTCAAACTGCACTCCGTAAATCTCTGTGAAACGTGAGTCGTGAGCATCAGTTCTGCGCGTGATTTAAAGAGCATTTCGCCTCGCCTGAAACATTTACATGGGATGCATTTTACAGAATCACAGAAGCAATAAACAAAGTTCCTCATTTGGCCCGTGAAAGTAAAAACAGACCCGAAAATGTAATGAAATAAAGAGCTTGAATGTCGAACGTCGGTCGTGCTTGCACAGCTCTCCTGCGACACACGCGCTCTCTCACGCACATACTCACTTTAGCTTTAGTGCAATCTTCTTCCTTGCCGTCCTCGATGTTTACGATGATACTGGAGCCGGCGTTGGGGCTCTCGCAGCTGGACTCGGCGGTGCTGCAGCTCACTCTGACCCGGAAAACCCGCTGGATGTGCGGGATGCAGCGCTGGAGCGCAGGGCCTGCACCGGCGGGCGCGGCGAGCTCCAAAACCATTTATTAGACGGATAAACAAGCGATCACGACGCCCTCCAGAACACTGGCACGCATTCGCCCTGCGTCCTGCTTCATGGGTGGAGCAGCAGGGGAAAGAAAGAAAGTCACGGGAGGATGCAAGTTTGTCTGCGGCCGAGCATAACGGCGAACGTACGGGACGCGCTACATAAGCATCTATCATCCATCTCCATCCCTCCTTCTCCTCTCGCCCTCCCTTTCCTCACTTCCCTCCCTCCCTACAGCGGCCCCGACTGCACCCACCGCCTGCGCTTCGGCAACGCGTCGGACGCCCCCTGTCGCTGCGCTCGGAGCCGCAGAAAGTGCGTTGTTTATGCTGCCTCCGTCTCCGCGTTTTGAAGCACGTGGGTGGACGGGATTCCGGTAATGCAGCAACCGAGGGTTAAAAATACATCGGACGCGCGTGAGAGCGCTGGATGCGATATGACCGCCACACTCCCAACTTTACCGTTCAGAAGGTTGATACAGTATTGAGCAGTTGTTGTTATTATCCTGGCAATGACATCCTTTGCAACGAAGTATCAACCTTTGAACAATGCCTCAACTGGTTAAACTGTTAGTTCAACTATACTTCTTGGTAGCGTTGAGGCGGGTCGTGTCGCTTTTCAGTAGCGAAGGTCTGTTTAGCGATGCATTTCCCTGACAATAACTTAGCTTTCAAGCCTCGTGCCTTGTATTTTCTGTTGTCTGTCTGTTTTGAATCAGAAGCGGCGATGTCCGATTCGCGAATGAATCATTATTTTGAGTCGATTCTTTTCGATGAATCTCTCAAACGCGCTTCGCTATTCAGTCTGAATCGTTCGAACGGTTCAGTCGCGAATGAATCATTTGCTTTCTTGAAATCAGTTAACTTACTGGATAATGAAGTGGCTAAATTACAGAAGGGAAGTGATCGTTTATCTACAAGCAATCGAAACCAAAGCGATGAAAGATGAATAAGGTCTTTATATTAAGTTCAGTCATGTCTTAGTGCAGCTTGAGTAACGTTATACAAAGACTTTTCTGACCAACGTAAGCACTTAAGTATGAATAAATAACCAGTGTTTTGGACATAGCCGATACATTATATTCTATTAAGTACTATGGAGTATCGTGTAAATACCACAGTACATGAATATGGAATTCAATATATCAAATGTAGCCTACATTGAAATAATTGAGACAAGTGATACTGCTGCTGTCATGAGAATAAGATCAGATAGCAACTGGCAATGTAGTTGTTTCCTGTTTTACTGGACATGTTTTTCTTTGTTTTCTAATAAAGCCGTAATAAACCACACTACTGACTGTTTCTATTTCATACTTATAAAAATATGACAATGCTTAAATGTAGCACATTACTTTGCCATGTACCTTGGCCTCTACCAGATGCCACTAAAATGTAGGTGGTATTTTAGATGGCTACATTTTTCAACAGTTTCCCAAATATTTCCTGTAAGGAATATCATAAACGTCCGACAAACGCTTGTGTATTTTTAATTGAACACTCTCCCTTTAAGCCTCGCTGAGGATTGTGGGAAATGTAGTCAGCGCCGTGTTGCTGTTGTCCACAGCTGGTTAGCATTTCTATTGTCTTTCTTATGAGAGGTATATCCGCTACAACCTTTACCTCCTTTCTTATTCCCACAGAAGTCTCACAGTTTCATAGTCCACCATGGCGGATGAACAAGAGATAATGTGCAAGCTGGAAAACATCAAAGAAATAAGGTAAGAAAAGCTGAGATTGATCCCAAAGCAGACACGCTAGCCTGTCTTCAACATCTGGCCAGTTCAACCTACATTGCAAAAACCCGGCGTAATTCACCTTAATCATTTAATTTCATAAGCAATGCACGAATTTGCATGTATAGTCTACCTGAAAAAAATAATATAAGACATTTATCCTTTGACAGGCTCTTTGTATCGGTCATGATGCTAAAGCAAACCGCTTAAACTATAAAAACACAGCTTTGCACTAAATCTGAAAAAATATCACACTAATTCTGCATTAACCGTTATTTTCGACGTGGATGAGTGTGAAAAGCATCCTGTTGTGGTTAGACACGAAACTGCAGAGCAAACGGTTCATTTCCTGCGGAACGGTTCTAATCATTTATACACACCTCAGACATGCACATGATTGTCTGGTTGTTGTAAATATAGCTTTGCACGCACAGGGTCTAATGCGTTTTGTGATCGGATCTCTGAAACCACATTATAGATGTCTTGTTTAAAACCACATGCACCAGATCAGAAGTCTTTGCATTTGCATTGTATTGTCATATGCTGTCATGCATTGGCTGTATGCTTATTGTGTTTTGTGTGGGTTTTGCAGGAATAAGACAATTCAGATGGAGAAGATCAAATCTCGACTGAGGAGTGAGTTTGAAGCTCTGGAGTCAGAGGAGAAGCACCTGAGAGAGTACAAACAGGAAATGGATCTTCTGCTGCAGGAGAAAATGGCTCACGTAGAGGAGCTGCGTCTCATACATGCTGATATTAATGTGGTAAATGTGGGGGAAAAAATACACACTACACTGCAATATTTATCATGTTTGTGGTGCAGTCAATAAAGTAAATATATCCATCGCATTTACACTGACTATGACTTAATGCACATATTCAAAGGTATGCAAGTTAGGTAGAATATACACTACCATTCAAAAGTTTCAGGTCAGTAAGATTAAAAAAATATATATATAATAATAATAATATATTATAGTAAAGTAATAATAAAGGCTGTTCATGAAATAATCCTAAAATAAAATGCATCATGGTTTCCAGAAAAATATTAAGCAGCTCAACTGTTTTCAACATTGATAATTGATAACTGATAAAACATTGTTAAAAATGTTTCTTAAGCACCAAATCAGCATATTATAGAAAACAGTTAAATTGTAACTATATTTCACAGTACTAATGTTTTTACTGTATTTTGAGTAATACAATATTACTGTATGCTCAAATAGCTTCTATGGTTAAATTGTTTTATATATGGTTAATATAGGTTTTATAAGCTCTACAAGCACTTTTTTTTCTGTGATGTCAAGGATCTGGCCCCACTGTGTTAGGTCAGATGGCTAACCATTAGGTTCACACCATTGTGATTTATGGAGTGGCTGTATTTCTTCTCCCAGATGGAAAACACTATCAAACAGTCTGAAAGTGACTTGAACAAACTGCTGGAGTCAACCAGACGTCTCCACGATGAATACAAGCCACTGAAAGAACATGTGGATGCCCTGAGGATGACCCTCGGCTTACAGAGACTTCCCGACCTCAGCCAGGAAGAGGAGAAGCTCTCATTGGAGTTAGTAACACTGTTCCTGAGTGTGTGTGTGTGTTTGACTGGGGGAACTCCTCAAAATGAGTCATTGCAGTGTAGGAGTGTGTGTTTGCAAGAGAGTAATTCTTAAAGCTGAGTCAGAGAATTTGTGAGACAGAGAGTGTGTAATTGTGTATGGGAAGGCTAAATTGCTTACTGTTTGTTTGTGTGCTCTTCATCTCCTTTCAGCTACTTTGAAAAGCAAAAGGCTGAGTGGCAGACAGAACCTCAGGAGCCTCCTATCCCAGAATCCTTAGCAGCAGCGGCGGCTGCAGCCCAGCAGCTTCAAGCTGCACGGAAACAGGATGTCAGGCAGACAGCGACGTTCCGCCAGCAGCCGCCACCTATGAAGGTGAATAGACTTTTACATTACTGCAGCTGTACACACACGTCAGCAATTATGTGGAGAAATATATTTAATTTATTTGACAGTGCCTACACATTGCTGGCAAGAGAAAAATATTTTACTTTAGTTGTGAGCTTGCATTCTGAATTAAATGTTATTAGGGAGGTGGTACAGGTCACACAAAATGAAAATGACAATAAAGCAATACAACTTTCTGTTGATTTGTCTTTGTTGTTCCACTATAGTCTGATTCACAAAAGAATGACGTGGGTCTTTTGGAACCGGTTCTTTTTAATTTGTCTAAAAGACAAAAAAAATCCCAAGATATCTCTTTCTTGAGAATCCACTCTTTCATTAAAATCCACCCTAACTGAATTAACATCTGAGTCTATACTCAATGAGTTATACCAAAGTGCCTTTCAAGGAAAGTCCGTTCACTCGGCCGCCTCTGGGCAGCTCAAACAAGACCAAGTCCTATCTAAATGAATGGGGGAATCCTGAAATCTCAAAAACTGCCCGCTGAACTCGCAATTAAATTACATATTTCAAATCAGCAACAAAATCTGAAATGAACTGCCCCATGAATGTTGTTTCTTATGCTCAAATAGCATTTAAAAAGCTTATTTTTCAAGCTAGACCAGCCAATACGCATGCGTAGTTCCAACGCTCGTATGCAGGGGTCACCAGCCTCGGTCCTGGAGGGCTGGTGTCTTGCAGGGTTTAGCTCCTAACCCTAATCAAACACTCCTGAACCAGCTAATCAAGGTCTTACTAGGTATATTTGAAACTTCCAGGCAGGTTGGTGCAGGACACCGGCCCTCCAGGACCGAGTTTGACCCCTGCTCTTATGAGTTATGACTGCGCAATGTGCGCACGCGCATCGGCTGGTCCAGCCTCAGGTTTCTATGGGAACCGGAGCTTCTAACGGCCGCTGCAGTGACGCAATGACTTTACCAATCACATTTACATTTACATTTATGCATTTAGCAGACGCTTTTATCCAAAGCGACTTACATTACATTCAAGTTACAGTTTTACATTTTATCAGCTCTTGCTTTCCCTGGGAATCGAACCCATGATCTTGGCGTTGCTAGCACCATGCTCTACCATTTGAGCTACAGGAAAGCTGTATATCAATGATATTTGGCAATCAATGATATTTGGTGCTCTATAAATATTAATTAATATTGTGAAATTTTATTTCATGATTTTTTGGCAAATAGAGAAGGACAGCATTTATTTTAAGTAGAAATCTTTTGTAACGTTATAAATGTCTTTACTGTCACTTTTAATCAATTGAATGCATCATTGCAGAATAAAATATCAAAATCTTACTGACATTTTGTACCTGCTTATTGTGGAAAAACACTAGAAACTGCTACATTTCTAAACGTATACAGAATGTATAAAGTAAAAGAGATTTATTTCATTTGTTGTCTCTTTCCAGGCTTGTCTGTCCTGCCACCAGCAAATCCATCGGAACGCACCAATCTGTCCTCTTTGCAAAGCCAAAAGTCGCTCACGCAACCCTAAAAAACCCAAGAGAAAACCCGACGAGTAACATGCACAGCTACTAACAACCTCAGAGAAAGCCTGACTAACACACATAACCCCAACAGAAAACAATTTACTTACATAAATGCATTCACTTACGCTCTCATGCATGCACATTTCCACACAAACACACACTGACAGTCGCCATGATGCCACACGCTCACTGCACATCTATACACCCGCACCATTGTCCTGAACGAATGGACCATCTGCAGTCTGATAACCTGACCTCTTATAGTGATCCTGTAGTTAACCTGTCTTCCTGCTTCAGTGGACATGAGGTCTCAGTTTTTCATTTCATTTTTATATAAGTGAAACCTTGATATTGTGTTTGTACTGTGTCTGTATTTAGTCCGTAGTGGAAATGGATGCTGGTTTAGAAATATTGAAGTGTACTGTTCTGTGTGGGGTTTAATTCTAGTGTATTAGTTCAAACTAAATTCTCTAAAGTGGCTTTAGTCAATAGAGCCGTTTGTATGGTATTCAGTTAACGCTTAAACTGATCTTTAATCATTTTAATTAATTAATAATGGTATGATTTTGCCTATTTTGTCTTTTAATGTTTTTCCCTCATGATAACAATGTTTTTTCTTGTATTATGTAACCATGGACTGTCCCAGACCATGTCAGTGTTCTAGAATGTCTTGAGGGCCGTTCACACAAGATGTAGTTGGAGAGCATTGAAATGGATAAGAATGAGTTTTTAACTTGAAGCTTCTTTAATAATGTGGTGCTAATGGCAGGAGATGCTGAAAAGACGGCCATTGAAACAAATACTCTAGATACGGAGACCAACAATTAATGCAGACTAAATGCAAAAGCATGTGTGAACAGCCCTTTAGTAGTAGAGTAATTATGGAACACAAGTTGAATGAGAATTCTAAACCTTGAGTTCTTATAGAACTATCATTCAATTTGAGTGAATTTGTGTTTTGGAATTTGACCCAAGGGGCATTAAGAGCTTGTTAGAATCTTCAGTATTGAATCATTGTGTTTATGTCTCATCTTTTCTGAGAGTCAGTTTTTTTAATAATTAAAACCTGTGAACTAATAAACTTGTGTAACTTTTGTCAAAATGAAATTGTAGAATAATACAATTCCTTTCGGTTGGTTATGTCATCTGATTGATTCGCTTTCTCTCTGTCACTCTGTCTGTGATTGGCTTGATATGTATCTGGAATTTGACCTTTCACCAATGACCCCTAACAATGCAATAATCATTCTTTTTTTTTTGGCTAATCTCTTTACCAGCAAGAGGTTTTACATTCTTCTTTCACTGCGCTCTTGATCCTGAGGGGGTTCCTTATTTACACTCCAGGAAAAGTGTTAAAGGTGATGATAGAAATTACACTCCATTGACAGCAACAACACTTAAGTTGAAATAAATAAAAACACACACACACAAAAGCACTTTATACTTTAAATCATAACATTGGTTCTCAACCATTGAGCAGGGCCTCAGGAAACTTAAGGGGCTCACTGGCTGACTTAAATTGCAGTTTTAATTAAATAATTATAATGAAAATGCATAAAATATGTCAAATAAAATAATATTTAATTTTTCCTCAACGTTTTATTGAAAAACGTATAGAATCAGAATGACTCTTATATAAAAAAAACTGGACTGAAATTTGTTTAATTAATTTCACTCAAATATTACTGAAAGTTAATTTCACTTAATAGGGAAAAGTTAAGTGCATTCAAAAACTGATAATAGTAGCAGAACTCAAATGAAATCTACTTACAAAGACTGCTTTGCTACAGTCTTGAGTTAATGCATCAGAATATGAGGGACCTAATTAATACACAAAATATTTGAACTGTGCATATTTAATTGGGAAATATTCTTTGTATGGTGAACTTAAATTCAAATTACTCATAACTACTGGTTTCTAAATGTAAATGAATTGAGCCAGTTCGTTTCCTTAATTTAAATGAGTTTTACTGTATATTACATATTAAATTTACATTAATAATTTTTTTGATCAGAGTGAATGCGAAACTAAAACAGTATATATCTCAGGAGCTTTGTGTGTTTTACTTTTCTCTTTTTAGCATTGCAAGTTAAACACTTTGTGATTGTGTGCTAGTGAAGAAAAGCAGATTGGTTTATTTATAGTTGTGTACCTGAGCAGATTTATTTGGCTGCGTGGCTGTATTTATTCATGTGTCTTTAGCGTCACATTACATGTTTTACATCATAACAGGATTTGGGCTGAAACTCAGTAGGCTCGTCTGCAGCTCGTTAACGAACTCATATGCATCTGCTTAAACTCCAGCTGGGCCATCCAGAGCCTAATCTCACTCACACACCCCTCTTTACCTGCAGTAATCCCACTCTCAGGGGCGTGAGGAGATCTGCATCTTTTGTCCTCTGCCCTCCTGCTGTTTCCACACACAAACACACAAAACCTGCTCAGCCACACACACAAGCAGCTGTGACGCCAGAGAGCTTTACAATCACAAAGTACTGTAAAGGAAAACCCAAAGCTCTTTGCAGGACAAAGAGACACTTACTGTTCAGATGGCTAGAGGAGCTCTAGAACTTCAGTTTAAGAAAAATATAGCCACTTCATTTCAGCTAATTAAACTAGGTCCAGCTAATTAAACCAATGCTGCTTGAGTTTTCCATGAGTCCTACATTATTAAAAATAAAGGTTCTTTATTGACATTGATGGTTTCATTCATATCCAATGCACATTCTTTGCAGTCGAAAAAGGTTCTTTAAATTATTAAAATATTCTTCACAGTAAGAAAAAGTGTTTTTTTAAAGAACTATTCACCGAAATGTTCATCTGTGAACCCAAAATTCTATGGCATTGTTGTGAAACCCCCTTTTGGGTGCTTTATTTTGAAGAGCATAGTGTAGTTTCACAAATGTGTCTTGAAATATTCATGTTTTTTGTATAAGAACGATGAGAGTCAAACAAATTGCCTATGAAAATAAATTTATTCTCTAATCTGTTATAAATAACAATACAATCAGTGATTGCAGAGCAAACAATCAAGTGTTCATGCAAATACACTCCTATGAGAAGTATCAATACATCATAAAAAGGTACCAACCATGACTAACATTATATCAGTCGTAATTTTGTTTGTGGATACAGAACATGTTTGTGGAAGCCATCCAAGGCAGCAAAAAGAAAGTATCCCTGAGACATTCCTATTCCTAGTGCAGTCCCACACAGTTTTATAGTCCATTTGTAGTTTTATAAGCATTATCAGATAGTGACAGAGGGATAGATGGGCTCCGTGTGCATTGGTGCCTGAGGAAAAGGCTGCCCGGGGCCGTGCACCTGCCCAAACGCAGGACGGGCATCCAAGAATGCAGGGGCCATTAGCATGCTGCGTTCTGGGGGACGAGCGTAATTCATGTAGTGCTGGTAGAACTGTGGCGCACCCTGTCGGAGTGGAGGAACATACTGCTGGGACTGAGAGGGTGGGAACGCGTTTCCCATCGGGCCGTAGAGGTTCGCGCTGAGCTCGGATGGTGGAGGGCGAGCGTTTGTCATGGAGGAGCCTGAAGTGGAGGTGCGGGACGGGGTAGAGCTGTCCACAGTGGGCCCTCCAGACTCCAACAGGCTGGTCTGAGCAGCGGATGGCCCCGCTGGCCGATCGCTCGTTTTGGGTTTCACACACTGGCAGCAGCAGATAGATATAACCACGCCAACCAGAACGAACGACAGGAACGCGCTCACCACAATCACAAAGGGCAAATAGGTTGGAACTGGGGAGGGAGAGAGAAGAGAAAGAATTAAACATGAGGGTTATACAAATATGCACATCAGAGGTTAGTGAAAATTCTTCTGAAAGTTACAAAAATGCCGACACACACAATGAATTCATTTAAAATGTTATAATTCAGAATGATCTAGGCCTAAGTATTTTAATATTATCAAGAGTAATCAGGCAGGCATCTAAAATGATTGGGTCCCCACAGACTAAATAAGGTATCTAGGTAATCTTGTATCTTAGGTTTGTTATTTTGTAAATTTACCACCATAAATATATCAAAACTTAATTTTTGATTAGTAATATGCATTACTAAGAACTTCATTAGGACAACTTTAAAGGCGATTTTCTCAATATTTAGATTTTTTTTTTTTTTGCACCCTCAGATTCCAGATTTTCAAATAGTTGTATCTCAGCCAAATATTGTCCTATCCTAACAAACCATACATCAACGGAAAGCTTATTTATTCAGCTTTCAGATTAAATAAATCTCAACTTCAACAAATTGACCCTTATGACTGATTTTGTGGTCCATTTTATGAAATGAACAAGCAATTTCTGAGTGAAGACTGTTTCAAAGTAAATCCTACACAAACAAAACAAGATGAATTACACAAGTTTTTATAAAGACTCACCACTTTCTGACATCTTTCTCACGTCGCCCGTGTTCTCCGGTTCAGAGCCGGTGTCGCAGGTGCTCTGATCGAGGCGTGCCTCCGCGTACGTACAGCAGTACCTGAGCGCGCACGTACCGCAGCAGTAGCGCGCGTCCTCACCGTCAAAGCGCTCCGGACACTGGAATCCCCGGTGCCAAGAGTTGAAGGAGTCCGTCCAACCGTGACAATATTCCCCCGATAACGCAAAAGACACCGGGAGAACGACTGATACTAATAGAAAGAGCGCACATGATACAGATGAAGGCATGGTTGCGTCTGTTGAAACCCTTTGCGCCGCAGAACGCGGTTTAAATGTGAAGTCGCTCCGAAGATCCAGCAAGCCAGTCGCATCTGATCCGGAGTCACTGTCTGCAGGCGTCATTTATGTGTTTGCTGGACCCCCTTCCCCCTCCATGCTCCAAACACACACAGACGTTAGCAGCCCCTCCTCCCATCAGCCCCTCGTTATCGCTCATCTGCATTTAAAGTTAGGCGAGGTTTAGTGATTGGCAAGGTTGTTTATTTGTATGTTTGCGCTGCTAATTACTGTATACAAGATATGACAAGCAGTGATGAACTCACTCTTAATGACATCAGCTCCCTGGGTCACAAATCAAAACTTTAACCAGATCAAAATCTGTCATTTTTTAAAGTGAGAGTAGGCTAACTAAGGACTTTACAACAAAATATTTGAATGCCATCAGTCTACATTTAAAAAAAACAACTTTAAAACTTTAGACAAACCTAAATATTCACAATGATATCAGATACATAACTCAGATATACAAATAGCATGCCTATTCACGTCTGGAGACGGACCTTTTGTGTGTAAGTGTATGTGGGGTTAAAGGTTACAGACTGCGTGTCTGCCTCTGTTTATCTGAGACAGGGAGGACAATTCACTATCAATGCACATCTAAACACACACACACACACACACACACACATTAGTTACCAAGTATGAAACTCCTTATGCTGTGCCTGTGGTTCTCAACTATTGCATCAGAATCCTGATTCAGAGACATCAAGCAGTGAAGAAACAGTACCAGAATTGCTTACTGTATTAAACTATATATAAAATTGCATGAAAATCAAACATAGAAGTGTATTCTTTTTTTAATTGCAGCATTATGCATCATTATTATCATAGGCAGAATAAAAAAATATATATATTTCTCGAATTTTGATGATTATATAGTTTTGACAGCCATAAAACAAAATATGTTTATTCTTATTGTAAGCGAACTTTAATTTCATGTAGTCTGGGTCATATTTATTCATTTTGCTTCTCTTTTGTTAATTTCATTTTATTATTTCCATTTATTTCAGTGTTTTTTCTGTTGTCCACAACCTGTGTTTATACCTTGTGTTTCACCACTCATGTGAAAACATCAAAATCTAGACCTCCAAAAAGACAATATTTCCACTATAGAGGAACATATTTAATATTTTTAGGGCTGTAATTAAAAAGGTAAAGAAATAAAACAATTAATTTGTTCACTAATAACAGGTTATTCAAATACATGCAGGTTATTCCATGTAACATCCATGCACATCCACCCTACATATGCCCTGCTTTCATTGGAACAGATTTGACTGCATCCCAAAAAACAACACACATCGTCATTCACATAAATCTCTGTTTTAGCTGGGCAGACCTGATTGTGTCAAGCTATTAACAGAGATTAGTCCTCACACAAAAGACAGTAAATTGCCATTGTCTGAGAACTAACACATTAGCATCAGGTCAACGAAGCCTGTCTCCTGAGGGTGTGACAGGCTCGGCTTATTGAATATGAGTCGGTGCTTAAGAATTGCATACATCTCAGAGACTGAGACCAAGAGTAACGCATGTGTGTGTGTGTGTGTGTGCATGCGCGCATGTAGGGCCTACATGTGTGCAAGCTCCAGATGGCAAATGTATTTCTGAGAAACAAAATAACTGGTAATGTGACACCATTTGGCGGTAGGATTACAGAAACTGGAAAGAGAGACAATAAGAAACAAGAGAAAAAGAGACAGTTGGGAGGAACAGAAAGAGAAAGAGGAAATTGGAACTAGTTTCAGGTTGTATTAAATATCCTTCCTTCAAGTAAAATTTGGTGCTTAAGAAACATTTCTGAAAACAGCTTCATATTTTTGTAGGAATTCAAGTAATGCTTCTGAAAATTCAGCTTTGCAATCACAGAAATAAAATTACATTTTTGATCAAATAAATGTACCTTTATGAGCATAAGATTCTAATATATGCTTGTTTTTATAGATTCTAAATGCTACTTTAACATTTATGATACCATTACCATACTAGTACAAGTACATTTGTAGGCTACCTGCTAGTCCAAACCAGACAAACATATCTGTCCTTTCTAGCTGAACCCTGTTGACATGCACAAACCTGGTCGTGCTCACATTGAGAGTGCAGGAATGAGATACATGAAATGATACCGCTCAGATGGAGCTGAGTTAAGTGTTAGACAGCATTCAGATCTGTGTGTAAAGATCCGTCTGCAGATTTGATCCTTATCCTGAAGGGTCTGATTCATTTATCTGATTCTCTTCTCTGAGTTGAGATTCCTAAAAGCTTCTCCAGCAACTGAGGCCTATGCTTCAAAAATAAACTCCTGGGCTGCATCCAAAATAGCATACTCAGGTAGGCCTACTTATTTTAAATAAGTACTTACTTCACAACCTTACATTTATTACATTTACATTATGGCTTTTTTTTCCGCCTATTATGACAGGACAGTGTAGCGCTGACAGGAAGTGAAGTGGGAGAGAGATAGGGGGGCGGGATCAGGAAAGGTCCTCGAGCTGGGATTCAAACTTGGGACGCCTACAGCGCAACGCTATATGTCAACGCACTGCACACAGGGCTATTGACGGCAACTAAAATTTCTTATTTTTAATATAAGAGCAGGTGCAGCCATTTGTAACTGTATAAATGTGCACAGACTTACGGTGTAATTTGCTTCCAGTTACTTTAACTGTACAAAAACAGTCCATTATGTGGCTTGATATTGGTATTTGTTGTCATATCATTTTAATTTATCATTGTAATCATAAACACACTGGTTTGTAGCACAGACCGTTCACTACGCTTTGTTACTCTTCTACAGTTTTTACACACAAAATCTTTACTTGTCACACAATTTCTGAAAGCTGACACTCAAACAGCAGAACCACACACCAAATCTGCAAAACCATACACTAATTATCGGCCTTTGATTCAGTTTTCAATTTCATAAAACACTTTTTGCAAAACACAACACACAATTCCCTATGTAACACACAACAATCTGAATTAATATATGGCAAAGGTGTTTGCAAATGTTTGCTTTTGAGATGTGTTTGTGATATTTTGAATGCAGTGCTTCATATTGCAAGAAATGTGAGGCATTTTGCATTTTGTGTGTGCAATTCTTGGATTTGTGTATAAAGTTTTGAAAGAAAGAGGCAAAGTTTTGAAAATGTGTGTAAGCAGTTGAAAAAAAACTGTAATTATTTAACGGTCTCACACATTCACAGAAAACAAATTACTTCCTCATTACAAAAACGGTGGATATATGAAATTGTGTACATAATCCGGATGTACAACAGCTGTTATGTTATCATTATCATGTGACCTACGCAGGTCATCCTGGCCTACTTTTTTATGAATTATGTAAATTCGGACAGACATCTCTTTTCACATACACATTTTCATCTAAATAGTAGGGAAGTATGCATATTCAGATGCGGTAACAACTGTATTTCTTGAGTAAACTCTGCCTTGATTCGAATAAAACTCACCTTTGCTCTTAATTGCAGTCAACAGTTGTTGTCATTGTTGTCTCAGATTCGACAGCTTGTGTATTTTGTGCTTTTGTGTTTACAGGACATTGGCAGGTATTTGAGAGGGAATTTGACTTAAGCCGAGTGAGCTGTATGCTAATGTTCTTCATTAGTGTGCTGTTATCAGATAACCGAGCCTAAGGGTCGGGAGGTCGTTATGGTGACAATGGGTCAAGCGATGGGGGTCCTCCCCAGCAATTAGGCAAATCTGGTTGGGCCACCCTGCAGGAGCAACCCCCCTCTGCTGCATGTGTCTGGGTGTAGGTAAAGCTTAATGAGGTTTCCAGATATGTTTAGGCATGTCTAGATCAGGGATTTTCAATCTTTTAGATGCCACAGACCCCCAAATATGATTATCCTTATGCGATTCACCCCATCCTAAAATTTTCTGTATTATTTTAATAAAAAAATTATAGTAAAAATGTGTGTAAAATATTATTTGGAAAATATTTAGTTTTTATTATGTTACATCATAACATTTTACATCATTTTTCTACTCACTTACTGTATTTTTAGATTTTTTATTAAATAACATTTTTTATTTTAATAATTTGATTTATTTATTTAAGTGTATTTTTTTTCAATCAAATATATTATTTATTTATTTGAACCAAACTTATTTTAATCAAATTCCATTCATTTATTTTTATCTTTTTTAAATGTGCTTTAATTTGTGCCTTTATGCACAGGCTATCTTAAATCTAGGGGAGATGAGGTATATTTTTAGACTGATTTTTACCTTTAACATTGTATTACTAAAATAATTGGCATTATTTAATTTAAATTGATATGTTTTGTTGACAGACGGACTGCAGTGGTTTAAATTATTACAGCATCCTTCAGGAATGAACTGCTGAAGACCCATACAACAAGTAGGCGACTGAAAACACGTCGCGCTTCGAGTTATCGCGATATTTGCTCCCGTCAGCTGACATGATTGTAGTCCTCATTCCTCAGCTCAGGGAGGAACGCAGCAACATAATACGAGTTCCTGAAACAAACATGATAACCGCTAAACATCGAAAGTTTAACGTGGACATTTGGATGATAAACCACTGAAAATATGGAGCACATTATAACGCCAAAGGTAAGTCTGAATCAACAGGTGTGCTCGTGTAAAGGTGGCAGATCTCGTGTTTTTATGTCAGATTCAATACTCTGTAAAAACATACTGAAGGAAGCGTTTAAATGGGTTTGTTAACACGATTCCGAGTTGTTAGGTTTTACTTAATCTGCTGTTAAATCCATTCAGTTCTTTTTAATGTTGGTTACTAAATGTAACATGTAACAGTTAGCCTAACATGTGAATGAACTTGGAGTTTTCAGTCCTCCTATAATTACTGTATGTAAAGGAGTATTTAATCCAAAATTCAGATGTAACTTTGCTCAGGTGAACCTGCAGGCAAAAGGGAGGGAAAATCATATACAAGTCTTTTTCTTTTTAGATGCCACAGACCCCTAAATATGATAATACTCATACAAAGGACCCCATACTAAAATATTGAAGTTATCTATAGTTAAATACCCAATTTCTACAGTGAAAAACATATCGTAAATATATCTATTATAGAATTTGGAAAAGATATATTTTCTATAAAGTTACATTATTATGTTGCTTTTTACTCCGTATAGTACTGTATTTGTTTATTTATTTCATTGGCTTTAATTTACTATTTACTTTCTTTCCTTGAACATCATTTTTATTTATGTATCTTTTAATCTTTCTTTTTTAATTATTGAATTTGACTTTTTTTTTTTTTAAAGACTTCTTCTCTAAAGTTTTCCACATACCCCAATTTGAAGTTTTCCCTGGATGCAAATTTGAAAAGCCCTGGCCTAATGTATGACAAGGGCTGTAACACATTATATTCTCAATCCTGGTCATGCAGTATCCCATCACTGCCCATTTTAGATGTCTGTCTTATTTAATACACTTGATTAACAGCATCTTATTAGAAGAGCCTCCCAATACCTTAACTACACAGAGGGACCTTCAAAATGCACGGGCACTTTTTTTACATAATATAATATGGTCATATGATCGTCATAAAAAGTATAAAAGGATGAAGGCTGCAGTGTTTGGCCTTTTTGGGGGGACATGGAGGGGTCAGCTCAAAGGATGTCACATGTTGAATCAGCAATACAACAGGAAGTCTCTGTATTAGCAGCTGACACCTCTGGTCAGATCTGCTCTGCCTGTTAATAGAGAATTATGGGTTTGAATCTTGGTCAAAATTGACCGGTACAATCCAAAATGAACTTACTTTGGCTTGAGTTTCTTATCTTGCAGAAATACATTAACCTGTTCACTTTATAGAGACATTAGAGAATACTAACTTGCATTTGCTGTCCTAAAGCCCTGAAGGAATCGTTCTAATCATTTACTGAAAAGATTAGTTCTCATGTAGTTTATCAAGTATAAACGAGCAGAATACATTAGACTTTGACTCGAGAGAAAATGTTACTTAGTGCTGAAGTGGCATCTTGTGTTATAATGTTGTTTCATTGCTTGTTACTAAGTAACCAAAATGACAAGAGATGGAGGAACAGGATGTGCTGACAGTAGTCTTAAGAGGTTCTGTAGGATTTCCTCTCCATTGTGTTAAACACAGGCTGGTTGATGGGTTCTGCTCCCTGAGGGGCACATCCAAAACCTTGGACTTGATTGTGTCATTAACCCTTGCGGTTGCTGGCTAGTGCTTAGTTTATTATTTTCAGACAGTTGAGTCAATAATTCTGCACTAATGCTTTTTTTAACGTTTTTTTTTTTTTTTTTTTTGTAGGTGGAGTATGTGAAACTACTGAACAGGTACCCTGAAAAGAAGTCATCTCTGGGCACTCTCTACTTGACCGCTACTCACCTTATCTATGTGGAACAAACTAACAACGCACGCACAGAAACATGGGTAATGTAGGACAGTGGGAACAGAATATGTAATAGTCTTCCATTTATCTGTTGTAGGATCTGTTACACTTTATTTTAAGGTGTCCTTGTTACAGTGTAATTATACATTGAAGTACTGAGTAATATTAATTAACTACTTACTAAATGGTTAGGATTAGGGTTTGGCTTAGGGATACTTGCATGTCATTATGCATAATTTATTGTTATTACAATAGTAAGTACATGTAACGTGTAACAATAAAGTGTTACCGTAGGATCTTTTAGAAACAGATGTCTAGATGTCTGATAACAGTTGCTGTATCAATCGCATGTGTTTGAAGGTGCTGCATCATCACATCATGTCGGTAGAGAAGCCTCCATTAACTGCATCCGGTTGTCCGCTCCTGATCCGCTGTAAAACCTTCCAGCTGCTTCATCTGCTGTTCCAAAGAGAGAGAGATTGTCAGGATGTCTATCAGTCACTTCTGCGCCTGTCTCAACCAGGTTCACACCACACACACACACACACACACACTAACACACGTTTGTTTCACTAACTTATCTTAGTGAGGACATTGCATAGACTTCCTTTGATTTTACATCAGGTTAATGATTTTTTCTATCACCTAACCCAACCACTACCTAGATTTAATTAAAAACATTTTTGGCTGATTTATAAGCCTTTTAACTAGTTAGGACCAGTCAAATGTCCTCAAAGTATTTAACAATATAAGTGACGACATTTGGACCTCACAAGTATCGTCATAACAAGTACACACACATGTACTGTATACTTATTGTGTGTTGCATTCATATGAGCAATGCGTTTAGGACTTCTTTTTTTCTTTAGGATTTCATTTTTGTTTTCAATAGATAACCAACAGAAAATAAAATGTTTGAGTATGCAAGGCATAAAACACATGTACATGATAGTATTAATTCTGTATTATTTATGTACTATTATTGTATTTTTTTAAAATATTTTTAATATAACATTTTCAGGTTTATATTAATATTAGTTAAAGTTTTTGTCATTTTTATGTGCTTTTGTCATTTTTTTTTTTTTTTACTATTAGTTAATTTACATTATTTAGCTTTAATTAATTTTTAATTCAATGTTTAGTTTTAGTAATTTGTGTACTTCAACTTAAACATTTTATTTCAGTTAGTTGCCAAGGGCATATATATAATTTTCATTTACATTTTTAAGTTTACCCTTTTGTCTAATATTTATATTTTATTTTATTTCAACTTTATTCCAATTAGGTAAAATTATTTGTTATAGTTTTAGTTAACATTAACAACACTGGTATAAGTAATGAACATGGTGACAGTACATGACTGGCCCAATTAGGCAAACAACACTTTTTTTTCAAAATCATCTTATTTAGTGTCCAGTCCAGTAATCGTCCAGTTATGTTTATTTCATACTGAAAAATGCAGTAATATTTGCAGACTGACCCAACTGCACACATGTTTGCTCTCAGATTCTAACTGTGCTTTTGTGTCATTTCAGTCAAAGAAGAGGACCTGTATGCCTTTCTCTATAATCCACACCAAAACGAGGAGGACAGGAGACAGGGATGGGAATTCATCAGTGTGGCGAACGACTTCAGCAGGATGGGTCTCTCCAATGAATATTGGGAAATCAGCCACCTCAACAAGAACTATGAGGTAGCATCTTCCTATTACTCGACAATCTAGTATTCATGCTTTCTGTTTAGGACCATTTCACAATAATCAGCCTAACTCTTTTTGTCTACTGACCACAATGATTAATATGTTTTAGGTACAAACAGTTTCAGCCAAACACCTGTATACTACCCTTCAAAAGTTTGGGGTAAAAGATTATTTTCTTTGAAGAAATTCATACTTTTATTCAGCAAGAATGCATTAAATGAAAATTGACAGTGAAGACATTTATAATATTCCAAAAAATCATACTGTATTTTAAATTAATGCTGTTCTTCAAACTTCCTATTCATCAAAGAACATTGATAATGATAAAAAATTGTTTAATGAGCGCAGAATGAACATATTAGAATGATAAAATAGATTAAAATAGAAAACTTTAGTTATTGTAAATTGTAGCAATACATCACAAACACAGTAAAACAGCAATACTTTGATCAGAAAAATGCAGAACAGCATAAGACAACTTCTTTCAAAAACAAATCTCATCAACTCCAAACTTTTGAACAGTAGTATATGCACCCAAAGCTTGATCAGAATATTCTTTTTTTTATTTGATGAACATTTGTAATTAAATTGTTTATAAGTTATCTTATGTTATAATTATAATTCATATTTTGTTTTGTCTCATGGATCTTTCAATGTCTCTCTTTCACATAGATCTGTAGCACTTATCATTCTATCCTAGGACTCCCTAAAAATGCCAGTGCTGCGGTAGTAACAGGCAGTGCCAAGTTTAGGAGCCGAGGGCGATTGCCTGTTCTGTCTTACTATCACAAAGATACTAAGGTATACAAGCACATGCACGTCATGAATACACATAATGGCTTTGTTCCACAACCAAGTGAGCACCCTACCTAGACAAAATCAAGACAGGCAGGCTTTTTCAAACAGTAGACATCCTAATTATACTGCCTTCTAAAACGTTTGGCCAAATTCTAAGGCAACATTGCATGTATCCTTCACCGATAACAGAGTCCCGAAATACACTGCAACATACTGATCACATTCACCAGAGACAGAGTCAAAAGAAAAGCTAATTATAACTACAGTATATACATATCTTATTCAATACTGCAAAGCAATGAATAAAAATAGTCCAATCAAATATTAATTTAATATAATATATTAATTTATCATAATATTAATTAAAATCAGATTAACCTAGAGACTATTAATTGCATTTTTTCCATTTGGGGGCATATAAATGCACAAGTAGGTTTAAACAGGAATGGTAAAAAGTTGTGCCACTAACAACAACATTATCTTTTCTTAGCATCGTGTGTTACTGTCTTGCAGGCTGCGATCTGTCGCTGCAGTCAGCCTTTGTCGGGTTTGACGTCTCGCTGTGTGGAAGACGAGCAGATGCTTCAGGCCATCAGCCAAGCGAACCCCAACTGCCCTTTTATATATGTAGTGGACACACGGCCTAAGGTGTGACCTTTAACCTTAACCTTTCTATATACATAAGAGGACACGTCAAGAATGGGACTTTTAAAATGTTTATCTTTAAACTTTCAACCCCAACTGCTGTGGCATAAATAAAGCAGACACATAAGAGAATGTGTAATCTTTCACCCTCTGACCCCAACTACTCTTCTGTTTATTTAGTGACTAGTTAACCATTAAATTCTTGTCATAATTAGTTTTTTTCTGTACCGTCAGAGTGAGGTTATGGAATGAATCTTATTTTTTCATGTATTGCAAATATTGAATATGCTGTTTATTGTTACCCATCTCATGTTTCATAAGTGTAACTGGAGAAATTACATTTCATTCCTTTCCCTATTATTTAGGAGATCGTAAACCTTGACCTGATCCTCTGGAGCTATGTATGCATACATTTGTACATGTGTTTGTCTTTGTCAGTTGAACGCAATGGCCAACCGTGCAGCTGGTAAAGGCTATGAGAATGAGGACAACTACTCCAATATCAGGTTCCAGTTCCAAGGAATTGAAAACATCCACGTCATGAGAAACAGCCTACAAAAATTGCTGGAGGGTGAGAGAACACTCTTTTTTTTTTTAATTAGTACTGGTATATGCAGTAGCTGATTAGGTTTATTTCTGTAAGTTGCTCAGTTGAGTGTTGGCTGTATCTTTTAAATCAGTAAATAAAATGATGGTTGGTTGTACCTTTGCTCTTCCAGTGTGCTCTATGAAGTCTCCTTCCATGAGTGACTATCTGACAGGTCTGGAGAACTCTGGCTGGCTGAGGCACATCAAATCTGTAATGGATGCAGGCATGTTCCTCGCCAAGGTACTGAACTCCATGCTATAATTGCATAGAGAGACACCAACACAAGTATATCAACAATGATAAGCTCAGTCATTTTGCTTGTGTTCTAGGCTGTCTGTGAAGAAAGGGCGAGTGTGTTAGTGCATTGTTCTGATGGGTGGGACAGAACGGCTCAGGTGTGCTCTTTGGCTTGCATACTGCTGGACCCATACTACAGAACTATTAAAGGCCTCATGGTAATGACCCAGTAACCTATAACCTCTACCTTCAACACAGGATTCCTATGAACTCAGTTCACACTCACATTTATGTCACACTGTTGAGCAGGTCATGGCTTTTCAAATTAAGTCATTAACTATTCCTGTGTAGCTTATTATATACCATCAAATTTAGAGTTGGTAAAATTTGACACTTTAATATATATATATATATATATTTTTCATCTTTGTTATATTTTTGCTATGTTCAATTAATGTATGACAGCAAAGCTGCAGATTTTCAAATATCACATGCCTAGCATTTGCTCAGCAGATCAGCCATTCAAAGAAACAAGTCATTCCTAAGATCATTCTGTCAGGTTGATGGTTACAACCATGCTGAGAACATGAAAGAACAGTCACGAAAGCCACTCCTTCGTTATGTTAACATTGTCTTAAGGTAAACAGCAGGTCCTTCTGGATTTGATATTGTAGAAATTGCAACCAGTTTTTGCAACGATATAAAGTCTTCACTGTCCTTGCATTAAATACCTGAAAGTATTCATTTCTTTTCTTTTTTTTAATTTACTGACCCCAAACACCCAGACTGAAATATGGCAAAATAATAGAATTTAAGGTCTTGACCGTGTTGAATTTGTTTATCGTATACAAGGAAGCAGGCTGTTAGGGGAATTCATCATTTGACATTTGTTTTGTTTTATACAGGTTTTAATAGAAAAGGAGTGGATCTCTTTTGGTCATAAATTCAGTCACAGGTAAAAACTTTCACTGTTGTTGCATGTATTAATAAATACCCCTCAAAACATTATCAGAGCTTTCAATAACTGCAAATATGTAAATAAAATATATTTATAATAATAATAATAATAGCATTTAAAGATAATTCATATGTTAAATATTTTAATAATAATTAATAATCATTTTAATAATAACAAATATTAATATAAATAATTATTAAAAATTGTAAATATTAAAATGGTAAAATATTACAGTTTCCTTTTATATACTATAAAAAAGCTCATTTTATTAATGGTGAGCCATTGTGACATCACATGTTCATAATATGTTTGTGCTGTAGGTGTGGCCATCTGGACACCGACCCCAAAGAAGTGTCTCCGGTCTTCACCCAGTTCCTGGAGTGTGTGTGGCAGCTGTCTGAACAATTCCCCTGTGTGTTTGAGTTCAATGAACATTACCTAATAGAAATACACAATCAAGTCTACGCCTGCCAGTATGGAAACTTCATCGGCAACTGTCAGAAAGAGAGGCTGGACATGAGGTGAGGAAAGACTGCACGTACACACTCAGACATACATGCATATACAATAAAAATGATGCAGTCGGCATTGAACGTGTATGCTTCGAAATGAAAAGCAAATATTCTTTATTATTAAAGATGAAATCAAACATGCAATGATTGAATGATTTTAAAATGGTTTGTTTCACTGTTCTTTGTGGGATTCTAGGTTGCATGAAAAGACGTTTTCATTGTGGCCACATCTTCTGAAGAACCAGCATGTGTATCGAAACCCCTTGTACCGGCGTTCATTAGAGAGCACAGTTCTGAGACCCAGCACTTTACCACTGCACTTCAAGTACGAATACACTCTTAAACATATGAATAAACCAGCTGTGCCCCTGCAAACTAACATTTAAAGATGACACTTAAAAAAATTCTGCTAGTAAGACCAAAGGAATTAGATTTTTATGTAGAGCAATTTGATTTGTGTGTTTCACTGAATAGTTTTGCACCAAATTTGTATTTCTTTATGTTTCCCAGGTTCTGGTGTGGGATGTATAACCACTATGACAGAGGCATGCACCCAAAACAGTCTGTTCTAGACCAGCTGCTCTCCCTCACACAGAAGCAGGTGGAAGGAGAGAGAACCATGACTGAATTACAGCGAGTAAGTGGGTTTGTGGCAGTTTTTGTCAGTGTGGAGAGGCAGTTGACATGATGCTGTCTCTCTCTTCTCCATTTACAGCAGCTGGCTGTTGCAGATGGAGTTCTCCCTGATCCATCCGGACCAATCAACACACCTGCGGAACAGGACAGTCCAAGCGAGAAGACTCCCACCGCTCCTGTCGTCCAATCAAATGGAAGTTGCGCTCCTTTGATTAATGGAGACGCAGAGGAGGCGGGCCCAGGAGCTGAGAAGTGCAATGAGAAAGAAGGGGCGGAGCCAGGAGCCACCGAACACGATCTGACCTCCTCTGAGGACAAACCTGTTTCTGTGGAAACAGAACATTCCAAAGAGGAGGTACAAGAATCCTCTTGAGTCTCCATAGTAACAGAACGGACATTTTGACTGAGACCCCAAAGAACAAATGTCCGGATTATTGAAAAGATGCATAAAGTACTGTTTCCACAGCTGAAGCTGCAGCACACCAGTTTGTGATTGTTTATATTGCTGTTTATTAGATTTCTCGAGCACTGGGTAGATTCTTGTGCCCTGTTATATCTGTTCTGAACATTGCTGCAATGTTCTTTGTTTTTTGTGGACCTCAGTGTGTTTGATGGCCTTCAGACCATGAGGATTGAAGCTAAATGCTTTGATCGTAGGCACTTAGAATCATCTACATTTTGTTTAAATGTCGATCTGATCAAATTTGGCCTTATTCATTGTATTGACTTGTGTAGTACGTTTGAAAGCCAGACACTGATACTGATTTATTCAGACACACAAGCAGCTGATGTGAAATTCATGTTGATAAAGGGAACATATTGTCAAAACATGGATCAAATTGATTATCATAGGTTTTTGCAAAAGGGCTTAGTATTATTTTTGTGGTCTTCCTTATTGCAAACGCTGTTCATTTCGCATGAAAAGGAACACTGCTGAAGTGCTGCTGATTGATTGCAATAGGATGCCACATTGTTTGAGCCAAGCTCTAATGCCAAACAAATAATTTGATGCGCATAAAAATATTCTAGGAATATTACTTATGTCCTTTTAAACAAGCCTTTTAAATTGCATATAGTTTTGCAAAGCAATATTGTTTTTATTTTATGTCTACTGGATGTTAATTTCCCACGGATGTGGAAAAGTTTTGACAACTTTGTTTTAATATTCAACTTCTTGAACCCAGGCTGCTATGGAGCTCCAGACAAGTTTTTATTATTATGTGAAATGCATAACCAATGTTTAAAAATGCTTCCTTTATTGAGAAGCATTTGTTTACATTATTATTTTTTTATTAAATTAGAAAAAAAATCTATTGATTAAATGTACAGCAATAGTCAAAAGGGAATTTTGAAATAAGAAATGAGAGGGATGCCTCTGAAAATGACTGTGGTTACATTACATCTATTGTTTTTAAAACTGAGAAGAGTTTTGCTCTATGTAATAATTGTCAGCTCATTTTATACACGCTTGTTTTGATCATTGCACTGTTTTGTACCTCTTTTGTACACCATTAAATTTTCTTTAAATAAATATTAATTTTAGTGAACAAATGTGCGTTATGCTATGCGATTTTATTGCATTATGTTTGTGGACAACACTAAACTCACTCCTTACACAGGTATGAATGGATCCCAGTGCCGGTGTGACTGTGTGCGCGCACAGCGCCCCCTCTGGTCGCCCACAGAACAGATTCCGCTGTTTGCAGCTCGTCGGTGTTTGTCTTGTTATTAGCTCGGTGAGTGTCCTTGAGGCGAAAACACATTTAAAATATCTACTGTATGCTCTTGTTGTATATTTATTGTAGTCTATACTTTAAAAAGTTCGTGTTTGTTTGACAGTAACGTTAGGTCAGAAGGAGCGAGTCAAACTCTGCGTTATTTATGTTACAGATAACGTTACTGGAGTTAAATACACCGAGCTCCGATAGCCGGGGAATAAATTTGCTTTTCAATGCGACCAGTGTTACTCTCAGCTAACGTTAAGTCTATTAGCATAAAAGCATTTTTGAGGTTTATCTCGTTTGCTATCCGGCTAACTGCGTGTGTGCTTGCTAACAGTAACGTTAGTCGTTAAAGCTAATGCAGACAAATAAAGTCCATCATGACAAAGCATTCCAATAATATAAACGCTGTCAAAGATATTACATTAATATAATCATAGTTTACTCATTAATAACAATAATATCCCTATATGAGGTTGATTTGTTGTTATGCAAAACTGCAACAACTCACGTCATGAAGTGAGTGCAATTCATCCTGAATACAACCTAGTGAGCTGCATACGTTACCTAGACAGTATTTTTGGGCATAGTCTAGATAGGCAGCACACTAATTTGCTGTTATTTTCAACTGTCGTGCAGAGGCCCTCATCTGTGCATAAACTTTTTATTTTTCTCTGCAGTTCTCGTCTATGCTCCAGCTGCGGCCAGTGGAGGAGGATGAAGCAGCCGCTGAGAGTCTGGTGCTGAACCGAGCTGTGGCTAAAAATGACCATTTCCTGCTGGCCGAGCTACTGTCACAAGAACGCTACAGGAAGTGCATTAATCAGCAGAGCGGTTGGGGGATCCCAGGTACCCCGTTACGCATGGCTGCTTCCAAAGGTACTGCATCATCCTTCCATGGTGTCACATCTGAGTGTTGTCCACAAGATTCAAGATTTTATGTGTCACATACTCAATTATATATATGTGACCCTGGACCCCAAAACTAGTCATAAGTAGCATGGGTATATTTGTAGCAATAGCCAACAATACATTGTATGGGTCAAAATTATCAAAATTATTTTTCTTTAATGCCAAAAATCATTAGGATATTAAGTAAAGATCATGTTCCATGAAGATATTTTGTACATTTCCTACCGTAAATATATCAAAACTTGATTTTTGATTAGTAATATACATTGCTAAGGACTTCATTTGGACAACTTTAAAGGTGATTTTCTCAATATTTAGATTTTTTGCACCCTCAGATTCCAGATTTTCAAATAGTTGTATCTCGGCCAAATATTGTCCTATCCTAACAAACCATGCATCATGGAAAGCTTATTTGTATATATAAATCTCAATTTCAAAAAATTGACCCTTATGACTGGTTTTGTGGTCCAGGGTCACATATGATACATAACCAGCAGTGAAATGTAAGTCAGGACCGCTCCATAGATTGTGCAAAATTTAGACAAAGTATAGACAAAGAAAGTAATAAACATGGAGGTAAAGATAATAAGACTGTACAAAATAAAATAAAGAGCCTGAGAGTACAGGCCATTACACAATCTTATAATAAATATATATAATAAATATTTGAACGAAACAGGAATGTACACATGAGGAATATGCTGAGGTATGTACAGAGAAGAATTTGAAGTGAAGGTACAACAGTGCAGGTTGTTACATAGCAGCAAGGAAACCAGAAAGTGCTGTGTGCAGCGACAATGTCAAGTAAAGGGTGTGGTGAGTGTATGCTAATGAAGTCCTGTAGATGTTAAAGAGGCTGAGTTTAGGAGCCTGATGCCCTGAGGGAAGAAGCTTCTCCTTAGTCTCTCAGTTTTGGCCATCAGACTACGGAAGCGCTTTCCAGCAGGGTGAACAGAGAGTTACCAGGGAGATTGGATCGGAGATACACTCAGCTAAACGCACAACTCTCAGCAGGGCTTTGCAGGAATTTTTAACGCAGCAATTTTTTCTGCTGTAGGTCACCTGAGGTGTCTGCAGTTGCTCCTGGCCCATGGGGCAGATGTAGACTGCCTTGATGTTAAAGCCCAGACCCCTCTTTTCACCACTGTGTGCGGGCGTTACTTGAGCTGCGTGATTGCGCTTCTCCGTGCCGGAGCTAATCCGAATGGAAGCCACCTGAACAACAGCTCGCCCGTGCTCACCGCTGCCCGAGAGGGCGACCCCGAGATCCTCCGCCAGCTGCTTCTGCACGGCGCGGAGGTCAACGCCAGGTCAAAGGTGACGCTGTGGGCCTCAGGGGTTGCTGTGTGCAGCGGGCCGCTTTACCTGTCAGCCATATATGGACACCTGGATTGCTTCAAAATGTTGCTGTTATATGGGGCAGATCCAAACTATAACAGCCCGGAAGAGAAGGTGAACGGCAGGGCCACGCAGCAGAAGACGGTCCTGGAACTGTGTTTGAGACACGGCTGTGGAGTCGAATACATTCAACTGCTCATTGATTTTGGGGCAAACGTCTTCCTGCCGACCCTCATTATAGAGAAGAGCACCAAACAGAACGAAGCTGTTGAGCTCTTGCTGAAAGAGCGAGGTGAGAGAAGATTTAGTGGTATTATAGCATTGTTTTGTTTTGTTTTTTTATTGCCAATAATGTTGTATGAAAACCTGTTTCCACCAAGGAATAATAAAAAAAAAAAGTTACCCCCCCCTTGCAATTTTGAGACAAAAAGGTCAGATTTCAAGGTATAAACTCAGAATTGCAAGATATAGGCTAAACTTGCAAAACGGTCTGATTGTTTTCTTCACAATTCTTAGTTTACATCTTGCAATTCTATTTTTTTTTCTCTGAATTCTGAGTTTTTTTTATCAGAATTTTGAGTTTTTACCTTGCAATTTAGAGATTATATCTTACAATTCAGAATTGCAAGAAAAAATGAGAATTGCAAGATATACACTCAGTATTACAAGGGAAGAAAACAAGAAATGTGAGAAAAAAAACTTGCAATTACCGTTTTATTTTTAGTTTATAACATTACGGAAACAAGCTTCCAAAGTGTAAAAATTTAAATAAATCTGAAAATAAAATATAAATATACAATGAAAGTTTAAGTTAAATGTAACATTATAAATTTTGCCTTGGCAACTAACTGAAATAAATGCATTTTAAGATGAGGTACTAAAACTTAAATGAAAATAAATTAAAGCTAAATATAATTTTTTTTAAAAACAAAAACTAATAAAAATGTCAAAAGCACATAATACTCAAACTAAAATTCAATAAAAAAAATGAAAGCTAATTCCAAATGAATTCAAAATGAATGAATATTATATTAGTAAAATAAGACTGTGTCATTGTTAAACAACTTTTTTTCTTCTCTCTTTTTCACAGGGTGCCCGAAGACTCTGGCATCTCAGTGTAGATTGGCCATTCGTAAACACCTGATACAGGTGAACAAGATTCAGTCTTTGGACTCTCTGGAGATTCCACCCAGGCTCATCGACTATCTCAAACACAAGCCACAAAAGAGTGCATTGGTTTACTGACAAAACAGATTACACTCCACTGTGCCTTTACTAAAGGACAGATTCATTCACTCACACATAGACTGGACAGGTAGACCATACAGACATCTAGAGGGAAGGAAACAGACAGAAGATCTGGACTAATGATGTGGACTCTCACAGATGGACCGATACACTGCTAACACCCCTGGTTTACATATATGAAGTGTGTTAAACTTGAACATTCACATAAATTAATTAGCTTTAATGTCTTTCAAATTAGGCTGTGTAATATTACCAGAAGTGTTGCTGTAAATACTCTAGAACTATGCATTGTCATACAGCCTGTTCTGCCTTTTCAAGATCATCTGGAGATTTCATTTCTCATACTAAATTCAGCAAATTTTTGTTAATGAGTAACAGCTTGTTGAAGGATGTAAAAATGTTGGTAACTGGCTTATTAATCTTAATATGATGTATAAAATCCATTGTGATTGTACTTGTCTATGAATCCCTCGTTTAGAGCAGATGGACTCTTCCAACAGATGTTGTGCAGATAACGTAATGGATATCATTTTGTTCCTGTGAGTTTAAAGACTTCATCAGTTTCAGAGCAAGTCCTCAGAAGGATTTATAGCAGAGGTATTGAAGTATCTTGTCTGAGGATTACAAAGTATATCAGTCTATGCTAAATTGGATATACAATATATATGCAGGTGTATTTTGAAAACACAATTCTGCTGTGAATAACATCTGGCTTGTTAGTTTGTTCATAAAATTGAACAGCTGAACATGTTTATCCGTGTTGTTTTTTCTATATTTACATTTATGGGGTATAATTTGAGGTGCCATTTTCCATATTGGAGATTTATTTCCACTTCATAAAATAGGATTATTGCACTGATGTGGAAAATTTAGCTGAAAAGAGCTGAGATACACAAGACCTTACCAAATACGGACTAGACCAGTGTCATTTTAGCATTATTTATATGCTGTTATAGTATTTATCAGTATTTAGCTTAGCTAAATATTAGCTTTCATTTTTTAGATTTTCATTTTTAATTAAACTTTTAGTAGCTTTGTTGTGTGCTTTAGTCATTATATTATTATTTAAAAAAAATCTATTTAGCTTCATTTTTATTTCTGTTTAGGTCATTTATTTCAGTTGAGTTCATGTAATTTATTTAAATGAACAAAATATTTTTCATAGTTTTTGATGCCAAGGACCCCTCATGCCTTTCTAAAATAAAAAGGCAGCAAAATTAAATAATTGACTTTTGTCATTGTACTTTTCACAATAAATATAGTTTAATTTTTATTTTATTTTGGTGGTTAACTTTAAAATTCAACATTAAATTTGACATCCCTAAAATACGCATAGTAAAATCGTATATATTTTTTTTCTCACATATTTTCTGTGGACCCCTGGGGCTTTGGCCAGGCATGTATCTGCTGCAGCAAAACTCATATTTGGTTTACACTTTGCATACATCTCCAACAGAGCATTTATTGTGTTAATTGTGTATATTATATTATTTTATTGCATTTTTCTTTATTGTATAGCCTATTGCTATTATGACTTTTATTACCGTACTTTTACAATTGACCTCTTATTATTTTTTTTTCCTGTCACTGCCTTTTATAGTGCATGCCAAGACAGTACGTTGAAGCAGACATACCATTACGATGGTACTACACTTCCCAAAATGCACATAGCACGGAAACGCCGCCAGCCGCTCCAGCGCTCAATGAACAAAGTGAATCACAGCCGCGAGCTCCTGAGCGCTGCGCGAGGACAGAGCATATCACTACACGCGCGTTCGGAAAAGATGGACAAATAAGGCGAGTATCGTTAATGTTTCTATCTCTGTGCATTATTCGCTCTTTGACTGTGAATGTACGTGAGTGTACGCGCAGAAACAGCTGTTTGCGTATGCAAATTCTGAGTATATCAGTGAAGCGGACGCGGGCTGGTTAGCGTCTGGGCTAGCGCGCGTCAGTTGTGCGTTCATTCGCAGTGATGGTGTCCAGCTGGGGACACTGCGTGTAGTCTTTTGATAGAACGTCTATTCGATGCCATTAACATTTTCAGTGCAGTAATTGGTGTAATTTGTCCATGGTGTGTAGTTCTTTAAACTGCACGCTATCTGTATGTGTTTCTTCCTTTGTTTATGATGCACATACGGTGAGTGTTCAGGCCCGTTGGCTTCAGTCAGCTTTTGTTTTGATTGTAACGTTAGGTTTAATACAGCGGAACTTCACTCACGTTATGTGTAGCATTGCAGGACTCATTCAGGTTGTAACTGTACTGTCATCGATTTTGTTTTTGTGTTGTTGTAGGTTAGCCTTTCTGCCTCTGTGGTTAAGAAAACAAATTTTGTTCGAATTATTCACACCTAAATGAGCAAATGTAATTTATTCAGTAGTACATAGCCCAGTGATAAACTGCATTATGGAACATTTTGTTCTTGGTGATAGCTGTAACCAGAGGGAATACAACAATGCAAATGCTCATTAAAGGATGATAACGTAACAGGAAAGTATCCTATATGGTATTGTTTTACAAACATAATTGAGGGTAAAACAAAAAATAAAACATGCATTTATTTTTGGTTTGTTTCATTTAATGAAAATGAACTTTTATCGAAATTTTATATGGTGAATCATTTGGGCATTGTTTTCTCACTTGTCATAATTGCGACCATGTTTACTTGTGAATGTGGTCTAAATGAGCCAATGAATGTTATTAATATATTCATAATAGACCAGGCGTGTCCAAACCTGCTCCTGTAGGGCCACTGTAGAGTTTAGCTCCAACCCCAGTTAAACACCTGAACAAGCGAATCGAGGTCCTACTAGTCATACTAGAAACTTCCTGGCAAGTGTGTTGAGGCAAGTTGGAGCTAAACTCTGCAGGACAGTGGCACTTCAGGACTGAGTTTGGGCCCCCCTGTAATAGACCCTTTAAATATTTATATTTACCAAATATAGTGGTTAATTTTGAATTTTGTCTGATATTACTTGCTTCTTTTTATGGAGCTTTGACACAGACATATTTCACAGGGAGAAATTCTGATTAAACCAGTTTGACTGTTTACTGTTTACTCCAATATAAATGTTTGCCTCAAACCAACACAGTCTACACTTTAATTTTGTAGCTGACAGTACTAAAACAGACCAACAACTCTGTTTAGACCTGTAAAACTAAATTTTGATCACAAATGAACCTGGCTTAAATGAGTTGGGACATTCTAATATGCTTTATGCAGTAAACCGTGATACTGAAAGACCAAATTTTAGTATATACCTGAATAAGTTCAGGATGAACCGAGATTGAGTTGGTGGCAGGATTATACTTTGTGTTATGTTGTGTTGTATCACAAAGCCCTAAATAGTAATTCAGGCCTTAAAAGGATAGTTCACCCTTATGTTGAACACAAAAATATATATATATTTTGAAGAACCAAACAGTTATTGGTCCCCATTGACTTGCATAGTAGGGAAAGAAATACTATAGAAGTCAATGGAGACCATCAACTGTTTGATTACCAGCATTCTTCAAAATATCTTCTTTTTTGTTCAACATAAGAAATGTGTACATGTTTGGAATGACATGAGAGTGAGTAAATGATGACATAATTTTCATTTTTGGGTGCACTATTCCTTTAAAGTTTAAACCTTTTTTGCTAGGTCATATTTGGCATTTGTGCAAACAGGCATCTCAAACATAGATGTACAGATATAATTTTCAGTATTTGAATAAATTGTTATTGTAAATATTTATTAATAAATATGTGCCTTAGTTTTTTCTTATTTTGACTGTTCCTAATGATGCGTCTTAATTTCTGTTTCTTTCACAGGTATAAGATGTCTGATAAACACAGTCCCCATACCATCCAGCCTGCCTCTCAGGGTGGAGTGTTTACTACAGACATGCTCCATTAGCCATAGTCATCTGTGTCAGTATGGAGACCGCCACAGGAAGTGAGGTTGTAGGTGCAGTAGGGGGTCCACAGTCAGACTCTGTTTCCCATGACAGCCCTCAACCTCAGTCACCCCCTACTGTGAAAATACGGAAGACGGCTTTCAGGTTTTTTGGTGGTCGGAAGAGCATCTGTGTTCTGCCCAGCTTTTTCGGTGGCAGAAGTCAAAAAAAGGGGTCATCAAAAACAAGTGTTACGAAGAGCCAAACATACGATGGGGTGAGCAGAGCATGCTGGGAAGATTTGGGCAGAGGTAGCAGTGAAGCGGCCTCAGGGGACTTTGAGTTTTGCGCCTCCAGTGACCCTCCGAAATCACAGGAGGATCACGGGAAGTCTCAGTCTCTACCACGACAGCGCAGAGGCCTTCGGGGTCTTTTCAGCAGCATTCGGAGACACAGGAAAAACAAAAATGTTGAACTAGAAAAGCGTGAGGCACTCGAAATGTCTTCAAGCTTCCATGCCGAAACAGTGCCTGGTGCCCTGTCGAGCGTCAGTGACCGTAGCGAAGAGTTGGTGCCAGATGTGCCTAATCAATCCACAGGCAGTGAATGCGAACTGCCATTGGCTGCCACTGAATGTATGAAAGATGTAACGCTAGTGCCTGAGAAAAGGAGGAGCAGAGTGGAGGTGGATAAGAGGAAGAGAACAAAAGAAGAGGAGAATAAGGGGGAGGAGATACAAAATGCGAGACGGGAAGGACTGACGACATATCATCAACCCTTGTGTGCCGAGTCAGAACTGGACCGTTTAGCTGAGCAGAATGTGGACACTCCCGACGGGGAGCCTCCTGCTGTATCCTGCTCCTCTGAAAACTTAATCTTCGGTGACGTTTCGTCATTGAAAAGCTTTGATTCGTTGACAGGTTGCGGAGACATCATTGCAGACCAGGATGATGTCAGTGTCGCCGAGAGCTCGGTGTCTGCCGAGAGAGGCAGCCGAAATGCAGGAAAACGGAGCTCGTGTTTTGTCACGTATCAAGGTGGAGGGGAAGAGATGGCAACTCCCGATGAGATAGACGCGGATTACTTGCAGAGCTTATGGGAATCTGAAACTAGTAATGAAGTCTGCTATGTCCCCTCAGACATGGGCTCGGATAGCCCTTCGCTTACTCCCGATCAGCAAATCAGCTCCATCCGTGCCACCTCCAACAGCAGCCCACTGGGAATCACAGAAACGACCCTCACTCCTGTTGACCTCTTGAGCCCACAGAGCGATCGGCAGGAGTCGGTTCCCAACAGCGATGAGGGATACTATGACTCCACCACGCCAGGTATGGAGGAGGAGAGTAGAGAGCGTCCACACCAGGAAAGGCTTCCACGGGACAGCTACAGTGGTGATGCCCTTTATGAACTTTTTGAACCTGACGATCGTCTACTCAGCCCCGCTCTTCCTCCCAAGGATGCCCATTCATTTGTTGGTGCAGATAAGAGTACAACAAACCCTCTATACACCCTGGCATCCTCTGCTCTAGAGACAGGAACAATGGAGACGGAGGAGGAGCGTCTGAGCAAGATCCAGCATGCCCTTCTGTGCTGCGAGCTCCAGAATCTCAGAAGACCATCCAAAGATCAGCTTCTGTTCCACACAGACTGCTTCTACGATGATTCAAGCCTTTCCGCAGGCAACAGTAAGATAGTTTTGGAAGAATCCATGAATCAGTGCTATCCCCAATCACCACCGAGATCCCAAGCTTTAAAAGAGCCAGTCCCTCTCAGCAGGGGTCAGATCCAGGGGACTCCATTGTTTGCAGATTCAGGGTTTAGTCCACATGTCGCTGAGACAACCAGACGGCAACCTCAATCTGAGAATCAGAGCCCATTACTACCCACCAGAGGCTGCAGTCAGTCTCAAGAAGAGCTGATGGTCTGCTTCTCCCAAGCACTCGTAGATTTCACAAAGAACACCCGGCTTTACCGCAACTCAACTGAGAGTCTTGATGGCTCAGAGTCGAGTTCTCCTTTCGGGCCGAGTCTGAGTGCCCTGCCTGCCATTGTCACGTTCGACGTGGTCGACATGGGGAATGAGGGTGAATGTGAGCAGCAGACCGAGCTTGTTGAGGAGGAGGAAGAGTTAGCGTCTCCTTACGAACCCTTCGAGGATGATGGCTGTTACCTTCAGCAAGATGCCTTTGCTGAGTGTGACCAGCGTACTTTTGATGCCTACGAACAAAGTCTCTTGCTAAGTAACGCTTGGGGCATTGCTAGCCTTCCTCGCCACCTCAGTTTGGGTCGACCTTGTCCACCTGTTCCCGCCCCATTAGCACTAAACCGTCGCAGTCGCTCTCTTGACACGGACAGTCTGGAGTTTCAGACGAGTGAGCTTTACACCAACTGTGACTCTGCGTTTTCACAGCGTAGGACTGCTGATTGTAGGGATACGGCATTACCGCGACAGCCCTGCAGGGTCACTGTTGATAGTTGGAGGTGGGGCTATGGGCGGAATTTTGAGTCCTCCAACTCTTCTCAGCAAGAAGCCAAGTTGTCACATGTGGGCCAATCAACTGTAAGACCTTCACATCTCCCCCTAAAGAACAACTGCCGTAATCATAACCTCCCTGGATCCACTAGAGCCGATGGTGATGGGGAGATTTTGCTCGGGGGAGGCGATGCTCTTTACCCCTGCAGTTACCCCCCTACAGGTATGCAGTGGAAGAATCGACCTGTAGGGGTCACTCAAGGTGTGCCCCACCTTCGCTCTGAGCAATCGACAGACCATCGAGAAATTCCCATAAAGAACCGGAGGGGGGAACTTGAGGGTGGCTTCACCCCTGCACCACCCAAATTATAAAAAAATCTCTCCCACTCCAAGTAAAACAATAATACAAATAATCAAGTCTCGTCACCAAAGACGATGCTGGATGTTTACTGACAGTCTTGAATTGTATCCCACTCACACACGCTGTAGTTGCTGTTACTGCCGGATAAGCTATTGTGTTCTTTTGTGATGTACTGTGTAGTTTTTTAGCTATGTTTTAGTTTTAAGAGAACGTGTATTTGTACCTGTATTTGTTACAGCAGGTGCTGTCTATATATAGATGCCATGTTGCTTTGCATTAATGTAGCCAGGGATTGCTATTGAAATTGATCATTTGGTTTATTTTTGGATATGTTTTAGGTATATTTGCAAAAAGACGACAACCTATAAATTACTTATTTTAGCATAAGAATGAAAACCGTCAGTAGCACATTGAAACCAATATCATCTTAGAACTTTGTTCAAGTATCAAACTTAGTTTGAACAAATCCTTTTTAATACAACACTTTTTTTTTTTTAAATCGAAAATATGCTGTGTGTTTCAAGGTTTTAATGTTTACATCTTGGAACTTTTTAAACATCTTGTTTAGCTAGTCACACATTTCTTTTATATGGTATTTTTTGTTTTTGGCATAACACATGCTACTTTCATAGGAAAAATGCCTTTTAAATAAGTGGCATTTTGACCAACATCCTTGATACACTTCTGTCCTTTATTTACTGAAGGTTTAAGGATCTGAGTATAGAATCGGGTTTGTTTCCTTTTGTGCTGCTAACAGTATGTGATTGTTTGGGATTACATTATGTACTGTATTAACTGTATGGATATCTGCATATTTGAGTATTCTCTGCGTACATTCAAGTCAGATCTGGCCTAAAGTCTTCAGTAAATATGATCTATGTAGTTGATAATCAAAGGGTACTATCTTGAGTCATTTGAGACAGAATGTCAGTAAAGCCTTTAATGACGTTATGTGATTGTTCTGTGCTGTTGTACTACAGTCACGATCATCTACCCTCATCAGAATGCCAAAGTCAGATTAATGCATTTACCATTTTTACCAGTGCGTATATTCAGCTCTTAAGAATGAATCAACGTTTGTTTCCTTGCAGATAAATCCAGCGCTGTTCTATAATTAATGTTTTGTTCTTTTTTTTTTCTTGCATTTGGTACATTTGTGTGATTGATTTTCCATACCCCATTTTTTTAGTGGTATCAGAAAAACCAAAAGCATTTTTTCCCCGTTTTGTATTTTAATACACAAGGATGTACTTACACAGACAAAGAATGTTAGAACATCTCAGTATAACTTGACATTCATTAGCCTCAATGTTGTCATTTTCAAAAGGTTTAAACATATCAACCACATCACACCCTGGACACAATCTCTTTCCACACAGGAATCAACACTGACTGGAAATAAACCCTTAATACACATCAAGCAAGTTTGTGAGTGTTTTTTAGTACCATCTGAAGTGCTGTAGTTTCCTATGGCAGATTATTTGTTAATAGTGCATTATTATTTAGATCATTATTTGGCCTTGTTGTATGCAGTGTCAGTAAACCCTAAAATATTTTTTTTTGAGTGTGCTTAAAAAATATGTTTTGCTTTATTGAAGAGCTTCTGGTATTTGGGACCATCATGACTTTGGATGTTTTTTTTTTCTTGTACTCTTGTACTGTGAGTATTATTAGGATTAGCAGAAAACAGACACAATCTTAATATGTTAGTGAGAAAATTGAACTTTTTTTGATCTATTAAGACATCTATTTTGACAAAAGAGAAATGGAAAATTATGACTGTATGTAAGCTTATCATGCACTGTAATTCTGTTTTCGATGGGCAAATGCATTTTAGATGTGCCACTTAAAGGTGAAATAGCATTAGTGCCTTATTATTTTTTTTCTGAGCTATTAGGCATTGCCTGATTAGCAGAGCGGATGATTGACAGGTGGTCTCCGTTCTAAAGTCAAGGAGGCTCCAGTTGTCATGGAAACTGGTCGAAGCTGTCGTGCACGTCTTACTGTTATGAGCTGGGAAGAGCAAAATAAATGTAGGCAATTCGTGACTGACAGCAATCGATGTGTCATATTGTCTTTTCCAGCCTCCCCTCGCTTTTCTGTTTTTTTATCCCTGTACATGTCAGTTTGTAAATTATATGAAAACGAATCTGCGATCACTTGAGCGTCACAGCAGGGTTTGGCTCCCTCTACTGGTTAGATTGTGTCTAACCACTATGTTCATAAGTAGTTTTAATATTGTTTTTTACATTATCAAACATAAAAAGCAGTTAATCATTCAAAACCATCTTGCTGTTAATTTCATTTTAAATGTATCATCTGTGGTCTTTACTATGTTTACATGTGATGAGAATTTAGTGTTTAACACTGTGTACAAAACCTCTCAAACACGTTTGTTAATATCTTATATCGCTCAATTAATTTAGTAAAAAGTTGGCCAGGTTTACACATTTACATTTATTTAGCATTTGCCGTTATACAAAGCGACTTACAAACGAGGAACACATGAAAAAACCTTAATGTTTAAAATCTGCTCGAGAATATTGTGATGCACAACAGTAAGACTTTGAAGAAAACATGACAAACAAAACTTCCCTCTCTGCTCTGATTTTTCATGTGCTAGTCCACCACTGCATCTAAAACAACAGGACTGCACATATGTTGATATAATTTTGGTGATAAAACAACTTACAAGCTTAATGATGCAGGTGAGTCACAGTGCACAACTTGCTGATGTAGCTTTATGGAGACAAAGATACGAAGTTGAACTTTTAACAGCATTTGCAGCACATTGATTGACATAGATGAGCTTGTTTGTTTACTTCTTCTATCCTGACCTCAACCAATCAGCATGCAGCATTCCATCGCATCACTGCGGGATGCACTCACAGGGTTGCTATGCAATAGCAATATTGTATCACGAAGAATAAAACCACATGGTCCAGAGTTTGTTTATTGCCCTCTCTGCGCTGTGAAATGTTTTTCTTGACTGGGAATGACTGTCATGTTGAAGTAAAACAGATGGCTGGTTTACTGAACTCTGTTACAGGAGCACACAGTGTAAGGTCATTTGAAGAAAGGTGTGTTCCACAAGATCCACACTAGTTTTGGCCCACAACCAGAACCGTACAGTGGCCAGATTTCAATATGACCTATTTCTACGTGGTTTGTGTGAGCATGTTGATGATTCCTCCATTGGCACGGAGCTGTGTGATGAGTCTCTTTCTCAGGAGAGAGTATATTACATAAGCCTTCAGTCTCTTTCTCTCACTCCCGTAACAACCTTGGCATTCATCCCAGATGTCATACACACACATGGGTATTGGAGAGTTTGTATAGACAAGCTTGTACTGTTGTTATTTTTGCGATTGTCTCTTTTTCTTCATCCTGAAAGAGAGGGAAAAGCTATTAACAAGAAACAACTCCTTTGGACTTGGTGCCAGTATCATGTTTTTGGACAGTAGCACTATTAGGGTAATACCATGGTATTCTATTAAGTATTTTGGAGCCATGTAAATAAGCGGTGTATGAATATGTAGATCATTTAGTACTATTATATACATCAAAGTGCCATTGTACCACTGATGTATCATTTGTGTACAGTTTTCACATTACATATTAGAAGTCATTTTTAATATTTAATTTTAATCGTAATTTAACAGTAACTTTTAGATTTAAGCTCAAATTTTACAAGTATTTTTAGACAACTTGGAGAACCAAGTAAATAAGCAGTGCATGAATATGGAGATCATATATACGTCAAAGTGTCATTGTACTGTTATGTACTGATTTACTTTATTTTAGAAGTAATTTAAATTTTAAACAGTACAAGCTATTTTTGGTTTAAGATAAAAATCAAATTATTTTTAGAACAAAATGGAGAACCATGCAAATAGGCAGTGTATGAATATGGAGATCATTTAGTATCATTATACATCAAAGTGCAATTGTACAGCAGAAGTCCGTTGAGTAGTGTTTTGCATTTCATAAATAATGTTTAATAGTAATTTAATAGTATTTTTAGATTTTAGATTTAAGCTATCATTTTAATAGTATTTTTAGAAAACTTGGAGAACCGTGTAAATAAGCAGTGTATATGGAGATCATTTAGTATCATTATGCATTACATCAAAGTACCATTGTACTTTTGTGTACTGCTTTGCGCTATATTTAAAAAATAGCAATCTAATAGTATACTTTAGATTTTACATATATTTTAGTATTTTTTTTAGAAATATAAAAAGTAACAATCACTAATTATTCATACCTGTGTAAATGTCATTAGCCTGGAGCTCAAGACTTCAAAACCTCCTTTTATCTACAGATATAGTGCAGGGCTTCACTTATATATTCCACATAATAATAGCAAGCACCATGTTTTATTTATGAAACTTTGAGCTCTCTTCTCATCTGATTTATTCATGACTCACACACATATGCTACAAAATACACTATTCTAAATAGTGCCTTGGGAACGAGGTAAAGCTTATGAGGACTGTGTATGTGTGTGTGTATATATATATATATATATACATAAGATGCCTAAAGGTTAAAACTGCATGAGCCGGAGAGGACATATTGTCTCCAAAATCTTTTATACACATACACACCCACTCCCTCTCTGTTATACACACACATATGCCCCCAAACATTGAGTCCATTAGTGACATCCCAACTCGCACACTGTCCTGCCTTGGTTTTAAGCTATGAATACACTCTTACGTATGCAAGAGCTACATCACAGTAAACCTCAGAACACACAGAGGGAAATCAGGGGGAGGGGGATCCTGTGATCCCCAGAATGCTCCTTACATCATCTCTCCTGCTTCATTGCATAATGTAGCAAAAATATATATGTGAAAGTCAGCTAGAAAGACTGACAACAGAACAGCACCGCTGGATTGGTGTTCTGTGTTTCTTTTTGTCTCAGTACAGGAATTTCAGATTAGTGCTTTCTTGCAGGGTTCATTTGCCTCCTAATCATTTTTAAAAAGGGTGATGGAGACGGTGATTGGATAGATGTGTTGGCTTCACTTTCAAGTATTAAAACAAGGAATTTACATGGAAAGTTGACACAGTGTTCCTGCAGTGTGATATAATAAGCCTGTACTAAACAATTTTTTTTTGTACATTTGGTTGACACTTTTATGCATAATGACTTGCAGTGTATTTAAGGTGTACATTTTTATCAGTGTGTGAATTCCCTGGGAATCAAATCCATATATGACCTTAATGTTAGTTTATTAATGCTTATATAATTATTTATGCACCTCATATTGAGACTACGTGGAATATTTAAGAAAATGCATTTTAGTAAGCTACATGATTATGAAAAAAAAATACTCAAAATGTTGCAAACCTAAACATAATTTAGATATAAAATTATTATATTTTTAAACATAATTTTAGTATATAAAATCTACTGCTCAACCGTTCAAAAGTTTGGGGTCAGTAAGATTTTTTTTTCAAAGAAATTAACACTTTTATTCAGCAAATATTCATTAAATTGATTTGAACACTATATTCATAAATGTATACTGAAAAAAATGTACCACATTTTTCAAATACATATTAAGCATCACAACTGTATTTAACATTAATAATAAGAAGAAATGTTTTTTGAGGAGCAAATCAGCATTTAAGAATGATTTCTGAAGGATCACGTGACACTGAAGACTGGAGGAATGATACTGAACATTCAGCTTTGCATCACAAGAATAAATTACATTTGAAAGAATATATGAAACTATTTCTTTCAACTGTAATAATATTTCACAATATTTCTGTTTTACTGTATTTTTTATTAAAAAAATAATAATGAAGCTTGGTGGGCATAAGAGACATTAAAAAAAAAATGTTACTGACCCTAAACTTTTGAACAGTAGGCACTTGATCTCACAGCCATCAAGATCATCCTATAGAAATGAAGCAGTGACTCAAACATCACATTAGCTCCTCGTCTCTTGTGTGTCTGTTGTCTGTGTGATTTCAAACACACACTGTGTATAATGATGCCTGATGGCAGAGGGTAATCTGCTACAGCATATCTCCTCTCACCCATGAGATCAATGTTTTCAGTATCATATTACATTAAGCCTGCCTATGATGGTTAAATAATAATAAACTATTTAAAAATGAATGATGTCCCTTAAAAAAAATCAAATGATCATCAGAGAAAGCTGTACAGGACTGTACTTGTCTGCATGCGGCATAATTAAACACATCTGAAGTACTGAGATTAATATTCAAAAAAACACCTGCACGTTGAATGTATTCTGGTTTCGCCAAAAATATACATAGCTCTATTCTGTCATATTCCATTGAAGTGTTTGTTAAAAAACAAATTAGTTTACTTTAAAGAAAAATGGAAACTGATCTATCAAAAATGTAAAATATATATATATACTGTATATATATGTTAAATCTGACAACTTTATTAAAACTGGTTAGAATAGCAAAAATTTCAGTTGCGAGAGCCCCCCCCTCCAATAGTTAGGATTGTTTTGCATGTGATGTTTTGAGATGGGACCTTTTTGGGACACATTGCAGGGGTTGTATATTTTGCCAGGCTGTGTTAAATAGATATATAGGTTATCTGCTTGCCTCTGAATGATGTAAAACAGCGTGCTATTTTGTCCATGCCTTTCCTTTGTTTTTGCTTATTGGACATTTTCCTTTCTGCACTGAGATGATGATGATGTGAGTTCCCAAAAGCCAATAGTTCAGCATTATTTTGTATCCTTTTTTTTTTTTTGATTATGTAATGTTTGTAGCCTCCTCAATAGCAGAGTGAAGCACCCCTTCTTTTGACTGATGGTTGGCTCCTCAGTGTGTGTGTGTGTGTGTGTGTGTGTGTGTATGCAGTGTGAACAAGCACCGCCCATACTTCAGCTCTATTCATAGAGAGAGAGAGAGAGACGCAGACTCCCACCTCGCCGTGAGAACAGAACAGCGTCTAACCGGACTTACGTTTCTCTTCCATACGCCGCGCGTTGCTCACGGGGCGCGGATACAGGGCTGCAGCTGGCGTCGGGGGCTCGAACCTGCGGAAAGGACACGGATCCAGGACCGGGACTGACCCTGAGGATGATGAAGGTGAGGCTGACTGTGATGCTCCCGTGAGCGCCATTCTTCTGGCTTACCGACGGTCTCTGTTAACGGATACGAAAAAAAAGGTGGAGGGGAGGGGGGACTTTTTTAGCGATGGTGGATACACACAAGCAGAACAGAGGTCGTGAAAGCGCGAAGTGGCATCTCGGCAAGTATTCTTCGTTTTGTTCACCTGGGAGGCTGCGAGTTAATGGACGCTCCCCCTCGCGCCGCTCTCCATCCGCCTGCGCGGAGAGACTCGCACCGTTCCAGTGCTATGGAAACGGGAGAGATGGAGCAAGCGCACGACAGAGGGGGATACCCAGCACCTCAGCGCCGCCTCGGGCATGTCAATGACGTTGGTATATTTTGCGCTCTCCTAAATGTGTCACGGTGTCCGTTAGAAGCTGTTCACCTTTGATTTAAGCGCGAAGCATGTGCGTGCGCAAAAGCCGTTCGGTTTTCTGCCTCCGTCGTTTCGTCGTGGCTGATTCTGACGCGAGTCCGCGTTTTCTCGTGTATGAGCGACCGGCGTTCTGTAGTCAAGCGCCGGGATGCGCGCGCGCAAGCACGCGAGCGTCCGCTTCGTTTATTTTTACAGACATGATCGTTTGTGCGCAGTTTATCAGTGTCAAACGCGCACGCTGATTTCGCGGTCGAGGACGACACTTGCAAGCTAGGCCGGCGATGACGCGGCTCTGGCCTCCGTTGAGAGGATAAAACCCGGACAAATGAAATGAAAGAATTGAAAGAATGCTCGCGTATTTTGTTTCCTTGAGGTGTGTCCTCGAGCTGATCGCAGTGAGACGCTCCGATGGTCTCAGGTGCCTGGCGACCATGTCTCACATCTTTCATTTCCTCTGCACCATCCTACACCATCTCTGGTTTCTCTAATGTTTAACAGTTCTGGTCTATTATAGAGAAGCCACTTATCATCTATTGACCTATAAGCACACTACACTTTTTTGCTATTGAGGGGACATTTGTACGAGTATGGATGTATTGTGCGATCAAACAATGTATCCAGGCAGTTGCACCTGAATGGTCATATACTGAGGCTATGCCTTATTGCACACCCCATTCATCCAAGGTTCAGGCTATAAACAGGAGAGCAGTTGGTGTTAAACCTGTGACATTCCTTTGCATGGTTTGTTTTAATTAGATTTCACATGCTTCTTGTGCAGGTAGATGCTAGACTGTAGTAGGGGAGTGTTGTAATCAATTTAGTTTTAAAGCCTGCAACTCAGTGTTTTTGCAGAACAGTTTGTCCCTAAACTGTGTAAAGTACACTTGACATTTGAGATTGTTTACATATACTGTATCAAATATACTTTTTTAAAAATGATTATGCCTTGCACTTTATTTCCAAATGGAAAACAAACAAAAAAATCTAAGTATTCTAAGTTCTGAACAGTAAACCAAAATATCATCAAATATAGAAATAAATGAAACAGGCTAACAATTCGTAACTGACACTGTTTGTTTGTGTTCACATGTAATTGTCACAAATGTGACTTTTAACACTTTGTTGGTTCAGTAGATGATTCTTCTATGTTTTTAAAAAGTTTTGTGTGGATGTTATATTTAAAATGAAACAAAAGACTCAGCTTCAGGGGATATTATGCCAGCTCAAATGTGACCCTGGACCACAAAACCAGTCATAAGGGTCAAATTTCTGAATTTGAGATTTATACATGATCTGCAGGCTGAATAAATGAGCATTCCATTGATGTATGGTTTGTTAGGATAGGACAATATTTGGCTGAGATACAACTATTTGAAAATCTGGAAAATTGCCTTTGAAGTTGTCCAAAGGAAGTGCTTAGCAATGGATATTACTAATCAAAAATTAAGTTTTGATATATTTACAGTAAGAAATTTACAATATATCTTCATGGAACATGATCTTTACTTAATATCCTAATGATTTTTGTCATAAAAGAAAAAATCTATAATTTTGACACAATGTATTGTTGGCTATTGCTACAAATATATCCCTGCTATACTTATGACTGGTAATTGTGGTCCAGGGTCACAAATTATAAATCAGATGTGCAAAATGTTCATACCTCACAATAAGTTTGTAAATTTCCTGTAAATTTGAGCCATTTCTATACAGAGACTTACAGACTCTACTTCCGCCTCTGAGCAGTGATGCCCATGTATGACAGGGATTTCAGCATTTCTTATTGGCTAAACTGATGGTGTTCCAACATGCTTATCCTTAACCTGACCCCTTCTAGAGGACAGACAGGCGTTTGGCTATGCTCATTAAAGATGATTACGGAATCACTGCCATCAGCTAAAACATGAATCAGCTGAATCATTCCCTTGAACTCATGTTGCTCAAACCATCATCCTTAGTGTTTCGTGTGTTCGCGCTGCAAGCGCATTATTTGCAGACTGGGGTTTTGTTGTGCGTTGGAGCATAATGGTTCGGATGCATCCCACTGAAGTGCTGAAACCGTTGACTCACTCTCTCTACGGAGAAACAATATTGTTCCCGAAAACTTCACTGATGGCGTGCTGCATCATACTCCGTAATACTTCTCCTGGACACTCAAAGCCACAGTACATTATCTCTATACATATACACTCCCAGAAAAAAAGGGACAAAAGCTGTGACTGGAACAGTACCTTTTCAAAATGTAAATGTACCATTTAGATACTAATATACTAATGTGTACCTTTACGGTACAAATAAGTATCTCTTAGTAGGTAAATAAGGTACAAAGGTGTACCTTTTAAAAAACAGTAAATAGGTGTACCTTTTGACAGCTTTGAACTTTTAATGACCTGTTTTAATTTTAAAACACAAGGTTTTGAACCCTGTAACTGCTTTATTAGCTGTGTTTTTTTTCTTTAAAGCAAAGTAAACATTAATAGCTGTAACTGGCTTGTGATAAGAAGCCACTGTCACACCAAACATATTAAGCACTGCGTTTATGTTCTGTCATATAATATTAGAAATACCAGACGGGAAATTTGAGCATATTGTCACATGTAAAGCGGTTGTACGTACACACTGCAATTATGCATTGAGACATCAGTTAGCACCGGTGTGGGATGTTGAACGCCGACTATCATTCTGTATTGCCAGGCTATGGCAGGATATTTCCCTTTTGCATTAGCATGCAGTCCTTCTCTCCCAACAGGTCTGATGCACCTGTTAACAGTGAAGGGAAATCTGGGAAATGTACTGCCAGTGCAAAAGAGAGCAACTCTCGCTTAATGTCGCAAATGACATCATATAGTTTGCGTTATATGCCCTAGAGACAGATTCTTTGCCTTCTTTAAGTGTGCAATCTCGCATGAGTGTATATGCGCATGTTGGCGTATTCGTTAAAACAGAAGCTTACGGATTCACTTTACATCCTACTCTCGAGACGCCAGCAGCCTTTAATCCTGTCCTCTGTAGCCATCTTAAAATGCGCTAGATTCAGCTCGGAAACTCTTACATAAAAGGTGATTGCAGAACAACTGATGTATGGAGGTTTTCTAGATAGTATGGCGCTTCTGACCTCATGGTGTGCATTTTAGGGGTGCGTTCTGGCCTTTCAAATCAGTGGCTTGAGGTTTCAGGACTGTTCCACCGAGCTGGGTGTACGACATTCACATGGAGAGGCATGTGCATCCAAAAATATGACTACGTAAGTGCGGGAAAGAGCGGGAAAACCAAGAGAAAGGCCAGATTTAGAAACATCTGCACTGGGAGCGTAGGCTGGGAATCCACCCACCCACACACACAAACACACATATGCACACACACGGCTTCATGCGAGCTGTATCACACACACGTATCTTTTGCATCTTTCATGGCTAAAAGGCTTTTGTGCATTTTCTCTGCTCGTGTTTGTTTTAGGAACCGTGTGGGCAGGCAATGCTGCATGAGTTTAAAGCATTTAAAATCTAAATTTAGACCTCAAGAAAAGTGCAAAATGTTTTATCAGGATGATTCATATCAACCTTGGAGGGAATAACAGGCTTAAGCAGCATCATCTAAGCAGCTCAGACTCGAGTAGTTGCTTAAAACATTCGGTTCAAAATGTTACTTCGCTGTCTGCACATTTCATTTCTTTTATTATCTCTCCCTGCAAGATATGATGAGAATTAATGGCTATATGAGTTTGTTTGTGTGTGTATGCAGTTATGAGAGCTTAATCCATAGCGTAGCAGTCTATTTTAATGCAATCTCTCTCTCTTTTGCACTCTCTCTCCACGTGCTTTCTCCAGTTCTCTCTCCTAGACTCCTAGCCCACTGTACTCCGATTACATAATCGTCCTCCCCAGTCAGGTGTGTGTGCGTGTGTGTGGTGAGGCAGCATCCTCTGGTCTCTTAGATGTTCTGTTTTCCTTTTTACCCTTTTCCCTTTTTTGCCGTTCTGTAGCCCTCTGAATTATAGGGCTGTTCTTCCTGTAGTGCATTAATAATGATACTGAATGAATGAGGCACTTTGTTTTCTGCTAAGACATCCAGAGCAATTTATTTTGTTAAAGGGAACTCAGGTGAGCAGCACCTGGATGGAGTGATGGCAGTCAGTGAGAGCTGAAGTGCTGACCTACAGCAGCTGTTCTGCTGGAAGGGTGGAGATATTTGATTATTGGACATGGAATTTTGTTAGAGGGCCTAATGGGTCATTTGGACCAGATGTTGAGGTAGACACCCTGTTGAGTGTTTTTAGCCTCTGCTATGCCATTTGTTCAAAGAACTGCAGCTTTCTTAGAGCAGAGGCAGTTGGCATCTGTGCTAGTGAGCTAGTGAGGGGTCATTTCCTTCCTGAAAACGAAAGCTGTAACAAAATCGGTTTGAAACTTGGATATATCTAGATTGAAATGAGGTTGATGATTGGCTAGAATTGTAGAAATTGTAGCACCTCGAGGTTTACCCACATATCTTTTAGCTGGCCTCTGTTACACATATATCCACATATATACACTTATTAATCACTCACAATCAGTAAGATATTCACACTCATTATTCTCTACCTCATACTGACAGTGTCATTTGCACACATCACTTTCTGTGTTTTGGTATCTTATTTTTTTTTTTTTTTTTGAGATTGCTGCTACATGTCAACCATGTACAACCTAGTTGCACATTCCTCTCTTGTACAGTCATGCTTATCTTAATATTTAAGTCTACAGTATACTATCATGCACATTATTTTATATTTTATATTTTGTTCTTTCTATCTGCTTTTTATTCATTACATTTTATGTATACTTCTTTGTGTTGTTTTCTATAATATTGCACTGTCCATGGAGCGGACCTGACTCACATTTCACTGCTGGTTAATACTCTCTGTATAATCGTGTATGTGACAAATAAATCTTGGAACTTGAACTTGAACTCCATCCCCTCACTATTTGATATTCTTGATGCTGCTCTGTTTATTATTGTTAAGATGACAAAGAGTTTTTAAATGTACATTTTTATGCTGGTCTACCTCAGAAGTCTAAGAGCGCTTGTTAGTGACAAACTAATACCGAACGTGAATTCCAGGGTGATGCTTCAGTTTTTAATGGTGAAGGATTGTGAGGTAAGATGTAAGTAGCTAAACATTAAATATTTGCTTTACAGTACTGTTTTATGATAGAATTGTTAAATGACAACAGCAATATTCAGTGATGCAAACTTTTATTTTCAAATTTTGCAGTTTTGAATTAAAAATGTATGCTGAATCGTTCACCTAATTCAAGTAATCTATCTATCTATCTATCTATCTATCTATCTATCTATCTATCTATCTATCTATCTATCTATCTATCTATCTATCTATCTATCTATCTATCTATCTCTTGTTCTATTGTTCTGTCCATATGGCCTAAACCTTTAGACTTCAAAGTTTTAAAACTCTTTTGAAAATTTATACAAAGCTACATTCAAAGTTTGTCTGGACAAAATTGGTGTTTTTAGTTAAAAGTTACAATTCATTTAAAGTATGTACATAAAAAAGTATGTAGCCTTTTTATTGTTCAAATTGTACAAACTTTATATAATGAGCAAGTACTTAAACCCATTTTCCAAACTGTTTTTATCTTGTTCTGAATCACTAAACGCCTATAGTAAGTGTATATATTGAGACTATTTTAGATCTGTCGAGAAGACAACTACTCTGGAGTAACTCAGTACCTGTGTGACTCATCATATCCATAAACAGAGAGAAGGCTACAACGTTCTTCTGCAAGACACATGACGTTTTGTTTATTAACAGCAAGAGCACCAAAAGTTACATAGTGTACCTTTAAATTAATTTCAATTCTACTTCCTTACATTCACATTTGAATTACAGTTCTGATTCCACATTCTACCTCGATTCAAATTCAGAAATTGTAATTTAAAAGCCATTTTCAGTTCACTTTTGAACCCTGGCTAGAAGCCAAAATGGTCTAAGACAGCAAGGTAAGATCATCTCTAGTCAGTTGTCAGTTTAGGAGAAAGCAGTGATTTGGGTCAAATGTTTAACAGATGCCCATTCAATTAACCTGTGATCCATAATCAATAATCAGTCCATAATCAATTTAATGATAGTGTGTAAGGCTGTTGACTGAAGGACATCAGCTTTGTAGATGTGTGCACCAAGGCATTCACACAGAGAATGAGAGATTGAGCAAGACAGAGAGAGAAAGAGGAAGAATGTTCCCGAGTACAGTTCATTCATGCAGGAATAAAGGCAGGAGGAATGAAGAGACGACAGATAACACACACACACACACACAAAGTCACGGCCCTCTAATGCTAGTGTTACTGTACTGCTGTATTCTCACTGTTTATGAACAGATCGCCTCGGTTTGGCTCTTATAGACAGGATTTCATCCCGCTAAATTAATCACCATCCAATCTGATAATCTCAGGGGCTGTTACATCATTTTATCGTGTGTGCGGTGTAATATTTCAGTGTGTGGTTGATAGCCTACAGCTCTGATACACGCAGTGCCACATAATAATATCTCACATGAGAATAAGCTGCGGATGAATTGGGATGTGTAAGGGTTGTACATGATCCTCATCAGCTGTTCTCTTTTTCTGTTTTAGTGTGATCTGATGCTAGCTGGGACAGGAACACAGCTTTTCCACTGCAGTTTTTCTGACTGATTTGCATAATCCTACTGCCTACTGTTCCCTTTAGAGAGAGAGAAAAAAGCACGTCGCAACATTATTGAGACTGCACAGAGAGATGTTTCTTAACTTCTTAGACATTTCTTAACTTTTAACTTAATAAATCAAACTCATTTGTTTCCTGGTATTAGTGATGAATCGGTTGAACCGAAGTATGAATGATTCACTGACTCGTTTAACTGTCTTTTTCCTAATGAGCCAGGAACTGATGAGTGAGATGATAGTAAAAACATCTGCAGTGAATTAAGGGAATATGGCTTGACTTTAATGTATGACAGTTGGTTTGGTAAACAGTATTTTATTAAAACATTAAAATCCAGTCAAGAGTTTTAAATTAACTTTTATTATGTATTGCGTAAACAAATGTTATACTTCCTTTATGTTTTCATGAGTTGAATCATGGAACAAACAACAAACAGTAGCCTACTGTAACTTAGTGTTTCATTATCATTTCATTATCGTGGACTTTTAGTTTGTTTTCACGGGTTTCCTGTCTTTGCGGATTGTTTTGGATTTGGATTTTTTGTGTTCAATTCAATTCAAGTTTATTTGTATAGCACTTTTTACAATACAATCGTTGCAAAGCAGCTTTACAGGAAATTAAGTTTCTACAATATATTGTAAAGAAAGATAATATATTTAACATATAGCAAAATTTGGTAATTTTGTATGTTGTCTGAGGGGTTGGCATCATCTCTTCTCAGGTGTTTGGTCATCTCAGATTATTTAAGGGTTGGATCCAGACTGAAGCTTGTGTAATTCCTAGTTACCATGGGATGTTAATCCCGTGGCAGAAACAGAGAAACAAATAGAGACATAATTAGCGTAGCTGTTGTTCCATCCAAGCAAATTTTATTTGTTCAACCAAAGCTAAAGAATAATAATGTGCGTTTGATCAGATATAACTGCAGTACAAGTTTATGAGATGCATTATATGAATGCATTATATGAATGTTTGGCTAAAGAGATGTGTCTTTAATCTAGATTTAAACAGTGAGAGTTTGTCTGAACCCCGAACGTTATCAGGAAGGCTATTCCAGAGTTTGGGAGCCAAATATGAAAAAGCTCTACCTCCTTTAGTGGACTTTGCTATCCTACTACCAAGAGTCCAGAGTTTTGCGACCTTAGAGAGAGAACACAACTGTCTTGTAGATTGGCTATCTTTTGAGTTGTACCTCGTTTTACTTTTATTATCATCATCATCTTGACAGAATACCAGACCCTCAAAATGAGAAGATATCCATAAACGTTCAGAGTTCAGAGTGGCAGAGACCTGGAGTGATATGTGGAGGAGTTCCTTGACATCTGCCACCTTGCCACCTGCGACAACGTCTGTTTTAAGGACGAAGATCTCCGCTTCATTATGCCCCGCATTTATCTCTGCTGGACCCTGGAAGCTTACATTGCACTTTGGAATTTTGGTGAAAACTGAGACTGGTGAGGACTGGCTTATTGACTGGGACACTGAAATACTGCCTTCCACCCTGAACTATGTACACTTTCTTCATCATCGCCGGTTTTAGCCAGCACAGAGGCTGAATCATCGCCCTGTATGAACTGTGATTTGTTGTATGTAGTCCCACCTAACCTCCCTCTCCTTCCTACCTCCACTACTAAACTCAGCCAGTCTTCCAGTCCCACTTCTGCTGGATGTCTGCAGCCCTTTGTCTTCCTGTGTGACACTTTGTAGAGATGTAAAGCCTCAGGTCTTGCAGTCACCAGCCTTACCTAAGCGAGAGGATCCTTTGGGTCTGCCTCTGATCCCTTTGCTCCACCTCGGCCCATCAACCTGTCATCTCTGCCTGGGCTCCTCCCACCCTTGGTTCCACCTGAGATCCTCGGCCGGATGGATCCTCCGGGTTCCTTCATCTCTCCGGCTCCACATTGGTCAGTCGTCTCCCTGCCTGTGCCATGGTCTTTTTTCGCTGCGCTCCATCTCTCCACTCCTATGGCTTCAGTGGGTTTCAAGGTTCAAGGTTCAAGGTTCTTGTTTATTTGTCACATACACAATCATACAGGGTATAATCAGTAGTGAAATGTAGGTCAGGACAGGTCCGCTCAATGGACAGTGCAAAAAAATAAAAATAAAAGATGATACATAACACAGGAGCATATATTTAAATATAGGTAGGAATAAGATAAAAAATAAGTAAAAACAATAAAATAAAATAAGGAGTAAAATGTGCAATGAACTAAAATGTGCAATACAGTCTACTGTGGATTTAATAAATATTAATATAACCAGGGATGTGCAAGAGGAATGTGCAAACAGGTTGTACCGGGTATGTACAGATAGCAGCAATGCGGATGATGGAGAATGATGGGTGTTACAGTTAATTTAAATTGAGTCCTGTAGATGTTATGAGACTGAGTTTAGGAGCCTGATGGCCTGAGGGTAGAAGCTCCTCCTCAGTCTCTCAGTTTTTGCCATCACGCTTCTGAAGCGCTTGTCAGATGGCAGTGTGATGAAAAGACGGTTACCGGGGTGATTTGAGTCCTTGATTATTTTTGCAGCTCTGCTTTTGCAGCGTTTGAGGTAGATGTCCTGCAGAGAGGGGAGGGCAGACCCAGAGATGCGCTCAGCTAAGCGCACGACTCTCTGCAGAGCTTTGCAGTCCTGATTTGTGGCGTTACTGTACCACACTGAGATGCACTGAGTCAATACACTTTCTATGGCCCCTGAATAGAAAGTTTTCAGGATTGCTGGTGAGACCCTGAATTTCCTCAGCTGTCGCAGATGGTGCAGTCTTTGCCTGGCTTTCTTGACCTGTGTTTGAATGTGTGCAGTCCAAGTCAGGTCCTCGGAGATGTTTACACCGAGGTACTTGAAGCTGCTCACCCTCTCCACAGGGGTCCCGCTGATCATAAGAGGAGTGTAGGGCCGCTGCTGTCTCTTCCTGAAGTCTACAATCAGCTCTTTAGTTTTGCTCACGTTCAGAGAGAGACAGTTGTCCTGGCACCATGATGTTAGTCTCTCTACCTCACCCAAGTATGCGGTCTCATCATTGTTGGAAAGGTTTCTCGTTCTTCCCGGCTACGCCTCAGTCCTTAGCTACTCAGATTCCACCTCAGACGCTTATCACAGCAAATTCTGGCCACTCCTACCATCATCGTCCCCGTGAATTTTCCCACTCTCTTCTCCTCCGTGCTTTTTTCTGCCTGTCTTTCTGCCTGTTCTTGCCATCCCTTTGCCTGCTCTTCTCCATCCCTTCGCCATCACCTCGTCCACCTCCAACCCCCCCACCGTTCCTATCTCACCTCTTCAGTTATGGCAAGAGATCACACTTTCCATGAGGGGGCGTAATGTCACAGTTCTGTTTAGTTTCATTATCATGGACTTTGTCTTCCTTTGATATTTGATAATTTATATATTTATTAATGAAACTTATTATAAATTAATGAAGGAATTTCACACAAGCAAGAGTGTCTCAGGCAATCACAGCAATCTTGATATTTACAAAAACGGCACAACTGCGACTGATATTGCTTTTATAAAATAGTTCACTGAACAAGAGATTGTTTTGAATAACATACATTCTAGACAGTATCGCAGTAATTTTGTCAGTTTTTGCCTTGCTAATTAAAATAGTTTCAAGCAAACAATAGCAGAATTAACAACAGCAAAGCGTCACTTAGAAACACAGTAATGCCGTTTTTGTTGCTGAATGAATTGAGTGAATCATTCAATGATTCACTTACATAAACAAACACTTGGCTTGCATCCCAATGTGCATACTCTCATCCTAAATTCTATGTGATATTAGTAATTTTCAATACTATTTAGGGCAGATAGGGTGGATAGTATGCACATTGGGACGCAGGGTTGTTTTTTTTCATGCGTGAAACAGAGTGTTTGAACAAAAGGGTTAAATGAATAATTTAGTGATTCATACATGAAGGCAGTCACTTGTTGACACCTACTGGTAAAACAATGTGATTTGCATGAAATAGTCTTTGAAACACACACTCGCACACACAAACACATGTGTGTGTTCATGTTGTGTAATTCAGTGCCATGTACACTTGAACAACAGTAATGGAGTTTAGATATCAGATCAGCGGAGAACTCTCGCATTTACCCACAGTGTGTTGTGACACTGAGATAACAACTGCCATGATGTGTATCAAATGCAGTTGCTTTAAACAAATCAAACAGATTTTACTCTTTCTGCTGACAACATAACATTTTTTTCTCTTTAAATGTGCAAAAGAGAATTTTTTACAGCCTGGCTGCCTCTGAGACAGAGAGAGAGAGAGGAAAAGTGCCTGGAGTTGTGGGGGTGAAATCTTGGAGCTGATTATGTATGAGAGTTTCTGTGTAGAGAATTACCAAGCCATCATCTCAAGTTGCTGTCATGGGCTTGTATATGTGAAAGTCAGCAGGAAGCAATACTATAACGCATCTCGTCTTTACTCGAGCATGGAAGCCATGGTTACTCAAGCACAGCTTCTCTATAGCTCTGTGACCTTCTACATTGCCACTTCCTTCCTATATGAGCACAATTGAACCGTGGGATCCAGTTCATTTCAGATCTGATTTGGAGTTGGTTTAAAAGAGACTTTGGTGATGATGGCATTCTGTATATTTAATTAATTTAACAGTCACAACTGAATGTTTAGAGTGAGTTTGGATGAGGTATGCTGTTTGTATGGCATTGTAGTCAATATCTAGTTGTCGGTCATTAATATATATATAGCATAAATTCTTTGTGTGTGTGTGTGTGTGTGTGTGTGTGTGTGTTTAACTCGTGTTCAAGAGAATTGCCCTCAGATATTTATCACCAATAATAAAAGGATAGTTTAAATAGTAGTTTGATATATTTTATTAATAAATGTTATTTGTATAAAGGATTTTTAGCATAATTTGCATAAATGTGTTTGCTGGCTAGAAGCAACATTCTGTGACAAAAGAATGGATATGAATGCAGTGAATGTTTTTTTAATTAATACTTTTATTCAGCAAGGACGTATTAAATTGATCAAGTCACAGTAAAGATTACAGAAGTTTCTACTTCAAATAAATGCAGTTCTTTTAAACTTTCTATTTTTATATTTCTACTTTCTATGAAAAATTTCAAAAATGTGTCATGATTTCCACACACAGCAGCACAACTGTTTTCAATATTGATAATAACAAGAAATGTTTCTTGATCACCAAATCAGTGTATTAGAATGATTTCTGAAGGGTCATGTGACACTGAAGACTGGAGTAATGATGCTGAAGATTCAGTTTTGCCACCACAGGAATAAATTAAGTTTTAAAATATATTAAAAATAGAAAAGTTATTTAAAGTTGTAAAAAAAAAAAATTCATTAAATTATGGTTTTTACTGTATTTCTGAGCAAGTAAATGTAGCTTTGATGAGCGTAAGTGACATCTTTCAAAAACATTAAGAAACCTTTATTTTATTTATTTTATTTGCTGTTAATACTAATAAGGGTTGTGCTTTATTTTACAGTATGTACTTACAGTGTACCTACCTAAGAAAGTTCTGGTAATACAAGGTAACTACACGGGGTAGGGTTAGGTTTAAGGGTAGGTTCAGGGTTAGTACCTAGTTATTACCTATTTATTGTAATTACTATAATAAGTACATAGTATGTACATGAGGAACAGGACTGTAAAATAAAGTGCTACCCTAATAAGGCCTATCAACTTCTCTCAAAAAATAGGGGTATTGTGTCTATCCTAGCAACCTAATCTGCACCTTTTGTTTCCAAACTGAGGTGAAGCAGTCAGAAAAACAGGGCAAACCCAAATGAGATGCAGCGTTATATCTCGACACCCCTGTCAGTTTTGTTTCCGGAGAGCTGACTGTGGAGTGGAAGCCAGCATGTGACTGTTTGATGTTAATCCACAATGTTTCTGATGTTATGTAACTGTTGTCCTCCTGTAGCTTATCCTGCATCTACTCCATCTCTCTTTCTGCAGTTGGTCAGCGGGGGCTCTGTAGTGAATGCCGAGGCAGTATGGGACCATGTGACCATGGCTGACCGGGAGCTGGCCTTCAAGGCCGGCGATGTCATCAAGGTGTTGGACGCCTCGAATAAGGACTGGTGGTGGGGTCAAATCGACGAGGAGGAGGGCTGGTTTCCCGCCAGCTTCGTCAGGGTGAGCCCATCTCTGACATATACCTGTCCGATGGCCACCTGTCCAAGACACACCTGCAGAACCACATCTGTTTAACACAGCTGTTTTCACATCCAATACCGTTTCTAACTCAATAGAAGTCAGATAGAGCTGTTTAAAAGAGATGCAACACACAGGCCTGTCGAGAAATGAACAATATGACACATTTTCAGGTAAATGATTCAATATTAAAGACATACAGTCACAGCCCAGTCAGAAGAGGTCACATTCTTCCCTTTAACCTCCATCTTGAACCCAAACTCTTGTTTGTGTTGCTGTTGTTGTTTCTCTAAGGTGGAGTCCCACCCTCAAACCAAACAGCTTTTTTATATCAACCCTGTCGCTGCATCACGCCTCACAAACGCCACGGCTAAGGTGCGTTTTTTTCAAAACCACTGCTTACCGTTTGACCGTTGAATGCATCCCATCGCTTACTGCTCACATGCTGTCGCTGTGTTCCAACGTTTCGTTTCCGCCACAGTCGCTGTGCTTCGCTTCCATGGCAACTTATCTTCATGCCGGTGACAGTCTGGGTCTGTCAGAAAACACTGAAATGGGCAAAAAGATTTTGTTAATGTTATGCTGACATTTAACGATGACTACTATCAATATTTCCCTCTTTTCTGACAGTATCTTGTTTTTGTCTTTTTTTTTTCTGGAGCAGATGTTGGTCTTAATTTGAGCCTCTCTGACTGCTAAAGATCTATTTTTAAACACATTTATATATATAAAGAGAGCTACAGAGATGGAAAACTCAAAAATAGATTTTCAGACAGAAGTTTAAACATAAACCCTCAGTCACAACAACAATTGTATCAGTCCTTTCCTTCCAGCATCTCTTCAAATTGTGTCAGGGGTCTCAGTGGGGCCCCATTGCAAACACTTCCTCTAACTCAACCTTTTCTCTCTCTATAGTGAGCCAGTTTATGCTTGAACCCCTCCAACCTCTTGTATATTGTATAAACCTGAGAAAAGTCTGTTGTATTTTAAGTATTAGTTTATCAGGGACAATGTAAAACCCAGATCTAATATTATGAGTAAAGTGTGCTGAAATGTTATGAATAAAACTAAAGGAGGCGATATGATCATGTTGCACAGTAAAACTGAAATATTAATTGTGTGCAAGCACAGTCAGGCTTGATAATTTGCATATACTTGCAGATTCGCCGCTAGCCGTCCGGGGGGTGATGTCCCTGCACATAACTAAAGATTAACCCTCTGTTGCACGACATTCCCTCTGGGTAACAAACCTGTTCTCTTCACATTGCAAGCACATGATGGCAATAACATTGACATAAATGTAATTTTTCCATTACGTTTTTATGAATTAACTTATATGACTTGAGTGTATAAATAACTTATATGAGTTATCATATTATGTATGTTTTATTTCAATTTGATCTTTTTGTACTATCATTTCATATTATAAATTATAAATTACATATTATATAGATTGTATGCACTACCATTCAGAAGTCTGGAGTTTGTTATTTTTTTGGAAATAAATTATTACTTTTATTAAGCAAGGAGGATGCATTAAATTGATCAGACGTGACAGTAAAGACATTTATAATGTTGCAAAAGATTTCAAATAAATGCTGTTCTTTTGAACTTTCTAAAAAATGTAGAAAAATGCTAAACTGTTTTCAACATTGATAATAATAAGAGATGTTTCTTGAGCACCGAATCAGCATATTAGAATGATTTCTGAAGATCATGTGACACTGAAAACTAGAGTAATGATGCTGAAAAATCAGCTTTGCCATCACAGGATACATTACATTTTGAAATACATTAAGATAAAAACAAACAAACAAAGATAGAAAACAGTTATTTTAAGTTGTAATGATATTACTGTTTTTATTTTTATTTTTTGGGGGTTGAATGAATGCAGCCTTGGTGACCATAAGAGACTTCTTTAAAAACATAAAAAATTGGACTGACTCCAAACTTGTTGTGTATATTGATAATAATAAATATTTATGTTAAATATATTTACATTTATTTATTTAGATTTAATATTTATACATTTTATGTGATAACTAAGAAACATTTGGTATGTTTTCATGTATTTTTTGAATATTGTGACTTGATCAAATTTCTTTCCATTGTGTCACAGTGTTGCCTCCAGGCAACATAACTACAAAAGGACACCCAAAATATTGTCTTTTAAAATTAATTTTAAACAGGAGTTTTAGTGCCATTTTATGCAAGTCAGGTTTTTTTACATTCCTTCATTCCAATTCAAATCTCCCTGAATGCAATGCTTGAATTTGAGAGTGTTAATAATAAACTCTGCTATTTGAGGATGCGTATTGTTAATGATGCAGCTGGATTGTAAGTCCACTGCAGTTGTGGCCAAAATCCATCCATCGGTTTGCTTTCTCTAAGAAATCCCAAGCTTGGCACTGAAATATGAACATAAACCCTTTTAGTGGAATCATGGGTGAAAGGATAAAAGGAGGTGTAGGATAGAGATGTCCTTATGAAAGAGGAGTGTGTTTGTAAAGGTGGAGTGCTCTTTAATGGGACATTTATGTAACTTGGTCTTAACTTTGGCTGCATACGTCGAGCTTCCTAAGTGCATTTCTCAGTTCCCCTTTTGCTTTCTTCCTATCTTTCTCTTTCCTCTCTTTTCTAACAGTCATCTATCCCCCCTTCCTCCCCAAACACACACTCGCACAGATGGCAGGTTGTGTAAGCCACTCTCTCGGGCATGACAGGTGTGAGAAAATCTCTTCTCTGTACAGAGAATATCACCTGTGTCCACACAGACAGATACATATTTAATACACACACACATACTATATCAATATGTACAGCACGGCCTTTATTCTGACCCTTTGAGCATCTCTTATGCAACACTGAGAAAGGACAAGGAGAAACAGACAGGAAGAGAATGAGTGTGAGAGAGATGGATGCGGTAGAGTCTGAAAGCATTATGTCACACCAGTTGGTGGCGCTGGCCTGCAGGTTTGGCGTCTCTCTCCTGCTGAGACCTGGAGCTCTCGTGTCATCAGAAATCATTGCTCACTGTTTACTCACAGTCCACACGCACAACACTAACTGTGCCTGCGTATGAGAATCAGCAGCGTGCGGTGGAGCTAATAGCGCTTTAATTATGAAACCTTACATATATAAAGACAAACACAGCTTAAATGTGAGGTATAGGCATTTTATTATTTTAAAATAAATGTTTTTTTATCCCAGTCGCAGGGTGTAATTTCTGCACCATTAGCAGCAACAAAATGCAATACCTAAAATAATGCAGTCAAATTTTGCACTTACAGTTCTTTTTCTTTATTTAACAGTCTGACATATAAACTTCTCGCTTCTTGTAAATCGTTTGCAGGAGTTTCAGATTTCAAAAGCTTGAAGTTAATATCTAGAATATTAACATATTAAAATTAAATAATTAAAAAAGAAATATAAAATAATCATTTTAAATAACTAATAAATATAAATAATTATATATATGCAGTGGCAAAATTTAACATGACAACATTCAAATATTTTAAATTATTGTTATGCAAATGTAAATGTATGCATTTTGTCATTTCATTTACTGTCCCATGTGACATTTACTGGATCACCAAAGCTTGATGTTAATATTATATAGAATATTTGAAAATCAATTAATTTTATAAAGAAAAAATCATATAAAACAATAATCATTTTAAATAATAATAATAATAAAAAAAGACCTCTAGATGTGTATTTTTGCAGTGGCAGAGTCTTTTTGAGATCATTAGTGGTTTAAACCAAAAACTTCAGAAGTCTTTTTTTTTTTTTTTTTTTTACTTTTGCATTTTGTGGTTTGTGTGTTTGTGAATCAGATTACACTGGTCATGCTTTGTGTTTGTGTTCATATCTCATGAAATTCAGACGACTAACTCACAACCTGGGTAAGATTACTGCACAGTGAGACTTATTTTGCAGTAGCAATGCAGTATATTTAGTAGCAGCACAGCAAACTGAAACCAAAGAATACAATTTATGGTACTTCACGAATGAACTCTGCTTGCAAACAAATGAATTCAGGTAACATTTTTATATAGTTTGAACAGTTGCATATTGTAAACTATTGAAATGGTACATCTGAGAGTGAATATAATCATTCTAAGTATCCAACTAAAAGAGATTGATAAATGTTGTAATAATGTCACTTACAAGGGTTAGTTTTTGGTGTAAGATGCTGACACCTTTACACTGTATCCTCTGTTCTGCTGTGTCTTGTGTTTCTCTTCACTGTTCAGTGAGGTTGAGTCATGAAGCATAAAATGAGACGTCACTTTTCATTAGAGGACAGGAGAGAAGAACAGACAAAAAAAATCAGATTGCTCTGGGAGGAGAGGGTGAGAGAGAAAGAGAGAGAGGATAAAATAGATTGGACACTGAGAGGAAGGAAAGAGAAGATTGAAGTTTGTATGTGTGCGCAGGTGTGTGTGTGTGTGTGTGACATCTGCGTCATCAGTGTTCTTCTGATTCCTCTATTTCTTGAAACAGACAACCGTAGCAACACGCACGTTGTGTAGCCGGGCAGCAGGATCACTAAACTAAGCCTTTCTCTTGACGAGGATGAGGACGGACAGCTAGCAAGGCTAATGCACTGGAAAGTTGCGCTGAGGCAGAGATTTCTAGGTATACAAGTATAATTTGAGATTTTAATGAGATCTTAATCCGAGAAACATCCTTCAAGAGATTAGACATCATATCTATGACTCTGTGTAGAAACAGAGTGTGTGAGACAGAAAGAGAGAGAGAGAGAGAGGGCGAGGGACTTATGCAGGACATGGTTTCAGGGTGAACAGAATCTGTGACAGGCTTGTGTATTTATGAAATCTATTTTTAATTGTGAGTGGATTGTGAGTCCATATCAGGTCAGCTGTGTTGTGTGTGTGTGTGTGTGTGTGTGTGTACGTGTGGGTAAGATTTTGCTATGTCTGTGCTGTCTCGTTGTCCTTACAAGGATAACAAAAGCTGAAATTACCTTCACTGTGGGGACCAGGCAGCAGTTTCCATGAAGAATACGGCTTAAAGGGACAGTTTAGCCGAAATGAAAGTTCTGTTATTATTTACTCATTCTCATGTCATTCCAAACATGTATGCTGTTTTTCCCCCATAAAAATAGTGGAAAACTATGGAAGCCTGTTTCCGCCACTGAATAAAATATTAATTTTCTTGTAATTGCGAGTTCATATTTCACAATTCTGACTTATTTTCTAAGAATTGCATGAGACAAACTCGCAATTCTGACTTTTTTCTCAGAATTATGAGATATAAACTCACAATTGCGAGTTATAAAGTCAGAATTACTTGATATAAAATTTATATCTCACAATTCTAACTTAACTCACAATTGTGAGTTTATATCACGCAGTTCTGAGAAAAAAGTCAGAATTGTGAGATAAAAAGAAATCCTTTTTATTTTTTTATCCATAGGCAGAAATGGTCTTCAACAGAAAATAGGTCTGACAAAATAGGTCTGAATGATTTGTTCACAAATAGGACTGATCTGGTTCTCACTGCCCCAATGATTTGGTCACCGTGGTTAACAGCCAGTCTGTTTGTCACATAAGCTATCGTATGACTTCAGAAAACTTGTATCACAGTGATATGATCATTTTATGATACGTTTATGATTTTTTAAGCTTGAACACTAAAGTCCCCATTCGTTGTAAATTCAACGAAAAGAGCGTCCAATGCTTTCTTCAAAACTTCACCTTTAGTGGTCCACAAAAGAAAGTCACACAGGTTTGTAACAACATGAAAGTGTATAAATGAGGAGTGGAAAATTTTCATTTTTGTGTGACCTAACCTTCAATAAAGTGATTCAAATAATGTTGTTATTAGGCTCCTGAAATGACTGGAGTCTTCATCTCATTTAAGTGTATTTTTCAAAAGTATTATTCTTTTCATAAAGGGACAGCTCACCAAAAAAATTAAATCCTGTCATCATTTACACATGTTGTTCCAAACCTGTGTGATTTTTTTCTTTTGCAGAACACAAAAGAAGATATTTTGTCAAGTGTTATTTGGAAGTTAGAGGTAACCAAAATATTCTTCAAGGCATTTTCTTTCATATTTCACAGAAGAAAATAAGTCATACGGGTTTGGAACAACATGTATGAGTGAATTATAACTATAACTAGAATTTTCATTTTTGTGTCAACTGTTCCTTTAAGTTTTACCTTTTGTACACCTTTTGTTTCTGTAATTTAGGAGTAGAGCTCAGTATATAAAATGTGTGCATATTCATGGGTTTTTATTGTGCGTGTGAGAGAAAGAGAGTTTGCAAGTGTGCTCGCATGTGTGTTCACATCAGTTGGCTCACCTGGGAAAGCAAATGATAGGTTACATAATCAGGGCAAATAAAATCACATCAGATCCTCTCAACCAAACACACATATACTGTGTTCCTAAGTGTGTGCGTCTGCATCTCCCTCCTTCCCTTCCTTTCTCCTGGCTTATGTGTGTGTGTCTTGGCAGCTCTGTGACAGGTCCAAAAGCAGATTCATTTATGTCCTTGTGAAAACAGATTTTGTAAGTGTTTACTGCAATGCCTCTATTGTGGAAAAATGCAATTGGGACTGGTGCCACCAGAGGGCACACTCTGACTCCTTTTATTTCACATCAATGTAACTTTAACCCCTGAAGCTTTAAAAGCCCTATCTAGACCTTTTATGAAAGCAATCACACAGGCCCTTAACTCCGGATGCTCTGAGCCGGATGCTAATCGAATGTGAGCACAATTATCATGATTACTTTAATTGATAATAACAGGGCTTGAAGATCAAGTCATGTCTCTCTTAATGTGTGTGTTCTAGTTATGGGTAAATCAGGAGGAAAACACCGTGGTCGAGGCTGCTGAAAGCTCCAGCGAGGTGCAGAATGGCCATGCGGAGGCCAGTCCGAACCCCAGCACTGACTGCCTGTGTCTGGGCCAGCCCATGCAGAACCGGGACCAGATGAGGGCCAATGTCATCAATGAGATTATGAGCACAGAAAGACATTACATCAAACACCTGAAGGACATCTGTGAGGTAAAAAAACACATGCCAACCCTTTCAAACCGAAACAGACTTAATCGAGTTCTCTTTTAATCATCATATTTGGTTGTCTCAGATGGTTTTCCTAAAATTGCTGAGGAGAAATATACATAAACACAACTGAGAGACAAATGTTAACACAGTAAGAGTATAAAACTGTACAGTTTATGTGAATAGCATGGCTCAGATCATTTGTTCTTGTGAGAATCAGATGAGACATTTAAATTTATATTGAAATATTTTAATTGTTGGCTTGTTATCTTGCTACTGTAAATGTGAGCATAGGATGTGACATTGCTGAAATCTCATAGGGAGATCCATAGAAACACATGTGAGGTTACTACAACATTTTCTGTAATAAGCAAAGTCCCATTTGCTCTAAATTTAATGTCCAAAACTGTATGTCAACATATTGCATGACATGTTTAAAATGTACACTACCATTAAAACGTTTGGTGTCAGTAAATGTTTTTTTTTAAAGAACTTAATTCTTTTATTAAAAAAGGAAGCATTAACTGATCAAAGATGACTGTAAAGACATTTATATTGTTACAAAAAAAAATCTATTTTAACCTATAATCTATAGATATATAATCTAAAAAAATCTATATTCTTTTGAACTTTCTATTCATCAAAGAATCCTTCAAAAACATTACAGCAGCACAACTGTTTTTGATAACAATAAGAAATGTTTCTTGAGCACTAAATCAGTATATTAGAATGATTTCTGAAGATCATGTGACACTGAAAACTGGAGTAATGAGGCTTAAAATTCAGATTTGCCATCACAAGAATAAATTACATGTTAAAATGCATTTAAATAAAAACAGTTCATAAATGCAGCCTTAGTGAGCATAGGAGACTTATTTCAAAAACATTATAGAAAATCCAAAAACTTTTGAATGGTAGTGTAAATTTGTGTATGTGTTATGCATTTTAGGGGTATCTCCGTCAGTGTAAAAAGAGGAGAGACATGTTTAACGACGATCAGCTGAAAGTGATCTTTGGAAATATTGAAGACATTTACAGATTCCAGTTGAGCTTTGTCAGAGACCTGGAGAAACAGTTTAACACGGAAGAACCTCATCTCAGCGAGATCGGACCTTGCTTTTTGGAACACGTCTGTATTGAAACACAGAAAATCACACATATATGTACACAATAAATCGAGGATACTGATTTGTTATGTTTTTATGTTTTTTTAACAGCAAGATGGATTCTGGATCTACTCGGAATACTGTAACAACCACGTTGACGCCTGCATGGAGCTCACACGTCTCATGCGAGACGCACGATACCAGCACTTCTTCGAAGCTTGCCGATTGGTTCAGCAGATGATCGACATCGCCATTGATGGCTACCTGCTCACACCGTTCCAGAAAATCTGCAAATACCCTCTACAGCTGGCAGAGTTACTGAAATACACAGTACAAGAACACAGGTACACACGGATGTGCTAACTCCAGGTGCATCGTGCAGATAATGTCGCTCGGGTCCACAAAATATATGACTGTGTAAACGACACATTTTCAACTGACATATCTGGTTTCTACTTATCATTTTGACATCCCTCGTTTTCGCTCTTCTGTTTCGCTCATTCTTTTCCCTTTCTTTCCCAGTGATTATCGGTACGTAGCTGCGGCGCTAGCTGTAATGAGAAATGTCACTCAGCAAATCAACGAACGCAAACGAAGGCTTGAGAACATTGACAAAATTGCCCAATGGCAGGCCTCTGTACTGGATTGGGAGGTGTGTGGCTAAAGCTTTTCAGACTAAATTAATTAGTAGGATATAAACGAGAGCAATGGAATAGCTAAACAGGAAAAAAAATATATAAATAATAATAGTAAATGATTAAATAAGTAGCACAACTGTGTGTATATGTTTTATATGTTTTTGAAAGAAGTCTCTTACGTCAACATGCTGATTTGATGCTCAGTTATTATCAATTATTATTGGTTCACAAGTATTAATAATGGTTCTTATTATTTAAAATTTTGGAAGCAGTTTTTGGTGCTTAATATTTTTGTGGAAAGGATTCTTTCTCTGATTCTTTGATGAAAGTTCAAAAGAATAGCATTTATTTTGAAATAGAAATCTTTTGTAACATTATAAATGTCTTTACTATCACTTTTGAGCAATTTAATCCAATATGCTAATAAATGTATTGATTTTTTTTTTTTTTAAAACATACCTACATTGTTGAATGTTAGTATCACAGGTTTCCATAAAAATATTACACAGCAAAAACTTTCAACATTGATAATAATAAGTAACGTTTCTTTAGCACCAAATCAGCATATTAGAATGATTTCTAATGACCTAAGAATAATTTATGCTAGTTACATCAAATTGTAATAATAATTACATAATAGTACTGTTTTACTGTATTTTAGATCAGATAAATGCTACCTTGGTGAGCATAAGAGACTTTCAGGAACATAAGAAAATCCTAACTTATTCTAACCCATTAGTGTATTTAATATTTACTCACTCTGATGTTTTTTCCTTTTACAAAAGGAGAATTTTCTATATAAGTTACAATCAATGATGCATGTTATTTGCATGCAACCTGCACCACAGACCGTGTTTGATTTGAGAGCTGCATACTAAGACCTGACCGCATCAGAGCCTCGGTGGTGTCAGATGTAATGATTCATTTGTTATTGTGTGTGCAGGGTGAGGATATTCTGGACAGGAGCTCAGAGCTTGTGTACACTGGGGAGATGTCCTGGATATATCAAGCATACGGGCGCAGCCAAAACAGAATCTTCTTCCTATTCGATCATCAGATGGTCCTCTGCAAGAAGGTGAGGAAAGAAATAGGGGATGAAGGCAATAATAACACTGTAAACTCATTTTTTGATAAAGTAAGAGTCCGCTGGAAATAAAGTGTAGAGAAGAGGTGAAAAATGAAGTGATGCAGACAGACAGACAGACAGAAAGACAGACAGACAGACAGACAGACAGATAGATAGATAGATAGATAGATAGATAGATAGATAGATAATGTTGTGTAATATGCATAAGAATACAATTACCCTGCCTCATTGGAAATTTAGCACCATAAACAATAGATACATAGATAGATAGATATCTATCCTGTTTTTCATTCTTGAGGAGTAGGGATTGATTTTTGAGGGAAGGTAGCAGGGAGCATGTTCTTAGCACATTTGCTTTCACTTTGAGAGCAAAGATGCAGAACAAACCAGACAGGCACACAGACGCAAATAACTGATTCAATTCTGGTAGTGTAGCACAGCTGAGGGTTTGTGATTTGAATTCCAGCTGGAGGTAGAAGCTTTTTTGTGTTTTAACTGTCCTCCAAACACCCTTAAGCTTAATGCACATGGCCCATTTTTAGTCTCTCCACAAAGGTGCAAAAACAGCTCTTTTCAGCCCCATCTGACATACCCAGACTATTCAGCAACACAAAAACAGAGACAATCAGAACTCGTTTCTCATGAGACATATATGACCTTAAACAGGCTGCAGTCTTCAGATTTTATTTTATTTGGAGAATATTTTTTTATTGTACACAACATTGAAAAATGTAGGGTCAGTAAGATTTTTTAAATGTTTTTTTAAAGAAGTCTCTTATGCTTAAGGTTGCATTTATTTGATCAGAAATTCTGTCAAAACTGTAATATTGTGAAATGTTATTACAATTTTAAAAAACTTTTATTCGATTGTAATATATTTTAAAATGTAATTTATTCTTGTGATGGCAAAGCTGAATTTTCAGAAGCCATTACTCCAGTCTTCAGTGTCACATCATTCTGACATGCTGATTTGCTGCTCAATAAACATTTCTTATTATTATTAATGTTGCAAACAGCTGTGGTGGTGCATAATATTTTTGTGGAAATCATGATACATCTTTTTCTTTGATGAACAGAAAGTTCAATAGCATTTATTTGAAATAAAAATATTTTGTAATTGTAATTATAAATGTCTTTACCATCACTTCTAATCAACTTAATGCATCTTTGCTGAACAATTATATTAATTTCTTTCTTTAAAAAAATATTTTTGGCCCCAAACATTTGAACAATATATTTATATACTATAGTTGAGATATATGCAGATAGATACTATAGATAGATATATGCAGAGAATTAAAAAAAATAAAAATATTAAATTAGAAAACTATTGTGCACAAATCTTTTGATCATGGCCAGTCAGAGTTGCTCTCACACAGAATACAACCTCCCGGTGTAGCAAATACCTTGATGTGTGTGAGAGGAAAGGAGGTGGAGGGCGAGAATGATGTATTGGATGTTTCATGCTGGAACAGAATAATCAATCAATCCAGTTTCATTCTATCAGTAATCTGTCTGGATTACAGACATACCCATAAAGTCTCTCCACCTTCCACAGGATCTCATTCGCCGTGATATTCTCTACTATAAGGGTCGGATTGACATGGATCGATACGAGGTCATTGATGCAATCGATGGCAGAGATGATGATTTTAACGTTAGCGTGAAGAACGCCTTTAAACTGGCCAACAGAGACACGGACGAGATCCATCTGTTCCTGCCCAAAAAGCTGGAGGAGAAAATGCGTTGGCTTCGGGCGTTTCAAGAGGAAAGAAAGATGGTTCAGGAAGATGAGAAGATTGGTGAGTTTAGACATTATTCCTAATGTCGTTTCAAATTTTTATGCTGTTATTTTATTTACACTGAACACAAAAGAAGTGTTTTGAAGAATATTTAGGCCAGTTTTTTTCAAGACATTGACCATACAAGTTCATAGTCACCACTCACACTTAAACTTTGTTCTGTTCTTCACACAAAGCTATCAAACTTTTACACTGAACATTGTTTTTTTTTGTCCCTTTAGGGTTTGAAATCTCTCAGTATCAGAAGAGACAAGCTGCCTTGACCGTTAGGAGAGCCACCAAACAGAAAGGTATGAAATCTTGAAACCTGTTTAGATCTTCTTAGAAGTTGTTGTGTCTCACTGCTTTAGGCAGAAAAATATTTTTGCATAACATAATTTCCATGCTAATGGCCAATAAATTCAACTGTGTTCTATTGTATTGCTGTTACCATGGGGAAAAAGTGCCTGCTAAGAAAATATATGTAAATTGATACAAATTAGAATTGCAGTAAATGGTGGTTTTGTCTGGCAGTAAATAATAATAAGTGATTCACTAATAAGTGATGCTGCAATAACAAGTGATGTTAAACATAGAAAACAGTTGAATTTATGCATTAATCTTTGCGTATTCCCGTGTGTGCGTCTTCTCAGGTGTGGGCCGGTCGGGCCCCCCAGCGTATCCACCTCCACTGGACCCCATGAACCCCGGGCAGTACCTCCTCCCCGACGGATACGGGCAGGCAGACGGATACGAATATGAGCCCAAACGCAGCACATCTCCCTTCTGGCAGAACTTCAGTCGGTTGGCTCCCTTTAAAAAATAGAACACACAACCACCAGGGGTCGGATACACCAGCCTCTGTATACTTGGAAAAGCACTATTCTACTTAAGATACATCAGCGGGACTTGAGGAGGACCTACACACACACACAAACTACAGGAGAGAGGACGGACCTCGCTTTACTGGGGTTTACCAGGCGTATTTCTTTTACTGGGGTTACGGGGACACCTCGCTGGGCTGGCTGCACTGAATACTGTACACGACATGTAATTCACAGAAGAAAAGAAATCATGCAAACGCACACACAAAACATACATTTTATCCCTCAGCACTCTCTCTGTAGAGAGGTTTTAAATGATGAAATATAGTTTCTTCTTCTCTATATGAATCGACGGAAAACGAATTTTCTCCGTTTGAAGCACTAAACCAACGTAATGACTCTTGCTCTCTAGCGCCGCCCTGGTGTTCCTCCGTGCACTGTGACTATTCGGGGCATTCTCTCTCACCCAATCTCTCTTTTTCTCTCTCAATCTCATACTCCACATTATCACGTGTTTTTTCAACAGTTTCAAGTCTGGTCAAAGCTGAAGATTTTTGTTTTCCTGGACAATTTCTCCTTGAATGGAACCTGCTGCACTCTTTAGTTTGTTTTGCATGTGATTCAGTTCATTGCAGGTATTTTTATTTGTGTGACTCTATTCGTATGGGTCTCAAAGAACAGTGGATCACAATCTGCAAATTTGTCATACTGGAAATACGGATACTGGAACAACTTTGACATTCAGAGAAACCTACAGTCAATCAAGCTAAAAGTCATTTTGGTTTGCTGGAGCTTTTAGGCACCCTGATAAAAGTGCAGACCAGAGAAACCTGAAGAAGGAACTGTTATGCTCTGAACAGTGGACCTCTGTAGCGTGTTTACGTCAGAGCCTTGTTTATCCTGAGGTCTCTGTCTCGGCTTCACCGTTGTTTCCTCTCTCCCGTCATAAGTGCAATCCGACAGAAGACCGGAAAACCTAAAAAAAAAGTAATAATGCCACCTCTGAGCCCTGTCTTGATTTTATAGGGAATGATACCCGGACCAGGACGACTTTAAACCTGCTGATCAACCTCGTAATGACGTGCCAATTCATCTCTAACATGCCAAAATAGTCTGGTTGCCAAATTTTCCTCTAACAGGTGCACTGGCATGTGCGAATGCCAACCCCATGAGCTGGTACCCCGCCATGTGACTTTCTCAGGCGAAAATTAAGTCAGTGAAATTTGGTTATCGCTGCTAGGATTAGCATGACATAGCGTTTCAGTTTTTAATTTTGTCTTTTTTTTGGGTTGTTTTTGGTTCTCTCTCTATATATACAGTATATATATTTATATTTATTTTTTCCCAAATTAAAGGGACTTGTGCAAAATTTAATTTATGGTATATTCGCGTTTTGTCTGATAACTTTCCAAGGATAGTATTTAGTCCAATCACAATATTTAAAGTATTGCTATAAAACATTATTTATTCTATTATAGTGTGATTTTCTTTTTTTCCATCTTGATCCTCTTTCTATATTTTGAGCTTCTGCTGGAGTGTTAAAGACCCTTTTAGGGCATTAAAAAATGTAAGAGGACAGTATGGAAGAAATATGTCACACATGTGTACTAAGTGCCACATGAAACTATTATTATGTTACAAAGGAAAATATCAGTTTAATATTTTTGATTCGGTGATCTGATTGAAATAACATTATATCATTATTTCATAATAAACTTCATTATGGAGAAAACAGAGTTGAAATTAGTATGTTTCCTCTGGTCTCATTGTATTATTCATTTTATCATCTGTTTGCTAAACGCAGTGATGTTGGTTTCATTTTGAACATTTTTAGAAGGTAATTCAGATTATCTACAACATAAATGGGTAAATAGCTTATTGAATTCCCAAAGATGAATTCAAATACTGTATATAACAGATGTACACTACCATTTAAAAGTTTGAAAAAATGATCAAAAATGACAGTAAAGACATTTACAAGACATTTTTATATAATATTTTCCACAAACATATTAAAAAACTATTTTCAACATTGATAATAATAATAATGATGTGTTTCTTTAGCACCAAATCGAATGAATTTTGAAGGATCATGTGACACTGAAGAGTGGAGTCATGGATGCTGAAAAATCAGTTTTAACGTTACAGGAAAATAATCCAAAAATAACATGTTTTTAATTATTATATTTTAAATTATAATAATATTTTACAATATTGCTGTTTTTTTCACAAAACTTCTTTCAAAACAAAACAATTATGTAGGTACAAATTTTATATTTTAAAAAAGAACAGATTAAAGAAGAGTCTTTTGTTTTCAGTTTATTGAGCTGAATTGTTTTAAAGTGATTTAATGTGTTCATTATGCATCACGCTGATGGATAAACATCCATTGATTCACACAGGTTAGTAAGGTCTCTGAATTTCAGCAAAACACACAGACACTCTCTCTCTCTCTCTCTTTCAATCACTCGTTCTTTCTCTCTCACTCATGTATTACATTTCTTCGTGAAACATAAAGCATACACTGAAGAATATCAAGAATGGCAGGAAACTGTTGATGTCACAGTGATAGTTTCCCATGAGATTTCTGTGCTCTTGTCAGTACAGCAACATCTGACCACCATAAAATAACTGTCATAAGCACAGCATGACATGGCACTAAACATCTACAACCCAATTCAGAAATACATTCCTAATGCCTTATAATCGTGAAAGGTCGATGGGAAAAATACATTCCGATAAATGTTGACAGACCTTCATATCCCTGTTAGGTCAATAATTTGACAGTATAACATATTCAACATTCAATATTCACTCAAGATTCAATCCTACAAAAGCAAAGGCAGTTCCTTCATAGTTTTGTTCCAGCATCCAATCACAGTGTGTGGTTCCAGTGGTTTACAGTGGTCTGACTCATAGTATAAACATGATCTCGAAGGTGTGCTAGAAACACATTCATTGGTATAATTGTTTTTTTGTGACACTCTTCAGTGATTGTACACGTCATAAATATTTAACATATTCAGAATATCTTAAAGACTTTGTGACACCTTTGAAAACATTATTTCAGAATTCACAAATAGGCAACATGACATCTGAGTCTCAAACATCAGCGATGTAAAACAGTGTGCTGTTATATTCAGGGAATTATTTCAAAATAACATCCCAGGGAGTGCAACAAAAAAAGTCACTGTACTTTTTCCAAGTTAAACAAATGATTAAGAATTCATGTTCATTTTATAAATAATTTCTGTTATAAAAATTTGTGCTCTGGTAAACAAATTCCTATTCTGTACACGTTCAAGCTTTGGTGACAAATGTTTTAAGATGAGATTCATGCTGTTAGCAATGTTTGGATTTCATTACTCATTCAGGTTCAGAACTCACTTTAGTAGTAGTAAATTAAGGTCGGTGGTTAACGTTATTTCAAGAGAATTCCATGCTTTTCAACAAATTACACACCGTCATCTTAAATATGAATTTCAAAGTGGCTGTGGTTTTGAAAAAACATACACTACTGTTCAAAAGTTTGGGGTCAGTAAGATTTCTTTTCAAAGAATTTAATACTTTTTTTCAGCGAGGATAGTATATTAAATTGCTCAAAAGTAACGTTTATAATGTTACAAAAGATAGACAGAAATAAATGCTGTTCTTTTAAATCATCATGTTTTTTTCATCAAAGAATCCTGAAAATCCTGATTATGTCACACATTTCCAAATATATTCAAATAGAAAACAGTTACTTTAAATTGTAATAATATTTTATATTTTTTTTGCTCTGTATGTTTGATCAAATGCAGGCTTGGTGAGCAGAAGAGTTTTCTTTCAAAAACATTAAAAATCTTACCAAACCCAAATTTTTGAAAGAAAAATTCTTAGGACTAGAACCTTTATCATACACATGAACTCACATCCTTCTGGTAGTTGTGCACTTTTTTAGTACTACTTATCAATTTGTTAGCAATGTTTTAAAAAACACCATTCACATTTGAGGTATGACTGTGTATAATTTATGTTGTAGTTAATTATCAAATTAACATCAACTGCATATTTTACTTTACTCATAAACCAAAACACACTACTAAATGCTAATTCTCTTCCCAGTAAAAGAACAACAAAACAAAGCTTTATTCTTGAATCATTGTGTTTGTAGGTCTTTTATTCTGGAATAATTTCCTGAATTATCTGCCGTTTTTTTTCTGAAGGTTTCTTATCCAGCTCTGTACTGGCTCCTTTTATAGCAGTGTAAAAAACCAACGTGTACCTGAAATTGTAGGAGATGAAAACAAGTCAAGTTTTGAATGTAATAATTTAAATGGATTATTTTTTCCCTCCTAGAAGGCTTTAGGCTTTTGACTGACGGACATCCTTCCACTCCAACTTGGTGTTTTGTAAAGCCTGTGTCTTCTTCTCGTCTACTTGCACGTAATCCACCCTGTACTCGTCTGCCAGCAGCGGTTTCTGAAAACATCCAAAACACAATACCAGCAAACAATCAAAACGCTAATCCACATGGCCACAATGCATCAATCCAGCAGGCAGATTTATGCCATGCCATGTTTAGAGCTGAGGGGTAACAAAGCAACAGTAACTGGGACAGGAAATGCTGAGTCACTGTTATCACTGCCTGAGGATTCATTGTATAAAGCCACAGAAACGATTACTACAAGAGATAGCAGTACCCACTAAAACCCCACAAACACTCACCAAATGTTTATCAGATGCATGTAAGAAATGTGGTTCTTAAACAGTTCATGCCTACCACTGACCTTCTGAACAGGTGAGGGGGAGGCAGAATTAAAGTCAAGTGACAAGTAATCCAGCTGAGAAGACCTCATCCAGGGAGCAGAATCACAAGCTGGGAACAAGAGCCGAGAGTCCTGGACAAACGAAAACATATACAAATATAACCAAAATATATATAATACTGACACACATTTGATGTTTTATTATTGCTGTGTTATATAATGTCTATACATACATTTATACATACATGCATCTGTTTATTAATATATTATTTATTATTTTTAAAAGTCTCTTACGTTCACAAAAGCTGCATTTATTAAATAACAAATGCAGTAAAACAGGACTGTGAATATTGGGAAATGTTACTATTATTTAAAAGAACTGTTTTCTACTTTAATATATTTAAAATATATATAAATATTCCTGTGATGGCAAAGCTGAATTAACAGCTCTTCAGTCGTATCACATAAATCATTCAAATATGCTGATTCGGTTCTCATTTATTATTATTATCATTGTTGAAAACAATGCTGCTTAATATTTTTGTGGATTTTTCGATGAATAAAAAGTAAAAAAGAACAGCATTTATTTAAAATAGAAATCTTTTGTAACATTATAAATGTCTTTACTGTCACTTTTGATAAATTTAATACATCCTTGCTGAATAAAAGTATTAATTTCTTTCAAAAAGGAAAAGCTTTTGAATTATAGTGTTTATAATTGGAATTTAAACTAACATGCATTTTGCACCGTCTGCTGAATTTTTCTGGGGGTTTTTTTCTAAACAATTTCCATTGTAATTTACAGATACACTGTTTAGTTTTTGCCTTGTTTTTAATCATTCTTTTGTTTTATTTACTCCCTCTGTTGCCCTCTTGCTCTTTCTAATTTCAAGGAGAAACAGAGCAATAAATGATTAACGAGAGAAGACGTGTTAAAGGAAGTCACGGTACCGTTGGCGTGATGCTCCCTTCCTGTTCAGAGCCGTTTAAGCCCCATCCTCGCCGCCTGTCCAAAGGAACAGACTGAAGTGATGTGCTAGAGACAAACAAACCAACACAAAACACAGCAACTTTCAAACAGTTATACAAATACAAAACAATATCTTACAATTAACATAAGACCAGTGTGGCGTTCATAAACATCACAAACATGTAAATGAGAAGACACTTGTGCAGAGAGGGTCGCAAAGGCAGGAAACAGAGATCAGGTGACTTGAGGAAGAGCAGGGTCAAAACAAACACAGTATCTTTGTTGAAGATGTAGGACACAGACAGAACAGTTGAGAAGAAGAACAGAGTTGCAGAGGATCAGTTTGGGGTCATTTTGGTGTGTAAATATGAGTTTGTCATAATTCTCACCTGGGTTCTGTGCATGTGAGGGGAACGTGGAAAGGACATTCAGAAATTGTGGACAGACCCCGCAGGTCTAAAGGAGGCGGTCGAGCTGTGAAAGCAAACAATGCAGAACAGTCAAACACTCCTTATCTTTTTCTCTCATGCACACCACACACTCAAACAAACACTTTCACTTTTAATGAGGCATTTCCTTTGTGTGAAGGTGCATGACCTGTAGGAACCCTGCGCCTCCACTCAAGACACAATGCTGTCTGAGGTTCCTGTTCTGTGTCTCTGACAGTATCATGCACTTCCTCTCTTGTGCTTTTGTCTTGGCAAATTCTCAGTTTAAAAATAATTTTAATTTAAATGCCACAAAGAATCTTTTAAAGAATGCCCCTGTTCAGAATGAAATGTGTCTTGGAATGCCTGAGAAGTGACGTACTGTAATCTGGTGACTGTCTTATATTTATATCATATGAGAGAGTTTCGCAATATATCACATGACCAAGAGTGCTGTTTCCCCCCGAATATCTGCACGACTGCAATAGTGAATTTATTCAACAGTTCAGTAAAAAAGACGTTATTGTGTTATTTTAGACAAAGTATTGTCAGTATCCTCTGTTTTTGCTCAATTTCACCAGTGAAACCCGTTCCAAACAAAGCCACAACAGAACTCTTCGACCTTTCTGAGCAAAAACATAGTTTCGTTGCTAAAGTAATCCACGTTCATAAATGAATCGAGTGAGCCAACGATTCTTCATCTCCGAATGAATCAGTCGTTTGAACGAATCGGTTGAATGAATGACTGAATCATAGGACTGAATAACCAATCAGTGACTTTCCGCCACCTACTGGCAAATCTCGTTTCATAATTAGAGTATTTTATTATTATTTCTTTTAAATCATTTAATATTTAGATATTTTTTAAAAGCACATTAATGTCCATTTAAAATTGCATTATTTATGCAATTCTAATTCATGGCAGTTTTTGTAAATATACCTAAATGTCCAGATGCAGCTTCTAAAAACAACATTATGGCTACATTGTAGCCTTAAAGGTTTATGAGTAATAAATTCTATTTTGAATCAAAATATTTCTTTCTAAGGCTACTTTTTGTAATGTCTATAACATTTTCAAATTTCTCAGCCCAGACTGTCTGCCGGTTATGCCAGTTCGCTACAAATTAATTTTAGGAGCGAGTCATTGAGCCATTCAACGAATCAGAATAAACTAATTCGTTCAAACATGACTCATTCAGCAACGAATCAATTAGTGAGTTATTTAATTGTTTCCTTAAGAAGCTAATCGTTCAAAAACAGCGATTAATTCAAGAACCACTGTGTATTACTTGGACAAGCTCAACAATTGAAGGTAAGGTCACATTTACAGTTGTTCAGTGATTTTTTTTTCGAAGGCAAATCCACTTATTTCCAAAAGACGGGTATTTTCGCGCGAGAGTCTGCATCAATATTAAAAATAGAATTAAACGATGTTATTTTATTTTTAAATTACACAGTCGCTGTCAAACAATGTTAGAATTCAACATTTAATATTCTCTACAATCTCGAGGCCAGACTGCATTAGTAAAACATCAGAAAAACAACTACAAATGTGGTTTCTGTGTGACACACAGATCATAATCATGAGCTCTGCTGCATCTCATCTTCCTCATATTCATTTTCAACATGCGTCACTCTTCTGTAGGCTTCCTCTCCTCACATGAGGTCATCTTTTACATTTCTCTATTTTCGTTTTCTGATCTCCAGTGATGTTCTAGTTATTGAAATTGCTTCATGAGAGCAGTTAATTATAGCTAACACATCACACCAATATATCACATAGCTCTGTTGTGCAAATACCTTAAAAAAATTCAACAAAATAAAAACAAAGGGTTCTGAAATAGCAAGGTTCCTATGGCATCACATCCTGTCTTTGAGCTAGACATTAGTCTTTGGCACAAAATGTGTTTGGAATAGATGCATCTTAATGGCTAAATGTGAATTACATTGTCCAAATGCTGTACATGTAACTGTACATGGGACATGTTAATCTTATTTCTTATTTAAATTTGTATATTTATAGGCAGCAGGTCAGTCTCAATAAATAAATGCTAATGCTACAATCAGAAAACTCTTGGTTGTAATGTTTTGTAGTACCACATGCTTTGATTGTAAATGAAACTGGTAAACCTTGCATTTTAACCCCGAAACATTTACCCCTTCTTCTTGGTTTAAGGTTGCGGTCGACTGGAGGAGGCTCAAGGTCAGGATTCGAAGGCGAAGGCAGCTCTGTTTTGCCATTGGTGAGTAGGCAGACGGGCAGGGTGGAGGGGCTCATGGGTATGTAGCCGTCTGAAGTCACATCAGAGCAGCTGACCGGTGGGGAGGCCATGGGCACATATGAATCCTCAGAGTGGTTTTCAGTAACTGTGGTATTCAGAAATATTGGCTAGAAATAGAGATACAGAGAGAAACACACAGACACATCTGGTTTCTGGCAGTGAATATTCAAATTGATGCGTATTTACAGTGTATGTTTAACTTTCTCCGGGCTCATTTGACTATTTTATATTTGAATATTTCTTTACCAGGTTGAGGCTTAGACGTTTGTTCCAGTTTCTCCCAGCATTGTCAAACTCTCCTGAAAACATGAAAGTAAAATATTAAAATATATAACAAACATTGTTGAAATGTTATAATGAGAAGGGGGGGGGGGGTCTTTGATAACACCGCCCTGCATCATATTTGCTGAATGAAATCCAATACTTGTTTCTTACTAATTTTGGAGTCATTCCAAAAATAGTGCCTTTTTGCTCTAACATGTCACACTTTCTCTTAAAATATGTGCATTTCTTTGCTTTTTTGCTTACGACAACCATTTTATAAGTTGAAGAAGTCTTGTATTATCCCCTAATCGCCAGCAAAACCGCCACAAAGGCATTATTCATATTTTCCTCTGAACCAGGTTACAGCTATTTGTTAAATGTATGACATTATTTAAAACCTTATACTGATTTCAAGGTAAGAATTATGGCAAATGACAGAAGAAAATGCAAACATATTTTCTCCTATATCTGTGGGACTTTTACTGCAACAAACGGCAAAAAAATTACAGATTTTGTGAATTTGTCTTTATGTGTAGTTCTTTGACAATAATGGTGCATTTGAAAATTTCCCCACTCATTTGAATACTACTTTTTGTAAAAACAGGAAAAAAAAACCTGACACTTTTGACATTTGACTGCTTTTGTTATTTTGCTAAGTGCATTTGTGAGAAAAAAAAAACTGATGTGAAGAAACGTTTTTATGGATTTTTTTAAATCAGCATCATCAAATTAAATAATAGGTATTTTCTTGCAAATCAGCAGAATTTTTTCCATTTTTCTTTTTGTGCATTCTCACCTCTCTTAAAGTGGTCTATTCCTGAAAGTGACGTTCTGCGAGGGAGGAGAGCAGGTTGTGTCTGATTACGGCAGGTATCCTCATTACCATGAGGATCGGACAGGTGTGTAGGTTTGGGTGGGAGGGGAGGAGGCGTCTGTGGGTCTGATGTACCGTAGAAGGGCCGGTCGAATCTGAAAATGTCCGGTGGCCGGCATAGAGAAATGGGAGATGAGAGGCAGGACGAAAGGGAGGAGGAGAGAGAGAGCGGGCCACAGGGGGCACTGAATGGGGGCTCAGACACCCCACCCAAAAGGAAGGGGGACGTGGAGGAGTCAATGCGTGGGGTGGGGCTAAACACATCCTCTGTGTACTCAGACGAGCTCTGCTCAAAGGAGCGTTCAGAGGTAGAGATGCTGTCACACCTAGGGAAGGACAAACACACAGAGATAAGCATCTACACACAAAAAAATAACCAAATAATGTTATTTAAAATAAAACTTCTATGGAAAATATTTTTTGTTCAGAGAAAGCATATGGAAAATGTGTGGTGTGTTGTGTCATAATGAAACTATTTTTTTTTACACAGGCTTCCTCTGCCGAATGAGTGCTGAATGATTTAGAAATCACAAATTTGCATAACAAATTTTAAATTTGCTTTCACATGAACTGTCTTAGAAAGACAAAATCTAAATAAACAAGTGTAATGTCACATATTAAGTATGTTAAAAATTAAACATTTGCTTAAGTCTCTGAAACACAAGTCAACATGAAATGAAATAATATTATTATAAATAATAATAATATTCAGCAAGGATGAATTGGTCAGAAGTGAGAGTAAAGATATTTATAATGTTACAAAATATTTATATTTCAAATACAAGCTGTTCTTTCTATTCATCAAAGAATCGTAAAAAATGTAAACGATAAATAAATAAATGTTTTCTCAACAATATTAAGTAGCACAACCGTTTCCAACTGTGATAATAATAAGAAATGATTCTTTAGCACCAAATCATCAGCATATTAGAATGATTTCTGAAGGATCATGTGACATTGAAGACGGGAGTAAGGGCTGCTGAAAATTCAACTTTGCCAACACAAGAATGAATGACATTTTATTAAAATATAAAACATAAAAAACCTGGAATAACATTTCACAATATTACTGTTTTTACTGTATTTGAAAAAAAAATAATGCAGCCCTGGTGAGAATTAGAACTTTCAAAAACACTGAAAAATCATACTGACCCCTAACTTTTGAACTGTAATATAACTGCATAGTTGTTTCTTTCATCTATAACCCTCCATAATGATGCCTTAGTATTCAACACAAAACTGCATTACAAAAATCATTGTGCATTTGTATAAAACCATTACATCCCTACTTTGCATGCAGGTAGCTGAAGATATTATTTTAATCTAATCACAGTGTGTTATGCTGCAGTGATCAAGATCAAAAGATTTCACTGAAGTGAAAAGTGTGAGATTTTCTTTTCTCATTGATTCACCTTTATTAAATCAGGTTAAAGGAAAAGCCGACAGTCTGGCGCTACATGGAATGAATCTCATTTCCGTATTGAGATTAACATATAATTATTATTTTTGCAACATGTGATCATAAGAAACGGTGTGGGCCTTGCCTGACGATGCTCTTCGTGCCGGTTTCACACTGAGAGAGAAAGAGGTAGTCAAGTGGAGGGCTGATCTCTGATTCGCTGGGCCTGTCTAGGACATCGTGGTTTTCGACGGTAACTGTGTCCTGATTGGCCACGAGAGAAACATGAGGAGAGAGTGCTGGAGAGGGCTGCTGGGAAGAGGGAGTGCGATTAAGACTGTCCATTGATTCTGTCAAAAAGAAAAAGAGAGAGAGAAAGAGAGAGATTTGGTTTATACATTATCAATACGTTTCATCTTACATGTCAATAAAATAAGTGCAATAACCATACTTCACAAATTCCATTTCTGAAGTACCTTTGCTTTTATTCCAGAAGGTGGCAGACCAAATCACCCCCTTCCAGTCCCCCACGCACCACAACCCACACACACACACACACACACACACATCTCTTTCTCTTCCTGTTTAGACTCAACAGTGCGTTAGCAGTGGGCAGACATTTCTAAACCACTCAGCCCCACAGATGAACACGTGAGGCTCATGCCTGCTACACTCGCTGGAAGCACATGACGCGTTCACGGTTGATTTTTGGGGTGTAATCATTTCTCTTTTTTATAGTAAGCAAAAATATTTTTGGAAGGTGGAACCGAGTTGAAATAATGCAGAAAAAGGTAACTGTGGAAAGTTTTGTGCCGTTTCCATGGTCAAATCTATGTTTGCTTGTGAGAAAGAAATTTGAGTGACACATCTCTCATTTTAGGAGTTATTGTTGAGCAGGTTAATTAAATAGGCAATTTTAAATAATCCAAATAGTTTTAATTGCGCATAAACAGCGGTGTCCAGTGGTGATTCAGTGTTTGGACGTCTGATATCTCACTCAACCTGCTGGTGCTTGAAAGGCATTGTGAGTAATGCTGAGGTAATGTTGTGGGAAAACAATTGTAGATTACCGGCTTTTGATCACGTTGCAGCTAGCATGCTAATCTGAGGGGGATTGTGTGGGCTCACGTAAACATTGCTTCTTTGGCAGAGCCTACTATTGGGTATCCAACACTTGAATAACTGACAATGACTCACAACCTTTCTGGCAGAAGAGAATTCTGAGAGGCACCAGGCATGTGGTTGTATTCATTTCTGTGATCCTATATTTACTGTAAACATCTATATGATTTTACTTAAATGTGTAAGCCCATAACGATTTTGCACAGCATTTGTATTGTAGATTTAAGATTTTTTTAACCATTTCTTTTATAAGGCTGCAGTGAGACGCCTTTAATTATTATGTAAAGCTGTTTTTACAGCTGCAGTCTGAGGTTGCCATGGTAAAGGGATTCAGGAGAACAGAGAAGTAGTTAGCAGTTGTCATGGTGATGGGGTCAAAGGGACAGTAGAAATGCAATAAGTAGTAGTCAAGTTGATAGGGGTCAGAGAACAGTACAAATACAAGTACAAAGTTGTCATGGTGACAGGTCAGCAAGAGCAGAGATACAGTGAGCGGTTGTTATGGTGACGGGTCAGTGAGAGTAGGGATACAGTGAGTGATTGTCATGGTGACAGGTCAGTGAGAGTAGGGATACAGTGAGCGGTTGTCATGGTGACGGGCCAGTGAGAGCGGAGATACAGTGAGCGGTTGTCATGGTGATGGGTCAGTGAGAGTAGGGATACAGTGAGTGATTGTCATGGTGACGGGCCAGTGAGAGCGGAGATACAGTGAGCGGTTGTTATGGTGATGGGTCAGTGTGAGTAGAGATACAGTGCATGGTTGTCATGGTGATGGGTCACTGAAAGTAGAGATACAGTGAGCGGTTGTTATGGTGACAGGTCAGTGAGAGTAGGGATACAGTGAGTGGTTGTCATGGTGACAGGTCAGTGAGAGTAGGGATACAGTGAGCGGTTGTCATGGTGATGGGCCAGTGAGAGCAGTGAGCAGTTGTCATAGTGACGTGTCAGTGACAGCAGAAGTACAGTGAGTGGTGATGTCAGTGAGAGTAGAAAAACAGTAAGCGGTTGTCATTGACAGGTAGAGTGAGGGACACATTGAGACGTTGTTATGGTAAGAGGGAGAGTACATATACAGCAAGTGGTTGTCATGATGACAGGTCAGAGTGACAGAAGAGACATAACAGTGATGTTTAACCTGTGGCCCTGGCAGAAATCAACATTTAAGTTCACAGAAGCCTCTGTGCAGCCGGACCCCACACTGTTTTTATCCAGCGTGTGTTCTGAGCGTCTCGACACATGGCCTGAAGCAGGATCTGAAACTGCAGCTCTCCAGGTGTGACTACAATCTCTGCTGTGTTCTTCTCTCACCCTGCTGTCCGTCTGCCTCACTGCAGAAGAGTCTGTCTGTAAATAAAGAGCTGAGATCCAGTCCTGCTGGGGTCTGTAATGAGGTTAGCTGCTAAGCAGAGACCGAGACTTTGCGTCTCCAAAGCTACACTCGCTATTTCAACAGTACGCCTGATAGTCACCTCTGGCCTCCATCTAAAGGCCCGTTCACACCAAGGACGATAACTATAAAGATAACAATAAAGATATAGTTCTAAAAATTGTTCTCAATATTAAAGAACAGCAGAGTCCACACTACAACTATAATGATAACGGCACAGAGAAACGATATCGTTGGAATCACTTCCAGAACGATTTTTTTCCAGCTGATGAACGATACAAACATTGACTGCCAATCAGAATCCATCCTGCTATTTAACGAGCTCAAGAATTTAAAGTGGCAGATGAGCGTGGGCTTAGAATAAACGGATGATATCGTTTGCTTGTGTGGATATCGTTATCTTTATAGTTATCGTTCTTGGTGTGAACGGGGCTTAAGACTTAAACAACATGAAGAAAAATGGCGAATTAAGCCTTTTACACCCGTCCATGTGTGTGGGGAACAGGGCATAGATGTGCCAGTTGTTCTGTATATACTAGCTTTATCTTTCACAGTCATTTAGAGGCGTGTGCAACCGTCCAGCGTGTTGTGTATTAAACAGTAACCATGTGCATGTGTGTCTAAAACCCTCCTGGCTGCTGTATCACTCATCTTTCTGTTATCTTTCCAAGTAATGTGTAACTTGTGGTTTCTCTCACTCTCTGTGTTTGGTATATCACATTAGCCACTCTAACTGCTAACATTTTCCCATATGTCTTACACTAATTGTTCCATCTTTCTTTAACAAAAACACATTTTCTTGCTGTGATAGTGCTGTGGACACAGATCGTGACACTGGCTGTTTGCTGTTAGTTAAATATATGGGATGCTACGTACTTGAGAATGTCTGTTATGACAGTCGTGTGTGTGTCTGAACGCTCCTCTGTGACGCAGCTGTTGCTCTGCAGACTATTCGAAAGAGAGGAAGAGAGATGGAGGAATGGAACAGAATATTAAAATACGACCTCGCCTAGATTACAGCATCATGGATTCTGTCTGCATCTCTCAGTCTCTGCATCTCTCAGTCTCTGCATCTCTCTCTGGAGAAACGTCCTGTGGTTAATTATTTCCCAGGCTGGGTTTATTCATTTTAAAACTGAATCTTTAGGTTAATGCAGGGATCTGATGTGGTGAAAGTGCTGATTGTAGGCTGTTTTTTTTTTAGTATTTTACGTACAAGGGTTTTTCCTGTTTTAGCTCATCTGTAGTACTTTCCTTTCTCATAAACCCACGTGTTTATATACGGTTTGTATTTATTAACAACATTTTTACTGCAAAGAAAGGTTAAATAATTTTAGTTCTAAGAATTTTATTTTGAGATGCTTTTGTTTTTAGTTAGACTTATAGTTGTCATTCCAGTTTGTCCTATCGCCTGCCACTTGCTGGGGTACAAAAATTCTTACTTTTTTCTACTATTTATTTCTAAAATGCACATATAAAAATGTTTATGATCAGTTTATTTTAATAATAATTATTTTTCTTATAGAAATTACTACTTTTATCCAGCATGAATGCATTCAATTAATCAAAAGTGACAGTAAATAATTTATTATTTTTATTTTACAATTCTTTTTATTTCTATTCTTTTGAACTTTATATACATCAAAGGATCCTAAAAAAGAGTATCATGGTTTCTACAAAAATATTAAGCAATATATAGTATATTAAACACTGATAGTAATAAGAAATGTTTTTTCAGCACCAAATCGGCATGTCAGAATAATTTCTAAAGGATCATGTGACATTACTATATTTTAAAATATAATAAAATAAAAACAGTTATTTAATATTGTAATCACATTTCACCATATTACTGTTTTGCTGTATTTTTGATCAAATAAATGCTGCCTTGGTGAGCAAAAGATATTTATTTAATTTAATAAGACAATGAATACTTCATTTTTTTTATTATTATTGACTGCTTCATTCTCACATTCTCATTCTCACATGTAAAATTGAAATAATTCCAAACCAAGCCCTTGTGCTAATGTTAATATGTAGTGTTTTGCATTGAAAAGGGAAAAATTAAGTCAAAATGTCTGGCGTCAGGTGTGAACTGAAGAATGAGGTCATGGACCGTTCATTCTTCAGAGAAATCGTAAGGTAGATTTCAATAGTGTGATGATAATGTAAAGGGAAAGCAAAATGACTGCAGGACTGCAACCCAACATTTCTGACACTATTAGAACTTTATCAGCTGCTGAGCATGTTATACTAAGTAACCCAAGACTAAAAACAAAATAAAACTTCTGTAGTAAACCTCCTCACCTGCATGTCTGTTCAGTCCTCCAAACGTGCAAATCTGTCCAATGTTCTGTACCCAGATGTTCATCTCTTCTGCTGTTTTGGCCAGCAGGTAAAAGATGCGCGTGGCGGTCTTGACCACAAACAGGTGCTGATTCTGATACTGACGTTTAGTGGGCCGCACCTCTGCCTCGATGGTGACCTCGCACTCCTGCAGGTCGATGGTTCTGATTGGTTTTCGGGAACTCTTGCTACGGTAATATTCCAAAACATCAGGATTCCCGCTCATCCGACCCCTCCGCAAAACAAACCATCGCTTTCGCCATGACTGAGAGAGAAAGGGACAGAGAGCGAGAGACAGAGAGAGGAACAGAAATTAGATGAACATTGTTCTGCTGGATGGACTCAAGTCAAAAAGTCTCCTTTGAGCTTTAGATCTTTAGGTCTTGTTTTCAGATTGCAAGCATTCACTCTCCACAGGACACATTTTCCCCTGTTTAGATCTTGACACATTTTGGTCTTGATTGGTATTATTTTGAACAATTCACCTGTACACGTTATTCCAGATAAAATAAATATTTGTCTTTATAAACTTGAATAATTCAAAGTCAGTTTAGTTAACTAAAGTTTAAGTGAAGCAAAGTTACTAAAACTGAAATTTAGATAAGTGAAAGCTTAAAAAATATTTTGAAAATATACTGAAAATATAAAAATAAAAAATCATTCAACATTTTAATAAATACTATAATAGTATATAAATAGTACTAAAACTACACTGATCAAAATAAACTAATGTCCTCTGAAACAAATGTACTTTTCCACTGATGTCACTGAGGCTGGCTGTTGGATAATGTTAATAAATATGTAAATGGATAATTATTACAAATGATATATAATTACAAATGAATATATAATTACAAATCAGTCTCGCCCCAATGTCATATTTTCACACCATGCCGTGTCTGTGTTCAAACCAACTGAGAAGCCAATTTCATTGCACAATAATGAAGCTTGATTTATTTTGCTAAAATTGAAAATGAAACTCAAAGAGCATTTGATGAAATTGTAATAAAAGTAAACGGTGATCATTTCAAGAGTTCAGTCATTGCAGAAATGGTCTAAGAATGTCTAGATTGATACATTTGCGGCGTTTCTGTAAGTAAGTTTCATGCTTATTTACCCAATATAAAATTTCACACTGGTGTCCTCCCTTACCGAGTGTGACCGTGGCAAGGCTAGTGTACATGCGAGAACAAACTTACAGATAAACTTCTGTCAAACTGGGCAGGGTGTGGTCTGCAGTCAGAGATGACTTACAAAGTTACTTCCCAAGAAACACACACAGATGAATCTCTCAGAGCAGAAACAGGGTGCTCATTCGGTTACAAGAAGTAAATAATCAACACTTACACAGTCAATCAGTATAAATCTCCTGGCTTTAGCAGTAACTAGAAATCCAGTTTCTGCACTGTAATCAGTTCCAAAAACATGGTTATTAGATGTATTAAGTTGTTATTCCATTAAAAAGATATTAGGTTATTATGACATCATGAGATAATTAGGTTAATATTACCTTACGAGGTAAATGCATATACTTTAGGTTATTAGGTAATTATGTCTGATTATTATACATTGTATTATGTGCTATTTTAAGTGTGTGTGTTTTTCTTTGTTCTATTAAGTGCAAGAAGTACCTGCCTCAGGTGAAATCTGGAAATCTGTCTTTCAGAGAATTCTCCTTTCCATTTTCAATGATGTAACAGAAGCTACTGCAGAAATACTTTACTCAGGAAAGAGAGTGACAGGGAATAAAGAGAAAGTGGCAGTCCCCAGTTTACTCATAGTTTCTCGCTCCTTTTTGCTCTTTTGCTTATTTAAAATAAAATAAATTCTTATTAGGGAAGATAATGCAATAACCCAAATAAAGTAGGGGCACCATACAATTTTTTGAGGGGGCACCAGTTGTTCACTTTACTGTCCTAGCCAAGATAAGACAAAAAAAAAAACACTTTTTAACAACTAAATTAAAACTATTATTTGTAATTCAACATAAACACATATACAGTGTATATATATATATATCTTTGATAAATTGATATCACAGAGAGTGTTCAGTTTAATGCCAATGTCAAACATGTTATATACATTTTGAATGGTGACATTCAGTCTGAACACAATTTAGGAATTGATTTATATCAGTAAGGTGAAGTTAGAAAGCCAAACTGACCATCAGATGTGGAATCAAAAACCCACCTAAAACCCAAACCAAACAAACACCATCTGTCATTGCCACTATAGCGTATAGTCCAATTGGACTGGATCCTTATTCCCATTCTTGAGAATGTTATTCCAGTCAAAGAAGAGAAAGTTCAGCAGTTTTGTGTGGCCTTTCAACATAACAGCTCCGATCCTGAATTTTCTGGAACCATCAGCAACTTGTGCATTCTGTTTTGCTTCTGTCTGACATCATTCACTTCTGTTGTTTCAAGTTAAAGCATCTTTGTTCACTTAGTTGCTGTTTTCTTTGTGTAACCAAGATTTCACCACAGCAATCAGCTGTTACACAACACCTGACGGTAAAGACGTCTCACACAGACGTCTAAGAATTTATTCTAATTAACTCACCAGCAGGGGAGTGTCATTAAGATCTCTTGAGAAACAAGGCCAGTTTTCTGAGCGTTTCTCTATTTATGTTCAATTCAATATATATTAAAAAAAAAATCTGAATTACAGCAATATTTAAAAAATGCCACAGTCTTGAACTTGTATCATCAGGAAAACCCTGACTTCCTCCCTTGAGGTTGTTTTTTTCAGATGCCTAATATGATCCAAACAAATGCATGATGAAAAAGAAAGCTGCAGAGCTGCAGGATTTCTATACCTCTAGCGTCATAAGACAAACTCTCTTCCTCTTCTCTGAGATCCAGACTAAGTGCTGACATGAGTCCTGAGAGCCAGATTAAGCAAGAAGAGGCCAGAAAAGACTTCTCCGTTTACTTTGGTCTTACAGCATAAATTTTTTATCCAAAGTGACTTATAGTACACTTACAGTACTTCCATGAGTGCCATGCCTATTAAAATACAGGGGGCATGTGAGACCTCAGATTTTTAAGATGATGACTTTGAATGCAACATCCAAAAAAGGGGGTTAATTGTTAGTGTGACGTGAGAAATCATTTGGAAATCTTTTGGTTGGTCTGACGGGAGTCACACCTTCAATAGATCATTTGCTTTAATCTGAAAATCAAGTTGCTCCAAACATATAACTTTTCCCTGTCAAACACTAAAGGAATTAAAAAAACTGTTCTTTTCCATGAAACAAAACAACAAAAAGATACAGTGATCACTGGCTGAAAAAGGAGGAGGATAATAATAATAATAATATGGTATTTTGGCTTTTACGCTCATGCTTTCAGCTGAGTGTGTCCATTTTACCACATTTCAATCAATTCTGAACCTTTTCATATATACTGTAAGTGTTATCACTGAAAAAAATTGACACTATACAGATCACTTATAAAAATAGACTTTACAGTAAAGGGGGAGAAACACTTCCTTTAAAAGTAATCACACCTCATTAACGCATACACACATACACAGAATATATAAAGGAAATGTAGAACTGTTTTTGCTTAAATGCTGCTTACAAGGCGAAAGTCTCCATCTTCTAGGTCTTTATGATACAGACATGCAAGAAAGCTGACAAAGGCTAAAGTTTTTACCCTGAAACCTAAGCAATTTCTCAGTTATTATTATTTTATTTTTAAGAAAAAGAAGTTTAATTACTAACACTGCTGTACTGTCAAAAACTCCACTTGAAACATGCTTGAATGTATAGTTACAAAGTACAAACCACCAGGCACTGATTAAAACACAGTTACACTCTTAAAAATAAAGGTGCTTCACGATGCCATAGAAGAACCTTTTTGTCTAAATGGTTCCATAAAGAACCTTTAACATCTGAAGAACCTTTCTGTTTGACAAAAGGTTCTTTGTGGTGAAAGAAGGTTCTTCAGATTATAAAAATGTAAGAACGAGATGGTTCTTTAAAGAACCTTTGACTGAATGGTTCTTTGTGGAACCAAAAAATGTTCTTCTATGGCATCGCTGTGAAGAACCTTTTAAGCAGCTTTATTTCTAAGAGTGTACCTTTAACAATTCTTCCATCTTGAGTCACTAATGTGAGTGAGTGTGTGTGTGTCTGTGGATTTCACTGAAACACATACGTTACTCTTCCTGTGTCTGAACTGTTTTTCTACAGAATTCGTCAGAGACCACACGTTGTTCTGGGCATGCTCAGAACAGCAGGGTCAGGCCATGGCCTTGATTTACCTCTGTCGCAAACAAAGACCTTCTCTCTATTCTTTCTTTTGGAATGGTTATATTTTCTTCCCCTTATGCATGCATGTTCTAGTCAAAGAGAGGAACTAGAGCTACGTTTTCCCAGAACCCCGTACAGAAGGGAAGTCTGAAAATGGCCTAAATGTTTGTCTGCGTTAAACAAACACCAACACGTTCATGTTTAGATGTGTGTGTTTTTAAGATATATCTGCATATATCTGTGGTTCGGTCTGTATAGTTCGTTTTAGATGAAGATAAGTAAATGTGAATCCAAACTAACATTTAACAATGTCTTTTGCTTTCTTCCTAATGTAAACAACGAAGAGTAAAGAGTAAATGTTTTCCCTTAATGTTTTGCGCAAAAAAGTAACGATAGTCTTGATGAAGTTTTTGTACTTATAGGCCTATCCATCTAAGTTTAAGCTATTTTCTTTGAATGTTTGAGACTTTTGAATTCTTACCCTTTAAATAAATAACTATAAGAATAACAGTGCAGTAAACTGTAAAACGATTTGGGTTACAAACCAGTGCGTTTATGATTATAATACTTTAAAATAATATGATAACAAAAGCTAGTATGTAGTATAACAGACCGTTTTCTACAGCCTCACACATTCAAGTTACAAATGGCCGCACCTGCTCTTACGTTAAAAGTAAGGTGTAAATTCATCAGTAACTCTTTCTGCATATTACATCATTCCGCAGTAGGTGTTGACAAGTGATTGTTTTAGTGAATCATTTTATTTTAGGGTTAAAGAAAATGCTTTGTGTTTTTCTACAGATCTTTTTCTTACTGTGTACCTCCAAATTATGTAGTATTATACAGTTAAAAATGTTAAGGCTAAAATGTTATTTCTTAGTTATAGAAAGGTTTGTAAGATTATTATTTCTCAAAGTGTATGAAGTGGTAGCAGTATCCTGCATTGTGACTTAATATACTTAATCTAAAACAATTATATAATTATCGTGCATGCAGTTATGACATCATATTAACTGAAAGACTACATGCAATATTATTAAAATAAAAATAATGTTAAAATGTTAGATTTAAGCTCAAGGATGATTAAAAATAGAGAAACACTTCAAGGTAATAGTGACCTGTCAAATATTTTTTAACCTAAAATGTGGAAAAAAGTTCAAAGAAAGAAAGAAAAAGATCACACTGGTAGCACACAACACACACTACACTCCTTCCCATTTTACTATCAGATGAAGCCACAAAACCAGAGAAAGAGAGAGAGCTAGAGAGAAAGAGCGAGCGAGCGAGTGAGCAAGTGAAAGCGTTTGCTTGCTCTTCATGCGCTGCCTTAAACTATTTACTATGACACGCACATGAGCACAAACACAGACTACAGGCACACTTGTTTACACTCACTATTTGTCAGTCACCAGGTTACACCTCCTAACTAATAGCAGTCAAGCCACTTTTGCCTGTGTGGTTTCTGATAGCACAGCTCATTTCTGAATGCAGGGTCACACTCTCAACTGCCTGGCACCATACACTTCCCATGTTTTGCAACACACCCAAATTTCACAAAAACAGAGCGAAGGAGAGAGAGGGGTGAGTGAGAGAGAGCATGTTTGTGGTGTCAGACTGACACTTTGAACACACATCTTATGACTGGTGGTCCTCCCTTCCTCTTCTCTACCAAACAACTGAGACCTTCACTTACATGCTGCTTTACGATTGTGAATTACGTGTATTAACAAGCAACATATGAACTCAGTAATGCATTTAGCCAAACTAGTGACAAAGAAAGCTTAAAAGATTAGTTAATGGGTAGTTGACATGACATGTCAGCAGTGCACTGAAGTTTGACATGCTATATTTCACCTAAAACTTCGGTTTTGGGAGTGATTCTTATACACTTATTTCCTCCAGTTAATTAAGAGACTACATGAAATAGTTGTGCTGTTAAAACTTCATTTGTCATACCAAAAGACTAAGTAAATGACAAAAAAAAAGCAAAAAGGTGATTAAAAAGGATGAACAACTTAAAAGAAACGGTGACCAAACCCAGCACCTAAAATATATCTCCTTTTTTTATTTACATATTAACCTAAACAAGGTGTTAGGGTTATTGTAGTTAACTAAAACAATAAAAAAGCATTTAATTACATGAAATAAAATAAACACAAACTGAAATTAAAAAAATATATATCAAAAACCTAAACTTGTTTCAGCTAGTTGCCAAGCCAGCATTTCTCATTTCATTTAGATTAACTTTATGCACTAAAACAACTAACACTGACATAAAAATTAATAAAAAAATATTTAGAAATAAAGAAAAACTAAAACTATTAATAAAGATAAAACACAACATTACTAAACTTGAACTAAAATTAAAACTAATGAAAAACCAACAAAAACTATATTATTTTAGTGATATTAAAATAACAATGCTATACTTGCATGATGCTGGCATATGACTAATGATTGAATACTTAATCTTAATTTTAGAATTTAATTTCTGTTCACACCAAGCACGACAACTATAACAATAAAGTTATCATTCTAATGTGAGAACAGGGAAGTCCACATCACAGTTAAAGCTTGTTCACACCAAGAACAATAACTATAATCAAAGTCAAGTCAAAGTCTGCTTTATTGTCAATTCTGCCACATGTACCGTACATACATACAGAGAATTGAAATTGCGTTACTCTCAGACCCTTGGTGCATACAGATAACACTAAACACTAACAGTAGAACGCACAAATACAGATAATACATAAATATATATATATATATAAAATGCAACTAATACAAATAAGGACATGTAAAAAAATAAAATAATAATAATAAAAAATAGATAAAGTAGTATAAGGCACATGGTAGATAGAGTGCAAACCAGTGAAATAAACAAACAGTGCAGATATAAATGGTGTAGTGCAAAAGAGCTTATGGTAACTATGTTAATGTCCACACCAACAAACAATTAAGTTTATAGAAAGTGCATTCTGCAGTTACTGTATATCATCTGCTGCTTTACATGCTTAAGCTATTTAAAGTCAGGACTGTCAAAGTTTTTATCCTTCATCAGGTGAAAAAATGCTCAGAAGAGATTCCAACGATATTTGTTCCCTTGTGTGCTCTGGATAGCTGTGGATAGGACATCCCTATTCTCACAGAACTAGAGCGATTATTACAACTCTACAGTTATAGCCAGGTTATAGTTGTCATCCTTAGTGTGTCTAGAGGACTTCATTTTTTTGTTGTTGGGCTGAACGATTAAAAAAAAAATCTAAATTCACCCAACATGAATGAGCTTAAGGATTTAAAGACGGCATAAACAGATAATAAACAGAATCTGGACAGTTGTCATCCATTGGTGTTGGTGCTAATATGGTTATAGTTATCATTCTTGTTGTTAACAGGACTGTATACTGTTAATAGGATTACCATGATATACCACTCATCCACGTTTACAACAAAACTGAGATCAACAGATTATACAACAACATTTAACACAGTAAAAAGAGAACACCGTTAGGCTGTTTCAGTTTTAAACTGTTCCAGTTTTACTTTAATAGTTCCTGTTTTAAAACAGTTTTCTGTTTACATGTATATACAATACAAGTAGCATTTGTTCGGACACAGGTAAAATGTGCACTGTAGCTTCTGGTCTGACAGATGAAAGCACAGGGTGAAATGAAAGCTGAGCACAGTGAAACGCTTGCACAATTAAGCACAGTAAACATAAACAGATTGCATGCTAAAAGAAATGAGGAAGGAACATCAAACACAGGAACGGCAAAGGACAACAAAATATGTGCTCTGCATTTCTGCAATAGACAAATAACAAACTGACTGCAGTGCTCTGTCACTTACATTTTAAAATAAACTGCAATATCCAATTGTGTACAAGAAATCGAGAATTTGAGATGCATTCCATGACAGTCATACAGTACAACACAGGTAAACTGCTTTGTCACAAAGCACAGCACTGAATTTGACACAGGCATGAGCCAATGCAAAACAGCACAGCCACGTGTGAGAAGGCACACAAATACTGCACAAACACAGCTGAGAATTAGCATGTGTAAAGCATCGCATAACAACGATCTAAAGTCCACAGGCAACAGAAATTAAAATGCAGCCAAGCAGAGCCTAGTATAAAACACTGACAGTGATAGGAAGCAGCAGAGAAAGTGCAGGTGTAAGCCATAGTTACAAGGCATAGGTCAGCACTTAGTATGTATGAAAATGCAACCGTGCAGCACAGAGAAACACAGCTGTGTTATAAAACACAGAGAACCTGAACTGACAGTGGATCATTATACTGCAGTACCCACTTCTAATGCTGAACACATCACACACACAGACACACAAGACTTTTACTCACAAATCTCTTTAGCTTCTTCTCCGGAGGGGATTTTATGAGCCATCCTGTGCACACCACATCGTCTGCGCTCATAGCTGCTGCGTCTGTCTGTGTGCGTGTGTGTGTGTGCATTGCTGATTGCAGACTGAGAGGAAGGCAGAGAGAATCCTGTGTTCAACCCCCAAACACAGAGAGGAGGAACTCACAGCATCGACCAGGGACAGAGCGAAAGAGAAAGAGAGAGAGAGAGAGAGAGAGGAGGAGAAACAAACAGCGGGTGGGAGGAGAGAGTGTGTGTGTTTGTATTTGTATGTGATCTTTGAGAGGACATGTATGTACAAGCGAACCGTCTGCGTGTGTGTGTGTGTGTGTGTGTGTGTGTGTATTCTGTGTGGAGGAAGAAAAAGATGTTCCTCCCTCCAGTATCTTGTAACAAACCAGCACATGACCTTGTGTGTATGTGTATGTGAGAAAACCCAAGGTCAGTTTGGAAAATGCTGTGAGGGGAATTTTGACTGGTTTACTTGGCCATCTGTTGTTCGAGCCTTACAGAAAGAAAGAGGGAAGGAGAGAGATGGAAAATGAAAAATGGTGAATTATTTCAAACTTTTTAACATTGATTTGTTATGCATGCCACCATTATCAGTCCTACAAATATATTTCAGGTACAAATCCATTATTTTCTCCTATCTGCACATTATGGGAAGAAGCAGGTTGTGCTGCATGAGGAAATGCTGTGGTGTCTGTCTGCCATCTAGTGACCAATATCTATATCAAAATCACAGGGGGGCCCCATAGCAAAGTCAGTGCACAGGGCCCAGAATTCCCAGCGACGCCCCTGCTCATGTATATGCAATCAACATAACTTCCAAAAGCACAAACATAAAATAACATTTGAAAAATGTATAAAGTTGTAATTACTATATACAGCAGTGGTTCTCGGTCAGAGAGTCGGGGCCCACTAGGGGGTCTCAGTACACTTCTAAGGGCACCTAAGATGACATAAAATGATAGACAAGCATTAAAAATAAGCCAATATACTAACAAACAAATAAACACATAAATAATAAATAAATAAATAAATATTTAATATTAATGAAATGTTTCATAATGTCTTGAAAAATATGGATGTATGAAAATGCACATTTTATGAATATATATATATATATATATATATATATATATTAGCTATGTCTAACTACTAGAAATTGTGATTTTTTTATTGATTTTTTTATTTATACTTACTCCTAATCCATTAAATCACAAACAACTGGAAAAGTCATGAGATTTTTGTTGTGGTTAGTGGAGATCCTTGTAAAAAAAGAAAGAAAAAAAGGGCTTGACAACCACTTAAAATGTTAAATAACATGTAAAAAAAAAAATATATATATATATATATATATATATATATAGAGAGAGAGAGAGAGAGAGAGAGCCTATAATTCTTTTTAAATATACTTCTATTTTATTTATCATATGGTATCTTTCGTTTTGTTTTTGATGAACTGTATTAAAACCGGTTAGGGTCATTTGATCCGAAACATCATATTAATCATTATGCATAATAATAGTTTAAGGAACCCACAACAACTGAAAACAAAAACATACAATGTGTTATTCCCGTTTTTTATTAATAGATCATATCAATACTAATCTGGTCACCTTACAATAGCAGGGCATTTCCTTTTTTAGATCTTTCTGCTTTGTGTCTCGGTGGTTGCTGTTTGACAGTTGCCCATTTTTTAGCATTTGATAATATCGCGAGATCTAGTGTACAACTCTGAAAGCGGCAATGGATCACTCTGTTCTCGCGAGATTTGGTATGAAGCTCTGAAAGGGGCGTGTGCGCGCGCCGTGACTGCACGGTCCTGTCATGACGCATACACCAAAATTATGTTTTATAACTTACTGTCTGGTCACCAGTAACTCATGAAAAGCTTCGTACATTAACCAACATGTCGGACGAAGAGCTACCGTCTACTTCTCGGGAGGCGCACGCGGAGGCGGAAGAGGTAAAGAGAAAGAAGTACAGAATGTGTGTAGCAGACGGACATGAAAAGCAGGATGCAGAAGTTTCCAGTTCATCTGCGTTTGGGGGGAACGGAACATGGCGGGAAGGCGGAGTTCAGTTCACATCTGCAGAGCTTTAGATGTTTATTACTCAGTGTTTCAGAGCATGTTTTTGTGGCTTTGACAGATTTGCATGCAGAGTTGCGCCACTCTTCGTGCAGCCACAGACGGAACGTCGACAACAACAACTATATGCAGACATGCGTGAATAAACACTCACATACTCACTGTTACTGTCAGCTGAAATGACTCTGGTGTCATTCTGGCTTTATTTGAGCTTATATAAGGCTGGGATAGTCTTATTGATCCTATGTCACTATCAGCAGTTCAACTCCAACTTTTAGTTATCAAAAAGAGTCGTTTTAATAAGCGATTTAAACATTAACTTTATATGTTATATGAGTTTGGTCACACTCTTCATATTGCCGCGTTTACATAAATCGCGTGTAATCAGTGTAAATGTTGTATTGTTATTTGTTGACATACTGTAGTGATTATGATGTATGTTTTGTAACACATCCCTTAAAAAGTTACAATGGTAACCATAGCTTCTGCTAAAATACCATAGCTAGTACAGTTATTGTTATTGTTACCTTAAAACTGCGGTAAGGTATATGCCAAAACAGTCATATAATAATATTAATAATAATAAAAAAATGGATCTCATAATGATTTATTTTGAATATACAGTAGAAACAATAATTATAGCAACTATGGTTATCATGACAACTTGTTGTAAGTATGGTTGATGTTTCTTGTTACTGTTACTTTACGCTTAAGTTACAGGTGAAGTAAGGCTGCAGCATTGAATAACTGAAAAAAGCTAATTTATTAAAAACAAAAAACATGTTGTTCCACATCCTGTCATCAGTGTCATGCTCTAGATAAAGTGTAAACTGCAGGTTGTAAAAGATAAATGTAGTAAATGTATTTGTACATGAATAACCATTACATTATAAAACAAAAAACACCTGTTTACAGCTGTTAAAACATAATTTCTCAATTAAAAAATATAACAATTAAAATTATAATAAAGGAGAATTTTCAGAGAGGCTGATATGCAAATAAAAATTGATCAAACTAATAAATATTTCAGCAGGTTTGATTAGGGCTGCACGATTATGACAGAAATCATATTTGCCAATTATTCCCTTGAAATTGTTATTGCAATTATTAATTATGATTATCAGAATTTACATTACATTATGTTTTGAAAAGCTTTATGCATTTGAAGCAACTGCATGCTGTATTTTTATATGAAAATAGACAAGCTGAAAACACTCTTCCTGAAAAACTTTTATTGTTTTGCTATTATAATGCAGGGCTCGCAAAATGTCAAAATCCCTGGTAGCCCTTCGGGCATGTACTCTTCAGATTTTGGTAGCCCGAAAATTAATTTAATTAGCCCAAATAAAAAAAAATTTTTTTTTAAATATAGAAAATCAGATAAGTCTAAATGTCAATCATAAACATTTTCAATGCACAAATATCAACAAATACCAATGAAATAATTTTATTTCACTATTTACAGGGTATCTGCTGAATTTTTAAAAATCAATTTAAGGCAATTTATGAACCTTTTTAAGAGCTGCACGAGTAAAATGAACACTGTATGAGTGGGGTTGGACAATGTCTGTGGTAACATTTTAAGCCATAAAATGACATGATTTACAGTTTAGTTACAAGTTTTCACACACAAAAAAAAATAGCATTAAAATGGCATTTCAGCTTTTAAACCATTTTTATGAAAAGGGACAAGTCAAACATATTATTATATTAATTTAAAACATAAATATTACTGTCTTAATTGTTTATATTTTTAGAAGGCACATTAACTTCTTTCAACATTTACAACTGTGTTTGCTGCATAAAAACATGATAGACACACTGTAACGTCACGTTTCTGAAGAGAGACGGTTTCCTTCAGAGACACATTCACATAAAAACATCTGCGCCGCGTTTTGACTTTGAAATGTGCAGTGCTCATATTTATTCAATGACATCATTGCCTTTTGATGTTTAATCCAGCCATATAGCGATTCTTGTCTTTCCGTCCCCAACTCTTTCTGGACCTCTTGAAATTGTAATTAAGACTTTTCTTATACCATTTAATGTATTTAAACCTTTTTATGGCCTTAAATTGTATACAACTAAATTGAGAGTTTTAAGGACCTGCAGAAGCCCTGTATTTAAGGTAGCCCCTCGGGCAGGGCAGTGATACATTTTGGTAGCCCGACTGGAAAACACAATAGCCCCGGGACGTCGGGCTAGCGATTTTGCGAGCCCTGTAATGTTATACTAAAACCAAAAGTAAAACAAAAGTTTTTGTTTGTTTTGTAATTGTGCCTTAGAATGATTACATGGCTGTGGCATCCATAACAGATTTTCTTAATCTCTTGTCTTACCACAAATGGGTTTGGTGATGTACTAATGTGATACTGAAAGCTGATTGGTTTGAGTTGTTACCTCTTATCATGATCGGGTATACAGTATATATGCAATTGGAGATCAGATCATATGCATCTGTGTAAATTGAATAAAATAGAAGGACTGCCACTGTTTGTGAATATATTGTATATTTATATTTAATACAATTTTTGGAGCTAAATTTAACATCCAACAAAAATATTTCAGCAAAATTGTGATCCTTTTTCAAAGAGCTCAGTCTGTTTCATACACATGTGAGTTGTCATCTGTTCATTGAAGTCTGTGAAATTTAATGGGGAATTGCTGGCCGTCAAGATGAGCCTTTAGACAAAGTGGAAATATTTGCGTGAATTACTAATATTTATACCATAAAATGAAAGTTATGCGTTGAGGAAAACATGTTTCTAGCACATTAAACAGCATATGCATCCGTCACAGCACCTGGCATCGAATAGTTGTTACAATATATATATATTGACTGCATGTATTGGTATCTAATGTGTGTCTTTGATTTGTGTTTCTAGGAAGACCCGCCATTTCTCCTGGACCCTCCTCCTAAAGCAGCTGTGAAGGAGAGCTTAGCTGACCCTGAGTATGAGGAAAAAAGAGTGAGTTTCATTACATTTTTAATCCACACTGTTTATGTATAATGTTGTGGGAGCTGGTTTTTAAATACATTGAGGTGTTAGTCAGGGGTAACCACAGGTGAGAATGAGGTTCACAGTACCAACCCTCAAAACCAACCAGAGATGGAGGTGAAAACAACCAGATGAAGGAATTTACTAGATGTTAAGCAAATACTGAATTCAGACACCTTCCTACTTTCATATAGTGCTTGTGACTTCAGCATTTTTCATATTTCAGGTACAGCTTAGGCCATATTTGGCAGATTTTTTTTTTTTAAATTGATGGAATACAAATAATGTAAAATCAACTAACCAATTTTAAAATGTCGCATACATTTAAATGTGAAAAAAACAAACAAACAGTCTATTTTTAAACAAAACTTTGTAAAGAAAAAAGATTTTTTATTAGTGCTATTAGTGCTAATCGCATCCAAAATAAAAGTTTTTGTGTTCATAATATATGTGTGTGTGCTGTGTATATTTATTATGTATATATAAATACACGCATGCATGTATATATTTAAGAAAAATATGTTGTTTATATATTAAATATATTTATATTTAATATTAATTATATGAATATAAATATATACATGTAAATACAAGTGAATATTTTCTAAATATATACTGTATGTGTGTCTTTCTATATACATAATAAATATACACAGTACACACACATAATGTATATTATGTACACAAAAACTTTTATTTTTAATAAAAGTGTTGCCCAACACTAGTTTTTATTAAGTTTGAAGTACTAATTTTCAGATCGTATGTTACTCAAAAATCTTCATCTCTCCCTTGGCTATAGAAAACAGACCGTGCGAACAGGTTTGAGTTCCTGCTGAAGCAGACTGAGCTGTTCGCTCATTTCATTCAGCCTGCCAGTCAGAAATCCCCCACCTCACCTCTGAAGGTCAAGGTGGGGAGACCCCGAATCAAACAGGATGAGAAACAGAACCTGCTGTCTGTCGGAGAGTGAGTCAGACACACATACATACACATGCATGCTCACACATTCAAATGCATGAGGTTAGCGATTATTCCCAAAGCTGTTTGTCAGACATGTGTCGTCATGGTGATTTGGTTTGATTTATTTCTGGCCCGTGTTTGTGTGTTTCAGTAACCGCCATCGTCGAACAGAGCAGGAGGAGGATGAGGAACTCTTATCTGAGAGCAGGAAGGCAGCTAATGTTCTTGTTCGTTTTGAGGAGTCACCATCATGTATGAATCAATGTTTTTGTGAACAGTCAGGCTGTTTATATTTATTAATGAATCTCACACTGTTTTAAATACAAATAGCAATTAATGTTGGTACTTTAGTATATTAGTTATTTAAAAACAAAAAACTGTGATTATTTACTCACTCCCATGTCATTTCAAACCCATGTGCTGCTATTTCTTCCATGGAACACAAAAAGAGGATTTATACAGAACTTTTAATATGGTGCAAGTTATTTGACATGGCATTTAGTTACGAGACAAGCAACATTAAATGGCGTTTAATGTTACTGACATCCAAAAACTGATTGACATTGGCCTGTTCCCCACACAAAGCTATCATATGACTTGAGAAGGCTCTGAATGTAGTCATATGGGCTACTTTTATGGTACTTTCATAGTACTTTTTGTTCTTTCTGGATCTTGACAGTTCATAGTCACTAAATAGTATGTGGTCTTTGTATGATAAAGATTCTTTAAAAAAATCATATTTTGTATTGGGGGGCCTCAAGATGACTTAAAATTAGACAAAACAAGTATTAAAATAAGCCACAACAACTAAAAAACTAATAATTTATTTTAATTCACACAACAACTCTTTTTTGAAGAACTAGGATTTACACTTTCTTTGAAAACCCAATTATATGAGGTAGACATTAATATGATCATTTAAATTAATAAATTAAAATGAATAAAATATTATAAAATAAAATATGACTCTATGGTAATTTTTTATACCTAAGTAATTTTTTTCTAGTTATGCCAAGCTCAAAAATATTTTATCGGGTAGAAATTGTGAATAAAAAATATTTGTAATATTTATATATAAAATCCTTATCCTTAATCCTTGTTGATGGGCCTTGGAGACAAAAAGGTTAGGAACCACTGCTTTACAGGGGAAGTGTGAAGTTTCTGCAACACTAACAGTCCCTAATGGAATGGTGAAAATAACGATTGTTTCCAAGCACAAAGAGTCCCACAGAGGCCATGCATCGTTATTATTTTTCCGTCTCATTTTCTTTTAAATTTTAAGGCATTTTTTCTTACTTTATAGCCTCTTTGAGCTTCTGTATTCTTGGAAACAGCAATTATTTTTATAGTTTTTAAAAATTACACACTGCAACTTTAATAACACACAAGGAGACAACAAATTCACATGAACTGTGTTATCAAGCTGTCAGACACCTGTAATGTGATGTGTAACATTTAAGCACCTCTTCCAGTACTTGATTTCATGAGATGATTTATAATAGCTCATTCACCTGTGATCAGATTTAATGGTTGCTGATTAATAATTTTTGATTCATCGACAGATGTTAAGAATGGAGCTTTGAGAGATTATCAAATCCGAGGTCTGAACTGGATGATTTCTCTCTATGAAAATGGCATCAATGGCATCCTGGCTGATGAGATGGTAAAAATCCCAATCTGTTTCTCCCTAATGTTTTAAAATATGGCTCCACACATTGAAACCCAGCACGGTCCTAGTGGCAGATAAAAGCAACTATATGATGGAGTCCTTAATGGAACGCCTACATTTTCAGAAATAGTCTGAATATGCGTCATTGCAGAACCACACAGATTCATGACAATGAAAACGAGGCTCCAGCATCTTTTCAGAGGCTTCAGTAAGACTGTGATTTTTCTGGGTCTGTCTTGTTGATGTCATAGACTGTGACTCACTGGATTTCTGTGTTCTGATTGGTTCAGGGTCTGGGTAAGACCCTGCAGACAATCGCGTTGCTAGGCTACCTGAAGCACTACAGGAACATTCCCGGCCCCCACATGGTCCTAGTGCCCAAATCTACCCTGCATAACTGGATGAATGAATTCAAGCGCTGGGTGCCCACCCTGAAGGCCGTCTGTCTCATTGGGGATAAAGATAAAAGAGTGAGGCTGCTCAAGTCCTTCTGTTTTTGTTTTCTGTGCCCATTCTACCCACTTTCATTCTACCAACAGGTCCTTCAAAATGCTTGCATTATAATTAATCAGTCCTAATTAGTATGTGCATGTTTTTAGGCAGCGTTCATACGTGATGTGATGATGCCCGGTGAATGGGACGTGTGCGTGACATCATACGAGATGGTGATTCGGGAGAAATCTGTCTTTAAGAAGTTTAACTGGCGCTATCTGGTTATCGACGAGGCCCATCGTATCAAAAATGAGAAATCAAAGGTATTTGAACCCAGACAAACAACTGATGAGAACCAATTAATGCAAGAGTAAATAAAAAAGCAGAGCAATATGTCTCATAACACTTCTGAGATGATTTAATGATCTGATACAGAGGAAGAGACTTCAGAGCCATCTTTCCTTTCTTTTTCCTTCTTGCTGTCTCTTTCTCTTTTATCTCTGGCTCACAGTTGTCAGAGATTGTGCGTGAGTTTAAGACGACCAATCGTCTGTTGTTGACTGGTACCCCACTGCAGAATAATCTACATGAGCTCTGGTCGCTTTTGAACTTTCTGCTGCCTGATGTGTTCAACTCTGCCAGTGTGAGTCATACTTTTTTAAATATCACAGCCTGTTTTATCTCCTCCCACACGTTATGTTGCTGTATCTGTCACAGTTGTGTTGGAAGTTTGTGTGCAAATGTGCCGTGTGTTTAAAGAAGTCTTCACTTTAGATTATAAAACCAAGTTTATAATCAAATCAGCAAAGAGACTGGAAAAAAATGGCTCCAGACTGTTTTTAGTTGAACTTTCAGTTTCTTGATTCTACAGTACCTTTTAAAAGTTTGGGGCTAGTAAGATTTTTTTTTTTAAAGAAATTAATACTTCTATTCAGAAAGCAGGGCTCGCAAAATTGCTAACCCGATGTTCTGGGACTATTGTGTCTTCCAGTTAGGCTACCAAAATGTATCTGTACCAAAATGTATCCCTGTCTTGGCCAGTATTCTCTTAAGCAGTCGGAAAGAAATCGCATGTGTATCATTATATTGGATCCATGCATCAGGTCTTAAAGAGACAGAAGCCTATAAAAATCTGCTGCTGTCTGTCATTAATGTTAAACAACAAAACACAACTTTCAACAAAGATTAATCTATATTTAATTTATACAGTGAACACTATGCAGTGTTATTTTACATGTAATTATTACATTTCTGTACCTGTCATTTCTGAGCCTTTTTTTGCTCATCTGAAAAATTATCCAATCTGTTACTCAAAATCTGGAATATGATCCTCACCATGAATTTTGTGATCCGTTGCACCCCTACTCTCTTGACTTGTTATTTGAAGAAAAATACATTCATAGAAGTTTTTGATCATGCTGATTTGTCCACAGAGAAATGTGACACTGAAAACTGGAATAATGCCATCATAGGAAATGTTTTTTTGGAAACTGTATTAAATGACAAAATAATTTTAAGTTAGTTTATATAACATAGATCATAGTCTAAGAGGCACAATTTTGATCATAACTCAGTGAGAAGCCAACAGGTTACCATAAAAAAAAAAAATCTAAATGAAAACATAAAAATACAAAAGTAAAAATGCTTCTATAAAGGTTAGGTTTAAAGGTTAAAAAACAAATCAATAATATTAGCTCTGTATAAAGACAGTAGAAGTTAATTGAATGTTATTACCATAAAAAAACATATCTGTGTGTTTCTAAAATTTCAGGATTTTGATTCCTGGTTTGACACAAATAACTGTCTGGGTGACCAGAAGCTGGTTGAAAGACTTCATGCAGTGAGTCTAACTCTCTCTTTGGAAGATATATTTAGTATTGTTCAGCACTGAAGTAGTTTTTGTTGTTGATGATGATAATGATTGGGACACTCAGGCTATCGAGTGGTTGTTTTCAGGTTCTGCGTCCATTCCTGCTGCGTCGTATCAAAGCAGAGGTGGAGAAGAGTCTTCCTCCTAAGAAAGAGGTGAAGATTTACCTGGGGCTAAGTAAAATGCAGAGAGAATGGTAAGATCACACGCTCACAACGTCCTTAAAAATAAACATTTGTTAAGGGGATGAGACATAAAACCCGCTTTCAGATTCTGGATCACAGTCGTACACTTGACCACATTAAAAATTAAGTGTAAGTTTACCAGATGCACTGTAATGCATATCACTGAAGCAAGAACTTTGATGGACTGAGTTGTACATTTTTACCAAGGGCTGTGTTTTTTAATTCTGTCCTCATCTAGTAAAAAAGGCAAAAAAAGTGTCATCCAACTTAATGATCAATATCGCATGAATTATTCCGCAGAACTAGATTGGGAATCGCTTGTTTCTCTCTGCAAATCATCACTTACATCTCTCTTCATTTTCACGGGGGCTCTCTAAAACTTGCCATATGGTTTGATAAACACTTTGGGTGATTATTTATAGTGTTGTGTGTGCTGTGTACTAGTGAAATGAAAATATACTGTAAACAAACGCTGTTGCTTATCAGCCAGATTTTTATTAATTTTTAACTCATCTCATCGGTGGGTTGTCTGAATGACTACAGTATAAGACATCCCTGTATAATTAGACTAGTTTAGGGTCATAACTGACTCATAACTAGACGTGTTTCTTACAAGGATGCTTATTTCAGTCATAACAGCACAAAAATATCTCACAAAAAGCAGAGACCAAAGGATTATGCACAAATAACTGGACGTTTTTTTTCACTGCAAGCACTTTGTCCAACAGTAATCTTGAAATGCATTGAAGGCAGTGGGTTTGTTTATAAAGCGCTGCTTTGATGGATGTGGTGGTGATGCTTTAAAGATGAATGTGGGGATGTAACTTCTCAAAGAGGGTTAACTGTTCAATGTCAGCATGCTGAAATCCTCTCTGAGAAGCCACACCTCTAAATTAGTATGAACAACATAAAAATCTCGATTAACTCACCAGTCAACCTCACCAACCATTTAGTAGGCTGTTAAAAGACTAGTCAACCATCCTGCCCAGTCAAAAATCAATTAAAAACAATTAGCAGTTATTGTCATGTGTTGTAATAAAAATTCACACACTAACAAAGTGTTTTTTTTTTTTGTTTGAACCAGGTACACACGTATCCTAATGAAGGATATTGACATCCTGAACTCTGCTGGTAAGATGGATAAGATGCGGCTTTTGAATATTCTGATGCAGCTGCGGAAATGCTGCAACCATCCGTACCTGTTTGACGGGGCGGAGCCTGGTCCCCCATACACCACGGACACACACTTAGCCACCAACAGTGGCAAGATGGTTGTGCTGGATAAACTTCTGCCTAAAGTGCAAGAGCAAGGTGAGCAGTGTGTGTGTTTATTAGATTTAAATTGGCAGATATTTAGTCATGTTTTAGTTAGAATGCAGATTAACTTTTTCATGTTTGTGCATTCCTGGATATATGTGTGTGCAGGATCCAGAGTGTTAATATTCAGCCAGATGACACGGATGTTGGATATTCTGGAAGATTATTGCATGTGGAGAGGGTTCGAGTACTGCAGATTGGATGGCAATACACCTCACGAGGCCAGAGAGGTACACATACACTTAACCACACACACACATACAGGTGCATCTCAAAAAATTTGAATATCGTGAAAAAGTATTTTATTTTTTATTGTAACTTATTTAAAAAAGTGAAACTTTCATATATTCTAGATTCATTACATGTAAAGTAAAACATTTAAAAAAAAATGTTTTAATTTTGATGATTAGATCTTACAGCTCATGAAAGTCAAAAATCCAGTATCTCAAAATATTACAATATTTCCTAAGATCAATCAAAAAAAGGATTTGCCAAACAGAAAAATTCAAGTTCTTTAAAGTATGTTCATTTCTGCACTCAATACTTGGTCGGGGCTCCTTTAGCACAAATTCCAGCATCAGTGAGGTGTGGCATGGAAGCGATCAGCCTGTGGCACTGCTGAGGCACTATTGAGCCTTCAGCTCATCTGGATTGTTGGATCGACTGTTTCTCATCTTTCTCTTGAAAATATCCCATATATTCCATATGGGGTTCAGGTCAGGCATGTTGGCTGGCCAATCAATGTGTTCCGTTTTTTTCCGGCATAAAAACATTAATTTAATTTATCTTTTAATTAATGAAAATTAAACACATCTTATTTTTTTGGAAAATAAAGGGGATTTAATATTACAATTAAAACATTGAAAACATATTTTATGATTATTCCTTAAAAATAAGGTTTTAATAATTTTAGTAGGCTATTACGTACATTCTACTGAACAATAGTAATATATTTCTGCCGCAATGTCTACAGTTGAAACCCAAACTTTTATTTTGACGGGTTGCCGTGAATACCTTTAGATTTCTGTGTGAGGATAGTTTTACTCAAATGAAATGGTCAAATGCTCATGAAGTGACTCTCAGAGCAGTTCTGGATATGTTCTGTATTTACGTCAAAGTCTCTTTAAGACAAGTCATGTCACTCGGCGGCCATCTTTGAAACGCCTCTCGGGCATCCAAGTGCAGCTCCTATCACTTTGTATGGGGAAATATCAAATTCTTCAAAACTGTTCACTAAGCTTACGATTAAATTTTATATTTGAAATCACCAATGAAATCGGACAACAACTGTGTCATAAATGTTGTTTCTTTTGCTCAAATAGCGTTATAAAAAGCGTATTTTTTAATAATGCGCAGTCCTGAGCGTGCGTCTCAGAGCGCTGACTGTTTCTATAGCAACCGGGACTTCTAACGGCAGCTGCGCGCTGACTTTACCGATTAGCGATTGGCTCTTTCATTCAGAAGGCGGGGCTTCCTGCGATTGTGCGGCCATATTAAAGGGATAGTTCACCCAAAAATGAAAATTCTGTCATCATTTACTCACCCTCAAGTAGTTCCAAACCTGTATGAATTTCTTTGCTCTGCCGAACACAAAGGAAGATATTTTGAAGAAAGTTTGTAACCAGGCTGTTTTGGGGCACCATTGACTTCCATAGTAGGAAAAAAAATACTATGGAAGTCAATGGTGCCCCAGAACTGCTCTGTTTCCCACATTCTTCAGAATATCTTCCTTTGTGTTCAGCAGAACAAAGACATTCATACAGGTTTGGAACTACTTGAGGATGAGTAAATGATGACAGAATTTTCATTTTTGGGTGAACTATCCCTTTAAACGTTGCATTTTTCCCCATTCAAAACTATTATGAGTGACATGTCTTGGGTATTCTATAGTCTTTGTTTACGTCCTCATTTAGTGAGGCGGCAGACGTAAATATCACCGCAAGCCTCGTGCGCACTTCTGTATGAGTAGCAAACAAAACCGCGCGTCTGCGCCATACATTAACACAGAGACAGGCAGAAGTCATATTTAAATAGTCGTTTTGTGGCTTAATATTTACAAATATTAGTGGGAGTGGGCTCACTTGTGTGTGCGCGTACGTTTGTGTGTGTGTGCGTGTGTATGCATCAGGACGGAACTCCGCTGTGCGGAGACAGAAATAACATGCCGTCGTGTAAATAAGACAAATAACGTAAGGCTATTTAGTTTGTTTAATAAAAGAACAAGGTATAGACCTGTTCTATTGGAATGGTAACTTTAAATGACTTCTGTTGTGATCTGGCGCTATAGAGAAAATAAAATTAAATAAAATGAACTTGAGCTTGGGAGGGCGGGCCGCCCTCCCAAGATAATGGCAGGGGAAACACTGATGAATGAATAAGGAATGTTACGGGACACTTGTCACCTTTTTGCAGAAATGGCCATTTTGGATCCAGAATAGGTCTACAAAAGAAGCTTTAAGGTCTTCCAAAAAACTTTAATGCCTGTGATTCAACATGCAAAAGCTAAGAAATTAAGACGGCAATGAATATTAGTGTCATATTTTTACTGTCGTTCTGTAAAATAAAAAATTAAATATATTTTTTTATGTTAGAGAACAATAGTAATATTATGGTAATATATTTTTAAAATTTTTTAACATTGTTTAACATTTGTAATTGAATTAAATGGTATAGTATTGTATAATTTATATAATAATATAATAATTTATGGTATAGTATTGTCTTTATTCCAACTGTGAATTTTTTTTTAAATAAAAATTGTTTTAAGTTTTTTTTAATGTCAACCTGCAAAGGATTTGCGTTTCATCTACAAAATATTTATTTCTCTAAAGAACTAAAGGTATTGTTTATGGTAGGGGTGCTCCGATCAGATTTTTGAGGCCGATCACAGAAAACAGTATCTGCCGATCTGATCACCGATACCGATCTTTTTAAAGCCATCATTTTATCATGTAGAATTATTTATAGTGATACTCCAATCGGTATTTTTAGACATTTATTCAGTGCCTGAATTTCATTTTTGAAAATGGGGGGAATTCCCGTCTTAGGTGACTCTTGTGAGAGAGATTTTTTAGACTTTTTTCAAAAATATACATTTTTCTCACCTAAATGTTTGATCATCCAGTGCATTTTTGTTTTTACAATTGTGCAATGGTTGCAGAAACGCTTACACACAGCACAAGCCTGATTTCACACAGGAGTCCACTACTGATCCATCCGTTTACCACAAACACTACATTTATCCATTATTTTGATTTCAAATCCAAACATTGTTACTGAAAATGCTTTTTGATTGTGATTCTTTTTTTCTTTTACAGTAATACAATCTTTATAGACATGTTTAAATGCAATAAATATAAGAAACACATTATTCAATGCTTTTTACTTTTGCATTTAGGCTACTTCTAGATTTATATATTAAGTTGCTCAGGCAAGTGGCAAAACATTTAAACTACTTTTCTTATGTTATCACAAACATTCTAAATTAACTTATGACTGGCAGAAACAGTCAGCTCTATTGAATTTTCTTTTGCATTTAAATCTTTATTACAAGCAATCCTGCGGTTTATAAAGAACTTTGCTTTCCATACCTCCATGAGTGCCATCTATTATTGCCTTGTTTATCTAAAAGTGCTCTTTTCCTTTAAACCTAGCCAAAAAGCCACATGTGATGACTCTGAAACACAGTAGACTTTAATTATATGCATTTATAGTGTAATTACTACATTTTCGTGTCAATCCATGTTCATATCTACCGCAAACAATGCACTGTCACTTTAATTCAGAGCGTGCAGAACAGCAAAGATAGACTTGGTGCGGAAAAAATCTCTGCTCTGCAGCAGACGTAAGCTCTGATCCGTTAACATGATGAGCGCGGAAAAATACGCACCATACGCACTGCATACGGAGTAATGCGAACCTGGCGTTATGTGTGTGTGTGTGTGTGTGTGTGCGCGCGCTGCTGAATGGTTAAACACTGGCAAGAATTAACAAGAAAAGCTATTTATAAACTTTAGTAACGATGCGACACTGCCTCTATTGTGCAAGTGACAATTCCTGTGTCAACTATGCAGCGTGCAGCTCGCTTATAATGCAGACGCGATGTGATTTGAAGCCATTTGTGCATTTTGAGAGAGAAAGCGCGCGCGGTGATTAACACAGGCTGTTTATGAAATTGTCTGACAGAAAGTTTCAAATTACTTTATATGTTATTTAATGAATAAATATGAATTGTACCTCAGCTTCAGCATTATAATTATTTCACCCGCGCCAGACAGAGACTGAGACAGTGCTGCTGCATGTCATGCCAAACCTCTCACGGCACGCGCGTTATCAGCTAGAGATCGTTTTTTTGAGATCGGCCTTTTTAGAGACCGCCGATCAAACATCCCCAAGCGATTATCGGCCGATAATGATCGGTACCCGATCAATCGGAGCACCCCTAGTTTATGGTCTGGTAAGAGAAACCAGAACTGCTCTCATTAAATCATGTTTCCCATCTCTAAATACCAAAAGGTATAAAGGAATGATCCACCAAGAGGAAGAAAGGAAATCAACAGGCTTTATAAAATTATGAGACACGTACAGATACTTCACGTGGAATCTCAGCAGAATTTATATAAAGACACTGATTAACCAACCTGGTAGTCATGGAAACCGCTGATCAGTTCTGGGGTGAATGTAAAGTCTGTGGTTACATGGGGATGTTAGACACACTCATAAGCTAAGAATATTCCTGCAAATACTAGACATTAAAAGTGTTACTTTCTTCTTCTATTAGTTTCAAATCTAACAACCAGTTTGCCTGTTTTTAATGTTAACGAATTTTAAGTAATATTGTGTAGAATAAGAAGCTGTTTGATTTCATTCATCATGTGCAAATTTGTTGTACATGTAAAAGTCAGTTGCATACGTAAATCGCTTTTTGTATATGTATATGCCACTGACCACCCTAATAGACTACTAATGATAAGTAGACCATATGAATTATAATTATATAAGTGGTTCAAGTAAATAATTTCTGTCTCTCTTAAATGTTGTCTTTTTTTTCCCTGTCCTTCTATCTCTGTTGTTGTGTGTTAGCAAGCCATAGATGCTTTTAATGCCCCGAACAGCAGTAAATTTATCTTCATGCTGAGCACACGGGCAGGTGGGCTGGGAATTAATTTGGCTACAGCTGACGTGGTGATTCTCTACGACTCAGACTGGAATCCACAGGTGGACCTGCAAGCCATGGTGAGAATCACAACACACATACACACACACACACACACACACACACACACACTACAAAACCAAGCTCAGTAAACTTTATGATTGTGAGCCTCAGAGAGGTGCCAGCATTCTTTATGACTGTTGTTTTAAATGGTTGTTGTTGTGCTGTGTACCTTATTTTAGGACCGTGCTCACCGTATCGGACAGAGGAAACCAGTAAAAGTGTTCAGGTTGATCACAGACAACACAGTGGAGGAGAGGATTGTGGAGAGAGCAGAGATGAAGCTACGCCTGGACTCTATAGTGATTCAGCAGGGTATGAACACACTAGGAGTAAAACAGTTCCTGCTGAGAAAAAAATTATTCCTTACGCTTCAGTCTCTCTACGATTCTCATGTCTAATGACACCTTTAAAAACATAAATATTAAACTATGAATTTTAAGGTGTCCATGTTTTAAAAGTAATTACAGTAATTCTCTCTCTCTGAATGGCTGTAATGGCAGAGGGGAAATGGATTTAACAGTCAATTAAACAAAAAAACTCAAACTTCGTATTGCAAATGTGTAATTATAAGTAATTTGCATTACTTAAAAGAAAACAAAACTCTACAGATGGTTTGCAAATTGTAGATGCTAATAGATTTCTCACTGGAGCAGTTTTTGAACTAGTATTTGATGCATGAGTTTGGTGTGTGATGTTGAAACCTAGTGGTATTTACTAGTGGCCAGTGTGTCGTGATGATCTTTGACAGTAGCACTATTCATATGTTCACTACTGTTCAAAAGTTTGGGGTCAGTATGTATTTTTTTTTTTTTTTTTTATAAAATACTTTTATTCAGCAAGGGTACATTAAATTGATCAGAAGTGACAGTAAAGATTCATAATTATAGTAAATGTTTCTTGAGCATCAAATCAGCATACAACCCGAATTCTGGAAATGTTGGGACGTTTTTTAAATTTGAATAAAATGAAAACTAAAATAATTTCAAATCACATGAGCCAATATTTTATTCACAATAGAACATAGATAACATAACAAATGTTTAAACAGAAATTTTACAATTTTATGCACAAAATGAGCTCATTTCAAATTTGATGCCTGCTACAGGTTTCAAAATAGTTGGGACGGGGGACATGTTTACCATGGTGTAGCATCTCCTCTTCTTTTCAAAACAGTTTGAAGACGTCTGGGCATCGAGGTTATGAGTTTCTGGAGTTTTGGTGTTGGAATTTGGTCCCATTCTTGCCTGATATAGGTTTCCAGCTGCTGAAGAGTTTGTGGTCGTCTTTGACGTATTTTTCGTTTAATGGTGAAAGATCTGGACTGCAGGCAGGCCAATTCAGCACCCGAACTCTTCTACTATGAAGCCATGCTGTTGTAATAGCTGCAGTATGTGGTTTTGCATTGTCCTGCTGAAATACACAAGGCCTTCCCTGAAATAGATGTCTTCTGGAGGGGGAGCATATGTTGCTCTAAAACCTTTATATACATTTCAGCATTCATAGTGCCTTCCAAAACATGCAAGCTGCCCATACCGTATACACTTATGCACCCCCATACCATCAGAGATGCTGGCTTTTGAACTGAATGCTGATAACACGCTGGAATAACACCTCTTTACCTCAGAGGACAAGCCGTCCGTGATTTCCAACAAGAATGTCAAATTTGGACTCGTCTGACCATAGAACACTTTTCCACTTTGAAACAGTCCATTTTAAATGAGCCTTGGCCCACAGGACACGACAGCGCTTCTGGACCATGTTCACATATGGCTTCCTTTTTGCATGATAGAGCTTTAGTTGGCATCTGCAGATGGCACAGCGGATTGTGTTTACCGACAGTGGTTTCTGGAAGTATTCCTGGGCCCATTTAGTAATGTCAATGACAGAATCATGCCGATGAGTGATGCAGTGTCGTCTGAGGGCCCGAAAACCATGGGCATCCAACAAAGGTCTTCGACCTTTTCTCTTATGCACAGAGATTTCTCCAGTTTCTCTGAATCTTTTGATGATGTTATGCACTGTAGATGATGAGATTTGCAAAGCCTTTGCAATTTGACGTTAAGGAACATTGTTTTTAAAGTATTCCATAATCTTTTTACACACTCTTTCACAGATTGGAGAGCTTCAGCCCATCTTTACCTCTGAGAGACTCTGCCTCTCTAAGACATCCCTTTTATAGCTAATCATGTTACAGACCTGATGTCAATTAACTTAATTAGTTGCTAGATGTTCTCCCAGGTGAATCTTTTCAAAATGTCTTGCTTTTCAGCCCTTTGTTGCCCCCCTGCCAACTTTTTTGAGACCTGAGCATCAAATTTGAAATGAGCTCATTTAGTAGATAAAAGTGTAAAATTTCTCAGTTTAAACATTTGTTATGTTCTCTATGTTCTATTGTGAATAAAATATTGGTGATTTGAAAGTCTTTTAGTTTTCATTTTATTCAAATTTAAAAAACGTCCCAACATCTCTGGAATTCGGGTTGTAGAATGAGTTCTGAAGGGTCAATGATAACTTGAGTAATGTCTGCTGAAAAGCTTTGCCATCACAAGAATAAATTAAATTTCAGAATATATTAAAGTAGAAAACAAATTATTTAAATTAAATTGTAATAATATTTCACAATATTACAGTTTTACTCTTTGATTTTTTTTATCAAATAGATACTTTGTGAGCATAAGTTAAAAAAAAGACTTAATAAGAACATTAAAAACATTTAAAAAAAATTACCAACCTCAAACTTTTGAATTGTAGTGTGTTTTCTATACACCATATCCCATGAATAAATGTTGATGTCTCACAAGAAGTATTATATTTTTTTACTTGGAATTTAACAGTTTGGTGCATTAACAACCAATTGCAGTTTTAAAAATGGGTCATTAGTGTCATTTACCCAACAATTAAAATGTGTTAAAACTTGAGAAATAAAAAAAACGGTCAAGTAGCCTTTGTGCCCAGTCTTATGATGTGTTAAACAACAGTGATGTGCTGTTATTTGTGCTCTTACAGGACGTCTGATTGATCAGCAGAATAAACTGGGGAAGGATGAAATGCTACAAATGATTCGACATGGAGCTACACACGTGTTCGCCTCTAAATACAGCGAACTAACAGATGAAGACATCGACACCATTCTGGAAAGAGGCGCCAAGAAGGTGAGTGGACACAAACAAATTAGATTAGACTGAAAACTATAAAGTTGGTTAAATTCACTGGTTAACTCCTTAATAGCTTCAGATTCAAATTCTGAAGGCATTCATATTCAAACTGATGAATATAAATAAAACCCATCAGATTTTCTTCACATCATGAGAATTTTCCACTCTTACCCTCTGGCTGATTCTATATAACCCTGTTGAACTCTCTTTGATGGCTGTTCTTCCTCTCAGACGGCAGAGATGAACGAGCGCTTGAAGAAACTCGGCGAGAGCTCGTTGAGGAACTTTACCATGGACACGGGCGGCACCGAGACCAGCCTTTACAACTTTGAGGGAGAGGATTACAGAGAGAAACAAAAAGTTAGTGTCTGTGTGGAGGTTTACTGCGTGGGAATCGATTCATATTTGTGTATAATGCAGCTCTGAGGTGCATCGGAGTCTATCAGTGTGAGAGTTTGTGTGAAGCTGAAAGCGTAGTGTATGTGTGTGTTTAAGTGTGTTTTAAAAAATGATGTGTGTTGTGCAGCCAAGTTTGATCGAATGGATCGAGCCTCCTAAGAGAGAAAGGAAGGCCAATTATGCTGTAGATGCTTACTTCAGAGAAGCTCTGCGAGTCAGCGAACCAAGAGCCCCGAAGGTAACACACGTGCACGGTTTAGACACTGAAATGATTTTTTTGTCAGTGCTACTCATGACTGCATACTCTAATGCAAGTACAGTGTACACAAGCCTACTACACAATAAATAATGTTCTCAGATCACTGTTTTCATCAGACTGACGGCTGCACTGGAGACAGTGAGTTAAAGTAAACAGTAGTAGTAACTCAGCTGAAGGGCGCTGTATCATCATGTATTGGACGGACGTAATGGATAAAGGGTTGAAACACAAAGGTTGCAGGTTCAAACGCTGACTCAGAAAATGACCTCATGAACTGGACGTTCTTCATCTGTCTGTCCTGTCACTGCTGTGCCCTTGAGAGAGACATTTAACTCTAGATTGCTCCTGAGGGACGGTTTGTTCGAATAGTGTACTGTAAGTCATAAAAAACATCAATAAGGATAAAAGTGGCTACTAAAGAAGAAGTAAATGCAGTGTTCTACTTCCTGTTGTAGGGGATCATTGCACCTTTGATGCAGCTTCTTAATATATATAGTTGTTTTAATCAAATTTGTAAATTGTAGTGTCAGTTTTATCACAGTTACTGGTGTTTTTATAAATTTATATTCATAAAACTACCATCTATTTTATTATAAAATATATAAATATGATGTGTACGATACATTTTGTTAATGTATTTTACAATATATTTTGATTTTCTGCTCATAAACTCATTATTTATAACACTCTTCTATTTTATGTTGTACTGTCAGTGCTGTTATTGTTAACGAAAACAAACTATTAAAAATCATCTTTGTTCATTGAAATAAATCTGAATATTATTATGAAAAACTTAAAAAAGTAGAAATGTTTTCTTGGCAACTAGCTGAAATAAAATAAATTTAAGTTGTAGTACTAAAATTACTATAGCTAAATATAAAAAAGTAAAAAAGCTAATAAAAAGACAAAAGCACAACAGAATTACTCTTACACTAAAATTAGTGTATTAAAATATTAATAAATACTGTAATAGTATATAAATAATACTAAAATTGCATCAGACAGTCCCACCAATCATCGATTTTACTGGATCTAGATTTTATGTTGAGAAAAATAACTCAAAAACCAACAACCATTGGGAAAATTATATTCTGTTGCTATTTGCGAGGGCAGAGTAAACTAGCTTTAATATTGCCTGGACCTTAAAAAACAAAACAAAACAAAAAAAAAATTTCTAGCAAATGTGATGGAAGTTGATAGTTTATAAAGTGATAACCCTGTCAGCAAAATACTTACAGCAGGGAGCCAGTAAACCTCAATTTTAATGAATATCATTAAATTAAATTGAAAACCAAATGAGTGTTTTGATTAAAGTGAAGTGTCCGCTAGATAAAGATGCATCTGCCAGGAGCATAACAATGTTTTGTCATTATACAGTACATATCAAGAATCACACAGATGGTTGCATGAAAATATCTGCACAACAAGTGTATGTGGAGAGATCATAAAAAGTGTGTGTGTGTGTGTGTGTGTGGATGTGACCCAGGCTCCTCGGCCTCCAAAGCAGCCCAACATCCAGGACTTTCAGTTCTTTCCACCACGTCTCTTTGAGCTGCTGGAGATGGAGATTCTTTACTACAGGAAAACCATCGGATACAAGGTGAGCGCTTTCTGTACGTCATGATTGTATTGAATATTCCTGTACAGTCTGCTCAAGCTTTTGCTGATGAAGCATGTGATCTAAAGCAGTGTGTGACCGTGTACGTGTGTTTATTGTAGGTTCCACGTAATCCAGATATCCCGAATTCAGCACAGGTCCAAAAAGAGGAACAAGCAAAGATAGACGAGGCCGAACCCCTCACACCTGAAGAGACAGAGGAAAAAGAGAAACTACTCACACACGTACACATAATCATCCTCTCTGCCACTCACTGACACATTCATACACACTTATAAATGTGCTAAGTACAGAGCAGAGCTACAGCAGAATGTTTTTTTTCCCCCAAGGGCTTCACAAACTGGAACAAGCGTGATTTCAATCAATTTATTAAAGCTAATGAGAAGTATGGTCGTGATGACATTGACAACATCGCCAGAGAGGTAGAGGGCAAGACGCCTGAGGAAGTCATGGAATACTCCGGTACAGTACAACTAAACACAAGCCTAACATCTATAGAAATAACACACTAGGATTGTCCACTAGTTGATGATTTGCTTGAACTAAATGGTCTTATGGAACCCTGTATAATTTGTCTTGTTTTGGGTTCTTGTGACCAGATAAAAAAAAAAAAAAAAGAGTAATAACAAGGAAGAATATATTAAAATATGAAACATAGTAAGATGAGAAATGATGATAGCAATAATTAACAATACATTTAATATTTAATATTATTAGAATAAAATTGCTGTCATCTTATCTTATTAATTTCAGTACTTGAATTTTAATACTTAAAAAGTTGATTTTACTGCAAACTGCTAATTAAAGCATTTAAAAAAAAAACACGAAATAATAAAAAAATATTTAAGGAAAAATGATGGAAAAAATGCAGCAACTTTGCTAATCGACTAGTCTGTTGTTGGGCACGTAGTAGACCATCGTGACTCATCCCTATTGTACACTTTACAGCTGTATTGACCACACACATATAAACATGCATAAAATACTCCAGTAACTACACCACGCAAGAAAATATTTCACTGCTGTAATAACTACACACGCCTTACACATTGTTTGTCGTTATAATAGCGGTGTTTTGGGAACGCTGTAATGAGCTGCAGGATATTGAGAAGATCATGGCTCAGATAGAGCGAGGAGAAGCTCGCATCCAGAGACGCATCAGCATCAAAAAAGCCTTGGACGCCAAGGTCAACCTTTCAAAAACTTGCCATGAGATTCAATTATGTTGTTGACAAGCCAGTTTTTCTTTAATGGCTGCTGAATTATGATTGTGTGGTAGCTTAGTATTCCTTGCTTTTGATGATTTGCAACCTCAGTATAAGGCAATAAAGTCTCAGCCTTATCACGCGAAGCAAGAAACTTTCAGAGAAAATTACATTTTTGATGCAATAATAATTAGTAAATATTACTTGTTTGATGACGTGTGTTTGGTGTACTTGTAGATAGCGCGGTACAAGGCTCCGTTCCACCAGCTCCGCATCCAGTATGGCACAAACAAAGGAAAGAACTACACAGAGGTGGGTGCAAATGAGAGAGTTAGTTTGTGTGTAGTGTGTGTACGAAGAACCTAAAATATGGAAACTTTTCTTTGTGTGTGTGTGTCTGCAGGAGGAAGACAGGTTTCTGATTTGCATGTTGCATAAGATGGGCTTTGATAAAGAATATGTCTATGAAGAACTTCGACAGTGTGTACGGAACGCTCCACAATTCAGATTTGACTGGTTCATCAAATCCAGGACTGCCATGGTGAGAACTCTTTAGAGCCAGCACTCCCACACTCTCAGAAAGAAAGGTACCAAACTGTCACTGGGCTAATATGTACACTTTAGGAAAAGTGCTAATATGTATCTTTAAGATGCTAATATGTAACATTTAAGGGTAAACATGGTGCAAAGATGTACCTTTAAGCTTTTGTACCTTAGGGTACTATCCCAGTGACACATTTTTTTTCTGAGAGTGCCCAGTCATAGGCAACTTGGAAATATCAGGGGATGTTTTTGTTAAAAATTCATTACAAGAAACTGTTCTCTGCAAGTATATTTGCTGTCATAAAAAAGTAAAAAAAACAATCCTCATCCAACAATCAAAAACAACTGGAAAATCAATGGAAAAATAATGACACTTGTTACCTGGAGATGTATTCAAAAGGTGTGGAAATTAAATGAATTACAGTTTATATATATCATTTATTCAGACACCTTCAACATTTTTCACATTATCAAAGTCTATTCGCTGTAGTTTAGAAAATGGTTATAAAATATGACAAGAACTCCGTGTTAAACTGTGTCAGAACAGATTCATCTTGATAATGCCATCTGTGGTGTAAAAAGGTCGGATTAGAAATTAAAGAAAAAACACCCACATTTTTAATCAGTTTTACTGGCAGTCCACTAGTCCAGAAGAATTTTGGGTATATGCCAGTTTGCTTTATTTTGCTATCCTCACTTATATAAATGAACTGTAGTGTCCTGCACCCACTAGTAAAAAAATATAAAAAATTATATCTGGTGTCTGAATAATTTTTGGTTTGACTGTATATAGGGGAGACTTTTAAAAAAGGGACATTAAATGTCAGTTGCAAAGCCTTCTTTTAGAGGCATCACCACATGAAAAAAGATTAATAAAGAGTCTAAAAGGAACCTTCATTTATTATTAATATTAGGGTTATGTAACAGTTATCGTCAGCTCACATTAGAAGTGAATGGGAAATCTAATATGGATATAATTCTGTGGTTGTGCATGTGTGTAGGTTTACTTAGCTGTACTTTAGGGACAGCATTGTCCCCAGAAGTGAACTGAATGTGACAAAGTTTCAAAAAGTGGAAAAAGGTTCATAGATTCTTTAAAGTGCAAAAAATAATACTTTTATGGTTTGGGTTAAGATTAGTCTGTAGTGTTTATGTAAAAACAATAAAATAAAAGATGAAAGCCTGTGGAATGTTCTCATTTAGACAGCCGAGTAAATGTGTATGCGTGTCTCACACAAATGCAAAACTCAGTTTTTTAATCACATTAGATCCAGGGATGTTTTTCAGGTCATATTGGCGTGTGTGTTTGTGAAAGCGTGTGGGTGCAGATGCTTGTGTGATGCCTGAAAGGAATTGTAAAAGTCGATGAGATGTGATGTATAACTCTTGTGCTGAGATGATGAAAGAGTTTCCTTGCGTGTGTTTTGTCTGGTTTGCTAGGAGCTGCAGCGCCGCTGTAACACGCTCATTTCTCTCATTGAGAAAGAGAACATGGAGATAGAGGAGAAAGAGCGCGCTGAGAAAAAGAGAAGAACACCCAAAGGACAATCAGTAATATTTCCTGTCTTCTTTCTTTTCGCTCCATCTGTTGTTGTGCTCCGTGCTTCACCTCCCCAGAGACTTTCTCTCTAGTTCGGAATCACACTTGAACAACTGAACAAGAACAACATGCAAATGATCAAAATTCCCCTCAGATTTACTGTCCGCAGTATAGTATATCCCACTGACGATTTCAAACCTGTCTGTCTGTCTATGTATCTTGTCTATCTATCAGAGCATGTGCATGGTGAGTTGTAAAGATTTTGCCTGGAGCAAGGAGCGTTTTTTTCCTTTTTTCTGCCTCTTCTCCCTTGCTTCAGTACCGTTCCATCACATGCTAACTGCCTATAATGTCAGCAAGATCGATCTATCTATCTATCTATCTGTCTGTCTGTCTGTTGGTCGGTCGATGTCTCTGTCTGTCTATCTATCTGTCTGTCTGTCTGTCGGTCGATGTCTCTGTCTGTCTGTCTGTCTATCTATCTATCAGTCGGTCGATGTCTCTGTCTGTCTATCTATCTATCTGTCTGTCGGTCGGTCGGTCGGTCGATGTCTCTGTCTGTCTGTCTGTCTGTCTGTCTATCTATCTGTCTGTCTGTCTGTCTGTCTGTCTGTCTCTGTCTCTGTCTGACTGTCCTAAAAACATGCTGTTTGTTTCATCTTGTCACAGGCTCACAAGCGTAAAGCCGAAGTGTCATCTGACAGGAAAGAGAAGAAATCTCGTACCTGACTCCTGTGCCCGCAGCTCTTTGCTCCCCATTACGAAGCACTACAATAATCAGACGCCTCTCTACAGCATTTTGACGTTCTGTTTTTATTTGTTATATCTGTGACTCAACACCAGTTTCTTAAAATATACATGTAAATTTTTAGCAAAACAAAAGCTTTTTCGGGACATCAAAATACTTCCATATCATATTGAATTTTGTCCCACGAGCTGCATACTTGTTGGCAGCTACGCAACGTTTTGCTAAAGCTTGTTTTTATTAAGCATTTTTTCAAAATGTTCCTTGTTCATTTCATTTATTTAGCATGCTAAATAGGGGTTCTGAAGCCTGTTCTGATCTTGTTTGTGTTTTATAAATGAAAATCTTTTTGCCTGAGACTCTGTTATTGTATGTTTAAGGTCTCTGTGATCTGCACCTTAATCCATGTGATCAGTAGCTTTGCACATCCAGTCTTCTTAAGCTCTTTTATACATTCATGTGCCATTTTAATGTTGCATTTAAGCTATTTTACACATTATTGTTTGCACTCGTTTGAACCTTTCCTGATCTTTATATGTACAAGTCCAGTATTATTAAAAAACTAAATTGGTTGGTTTTGTTTATATCTTATTAATGTTTATATGCTTATGTGGAATGTGGAAGAGAAACTGCCACTTTGACTTCACAAACTTTGCATAATGGAGATAAAAAGCTTGAGAACAAGCAATGAAAGCTTTCTCTTTTACACTGAAAATGACTTAAAGTGACCCAAGTAGCCAAAACCAGACTGAGTGACCTGCAAACCATAATACTTTTTTTGTGTGTTTATTTTTTAACGAGTATATAATGAAAAAGAAGAAAGATAAATAAAAAATTGGTCAAAATTCTGACCTTTGACAAGCAAAAGTCAGAAAAGACCTGTCAGTGTCAGTATTGATTTCACTAAAAACAAAACGAATAACAAATAATGTCTCCAAAAAAATAAATAAAAGACAAATTTTGCTAATAAATCAAATTGATTTACTTGAAATATGGTAGATTATAAAACTTGAAAACGTTATAACCTGCCTGCACTCGAGGACCTTTCCCAATCCCGCCCCCTAATTGTTCCGAGCTGTCCTGTCATAAATATTTATAATAAAATAGAAAAGAAAAGTGCGAGGTGACAGTGGCTGTAGTACCGCAGATCTCGCCACATGGGTGCGCTGTTGTACTTTCTCTGCCTGGCGCGCCACAGCGCATTCTCTCTCTGCTCGGCTGTTTAGTGTGCACCAGGCGCCCTCACAGTTTCTGTCACACACTCAGACAACGTGAGTACTGCAACCGGTTGTCTTAAAGGCACGAAGAAACACCTGAACGAGCAGAGACGAGCTGCTGGCCGGTATCTCTCTCTGAGCACATCATTGGTTCCGGTGACATCCGTTACCATACCGCACTGATGACATCTTATTTAAGCGCGCAGCAGACGACAAGACAAGAAACCTGTGCTATCAGGTGAGAGCTTTGGTTCAACAGCACTAAACAAAGTCTCTCTATTTCCCCCTGCCGCTTTCTCTATCGCCGCCTCTTCACTGCTTTATATAAAAATGGGGGGTTTCAAATTGAATTTGCAGCCGGTGTGTGTGTCTCATTCACACCTATAGGGTTTATGCAAGGCACACACTCTCACACACACAGTCATTAGTACCCAAATGACCCGCTGTGACAGAACTGCAGTCACACTCTTGCATTCTGCTTCCTGCTCACTGGCCCAGAAATCCAATCTCCCCCATCATCCATCTCCGTGTGTGTGTGTGTGTGTGTGTGCAGTGTGTGTCTTGAATGCAGGTGTTAATGTGTTTTGTTTCTTATCTCACTCAACCAAACACACTACACAAAAAATATGCAGCTCAGAAAGAGCAAGAAAGGAGTAGTACACTCTGCAATGTTCACTCTTCTGTTTCACTGGGGACAGGAACAAGTAAAACTGTGAGTATGAACGTAATGTCTTCATTTTCAAAAGACGATTTGAGACTTACAAAATGAAATATGCTCTGAAGTTGAACAGAGGCTGTTTACCACAAAATGCTTCCCTGGTAATGTATTCTCGCAGCCCCGTGCTGTTCAGAGCTGTCTCTCTTTACTAACTGCTGTTAATTTGGCATTGTCTAATAAACTGTAGCTCATTGCAACTATGAAAATGAATATAATGATATGTGTGAGTTTGAGTGTTTTGATTGACATCACTGATGTTATTTACTGATGTCATTGGTTCTTGTGTGTCTTGTACTCAATCACAAAGGCACAAGTTTGAATATGCTTAACCTCTTATGGAAATATTACTCATTTAAGTAGCTCCATATAATGTCTGATAGGAATGAAATTGAGGCTGTGAGGGACAGAAGTACAGTGCGTTCATTGGATTGTTCTGTCGTTTAACAACACGCCGAATGTTCAGCTGACCAATGGTCTTTCTGAAAGTGGAGACAAACTCCTTAAAACAGTTTTGAAAGTTGAGCACGATCTAGGACCTTTATACGGTGCGTGACATTGAAAAGACCGTACAGTCCATCCCTCACAGCCTCGTTTTCATCCTTGTTAAATTCAATATGGAGTCTAACCTGATTAAAGTCTATAACGTCTTGTTCTGGGTTTTAAATGTCACCGCAGTATTAAATTTGTGTCAGAGGATTGCATTGTTCTTTAGCTAAAAACTAAAATGTAAAATGTTCCAATGAATTTAATAAAAAAAAGTCTGTCATGTTCTCATTACATTTTCATTTAGCTACTTTTCATTTTCAGTTTTGCATTGGAAACAAATGGATTTTTTCCCTCAGTATTTGTAAACTGTGGTTCACATAATGACAAAAGCACTATATCCAATTTTATATTACTATTATATTCAAGCTCTCAAATAATAGCTTGGGGTTAACTGCAAGTTTGTCATCACCATCAGAGATGCCAAAAAAGGTATATAAAATTGATATATAATAGTATATTGATTTACTGTCACTTTTGATCAATTTAATGCATCCTTGATGAGCAAAAGTATGAGTATATAAAAAGATATGACAGTAAAACATTTATAATGCTACAAAAGATTTCTACTTCAAATAAATGCTGTATTTTTTATTTTATATTAAGAAAAGAATCCTAAAATACACAAAAATATTAAACAGCACAAGTTTGAAACATTGATAATAATAAGAAATGTTTTTCGAGAATCAAATCAGTATATTAAAATGTTTTCTGAAGGATCATGTGACAATGAAGACTGGAGTAATGGCGTGCTGAATAATATGTTAGGTTTAAGTAAATAATAAATATATAAATTATGGCAAAGAGCAGCATGAACAAGTTAATGCCTGAATCAAAATGTTCATTTTTTTGGTCAATTATTCCTTTAAAGTTTAGACACTGAATTAAAGTTACCACAGATATACAGAACACACTGTATAAAGGTCGTAGACCACATCATTATTTGAACTCACAACTTTCAAAACTTTTTTGTCTACTGAATGTCTCTGGTCAGCTGAATATTCAGCATGCTGTTAAATGACAGTGCAATCCATTGAACGCTCACAGCCTCAATTTCATTCCTGTCGTAAATTAAATATGGTGCTATCCTGACTAAGGTCTATTTTCCTGTAAAACTTGTATAGACAAACAATATGAGGGGACATAATCCCTCGTCCAGTTCATAATCCTGTCTACACCCTTAGTAGTAATTACATCTTTCCACCAAATACCACAAGAGCATCATTCATAAACCACAGACGTTCTTGCTTACAGTCACAAGGGAGAGTTGTAGTTCCTGCACCCCACCAAGCCTTTTCCCAAATAATCATTATGCACTGATATTTTTTTCTGTAAAAAAAATAAATAAATCTGTTTCAGCCACTGATGTTGCATTTATAGCATTTATTAAAATAAGTTTTAACTGCGATACACTTAATGTGAAAGGACCTTGAAACACTAGTGTTAACAGCTTGTGCTAATTGGCTTGGAGTAATTTGTTTATCCAGCTGTACAAATGAGACACGGGTGTGCCACAGGGACACCGCGTCTCTCCGAGTAGAACGAAAGGACCAAACACAGATTTTGAAGTTTGTTGCCATGGATGCAGCTTACCTCCTGTGAATGACTGTTTAAAAGTAGTTTGAATGACGCTTGTAATGAATCCGTTTCCTTAATTCACCTTCTAAGAAGCATCTGCTGGGAATTGTTTGCTGTGAATAACTTCTGTCCACCATATCTTTAGAATCATTTGTTCAACATATTCTTTGTAGGCTTGTCTGTTCCTGCATGGATGATCAATAAATCAGCGGCCCTACAGATAGAATGCAAGAAAGAAACTGAGAAGACCAGCATCTCAAGACAAGATAAGGCCATAAGAGGCAAACCAGTGAAATTCTGGTAAGATTTGCTTACACTGCAAAATAATTTAAACAACAAATATAGCACGAAAATTACACTAGCCTCGGACGGCACGGCCACGGATCATCCAGAGTCTGTTCAATGACTGCCTGTTGCATATTGCATGCAAAAATGGCAAGTGGTGTAATTCATTTCAGATAAACTTGCCTAAAAACGTTTTTAAAAAAAAAACGTATTGATGGATTGATTTTTAATGTCAGTCAAGTGATCTCTTGCCTACTAATTGGGCAGTTCTTGGTCAGACAAAGCTGTAGTGAGAACTAGACTTCATGCCGCAGGCCAAAAGTCTGGATACACTTGTATTTACACTGGAATAGGATTGAATCAATACCAAAATTCTGGCTTTAGAAAGATATAAGCCTCTGGCACCTATTTATCAATACTAAATCAATGCCCACGGAGGTTGTCAAACTTTTTAATGTCATGGACCCCTAAATATTATGATCCCCCTTGGGACCCCTTCATAAAATATAAAATACAGCTATATAATTTCATGTATAAAGACAAAAATTTTAATATGATCATTTAAATATATGTTACTGTATTTGGAAAGTATTCATTTCTATTAATGTTGTGAATAGAATCAATTAGTTTCATGGTTTCTGACTAGTTCTTACATTTTAAATTATTATTATTATTATTAGATTTTTGCATAATTTTTCCTCTACATTTTTCTATGGGCTTTGCAGTCCCTTGGGGATCCCCGTACCTTAGTTATAAAACCCCTGCCTTAAAAAAAAACAGGACAAAATAACAAAATGAATGCTCACAAGTATATATAAAAATGAAACACTCCTGTCAAACTCTACATAAAACAACAGCCACAATAATAACAATTACTATTATTATATTTAATAATAATATTAAATATATTAATACAATAATCATTAAAATAATAAGTAATCCGAAAAATATATAAAAATGTATTTCCATAAAGCAACAACAGTAATAATATAATAAAGAAATTATTGATCATCATCATTATCTACACCTGATATATATGAGTTATGTTATCCTTATGTAGCTTATTCTTTTACAAAATGCTTGATTGGTTGGATTTGTCAAATAGACAGAAGAAAAGCCTTGAGGACTTTGTAATTATGTAGTATACAGTAGTCCTAATTATGACTTATGAACCGATCAAACTCTATTAATATATTTAACTATTCTATAGTCCTTCGTCATGGATTTTGTCTTCATCATATTCTGTCTTGTATTCAGTGACGGATGCATTTAGACCATCAGATTTCTTCACAGCAGGGATAATATGCTCTTTATCTCTGCGTTTGGAAGCTCGTTTAGTCTTATTAAAGGTTAGAGCTTGTTCTCTGTAGCCCTTTGTAGGAAAAACGAGCTGCGGCTGTCAGACGCAGAGTCCCTGAGCGCATGCCGAGCGCCTGTGCTCGCGACGCTGCAGTTAAGTACGTGATCCGCCGAGGAAAGTAGGGCATTTTCAACACTGACATTTACGTGGATTAATTATAAATATCTCATTAAATGAAAAACATCTCTTCAGTGGCCTTGTGTTGACAAATTAATCTTTTGTCAACATTTTCCACGCTTCACATGATCACACTGTGTGAAATGGAGAACTGTTGTATAACAAGTACCAAAGTTAATGGAATGATATCGTACCACTGTAATTTTTACCATATTCATGTTATTTTTATTGTTAAAGCGGGTATTTTACCTTAAATGTGGGAGGCTTTCCTTGTGAGCTGTTTCCAGTTATTTTAGCTATACAAACAGTTAGAGATGCATTAAAATAAAAAAATCTGGGCTGAAACCGAAACCAAAAATCATGCAAAATTGTCGCTGTAACTGAATTAATTGCAGAAATAAATGTATTTCTGGACTTTATGCAACTACAGTGCCAGCTGGATACCTTTGTCCATATAAGGGATTTCCTGGAAAGTCTTTTTTTATTACTTCCATGAGTCTAGCTTGTGGACTTTCTGCACAAGGGTGCCCTCCAGTGTCGAGTATAAATAAAACATCACACTGAGAGTTTAACGCTCCATAATGGTGCTGCTGCTACTGTAGATTATTGTGCAGAGCCGATCCTCCCTATACGCAGAAACACCAGAAACACCAGGGGGCCCCCTTGCTCTCAAAGATGTTTTAATTTTAGTTTCGTTTTTGAATTTGGCCAGTGGTTATGAAAACATGATTTCATAAGATAATTTCTTTTAATGTGGTGCGCTATCACCCTCTCTGCGTAAACATCAGTCAAATCATGTAACGTGAATGTCGTACAGTCTCTTTCGAGACGGAGTGAAACACGGACAAATGCGTTTCATTCATTTTTTTCACCCCCCCCCCCAAATTGGTATTTATCGTAATCATTAACACACTGGTTTGTCGTGCAAATAGTTTTACTGTTAACTGCATTTCATTATTGTTCTAGTTATTTACTGGTTAATGAATTGGAAGTGTCTGAATATAAAGCAACCTACTGGAAATAAATGTTGATTCTCATGCAAGACATACGTATATTTACATACTTTTTAATGAAGAAATACATCCAGAATGATTAAACAAATACACCTTTGTGACATAAAAAAATAAAAATAAACTAAACACTCTTGTAAGAGAGGACTAGAGAGACCAAAATAACACTGTTTTCATAAATGCCAGTTTTCATTCCCACTACATACATGGGTGGGCCCCTCTTACGGTTTTCTTCTTCCTTTCTCTTACATTCTTTTCCCCATCTTCAGCAAAACTTTGTGTGTAGTGTGAGTGTGGTCTTTTCTTGCCTGTTCAATAACTCAGCCTCAATAATGGAAACGGCACGGTTCTCTTTCCGCCCACAATGCAGCAGTGCGTTCACTGGCTGCCCGTGTCCACCGGTCTAAGAGCGGCCATGTGCTTTCTCTGATAATGTTTAGGCTGAACAGCTGGTCCTAGATCAGAGCGCCACATCACGCCGCAGGACATTTCATCAGGAGAGACCACAAAGAATGGGAGTCAGAAAATCAAAGGCTTGTCAGCTTTTAGAGGACAATGTCATTTCTTTCCTATAAAAACATTGCGGCCCCCCGTCGCACGGATGTGAGACCGAGAAACAAAGTGAAATCTGTAAACAGCACAAGTCGATAAGGGGGCTCTGGGCTGACCTGATCATGTGTGACCCCCTGTCGGGCGCATCAGTGGTTCCCATGGCAACCGAGTGTCTGCAAGTTGACTTCTGCTTCCACAGTCGATGGCTCTCTCTCTCTCGCTCTCTGTAATGTCATACCTTAAATGGGGATGACTAATTACTAGAGTTAATTAATTTAACGTGTGTTTGCATGCATATGAGGTGTTTGCCTTACTTGGAGTTTAAGTGATTGCATTTTTGTGAGTGTGTGACAAAGATGGAGTGTGTGTGTGTGTGTGTGTGTGTGTGTATGTATGCCTGGCCATGCAGACTTGGCTAATCCCTGATCGTGAGATGGCAGAGAATATGCTGGATTTCTTAAGGCTGCCTTCGTTCCATGTCAATAAATAATGCCAAAACTCTCTCTCTCACACACACACAGTTCCACACACAGTAACATCACTTCCCCATTTACATTCTGTTTCCAGTATGAACAAAATGTAATTTTCTGTTCATAAATGTCCCATGTCTCCATCAGTCATAAACATGCAGGAACATTCTCTTGATATTCGGCAGCAGACAAAGCCACTGCTTTTAGCCCGAATGGAAATATATGTTAATGTGTGCATGCAATTAGGTGAAAAAGAGATAAAAAGAGAGAGAGAAAGTCTGAAAATATGGATCGCTTAATGTGTATGCATTGCAATTAGAAGAGAGGGAACGAAAGGGACAGAGAGAAAGAGAGAGGGAGTTCTGAATCCTCGCTCCCTCCTTCTCTCATTAACATTATTTCGTGCATAAAATCTCCATGTGAACAAAAGGGATGAACAGAAAGCAGCGGCAGGAGCGGTGGACGTCGCAAAGCGTGAAATTTCCAGTAAATCCCATAAAGCATTTATTTAGCTCTTCCTCCCCTCAGAATACATTACATCTTGTCATTGTTTCAGTCGCTCTACACGCTGGACTTTTGCAGTTATTTGTTATTTGCCTGTATCATCTGGCCTTCCAGAGAAAGGGACCAGAATGTTCCAGCTTTATCGCATTACACGTACCTTGAAGTCCCTTGATTGGACACTAGTAAATGTTAAAATTGATTTCGGTTTGCTGGTTTTCAGATCCCTTAATGTGTTTGCAGCTCAACCCATATCTAATAAGCTAGTGAAATTTGTTACAAACAGGTCTCTGTGGTCTTCTAAACCTGTTCTAACAGTCAGAACAGAACAGTTATGAGGATGCACAGTCCCCAACTATGGAACAGCCTGCAGAAGACATCAGGCTCTCTGAGGAGTTGTTCACAGAGGATGCGTTCTTGCGCTCAAAAACAGACGTAGTGCAGTGAAATCAAACTAAAAGTAAGCAAATTAAAGCAAAGCATAAATGGTGTGTGTATACGTACGGTACACACACACACACACACACACACACATATATACATATATATATTTAGAGATGCACCGATTGCAATTTTCTTGGCCGTTTCAGATTTCTGGGTTTTTTTTTGTAAGTGTGACCTGCCGATATCAATTTTCTTTCTAAAAACTATAATTGACAGCATATACAAACAAAAATCTATACTTTTTTAATGCAAAAAAAATATTTACGTAATAAAAAAAAGATTAACATTAAAAAGTGGATAAATCACTCGTTTTGTTTAAAGAAATATTGTCCAACTGCAACACCAGCGGGTAACGTTACAGCCCATTGAGTTTTAGCAGACCCCCTGAAGCATGCAGTGAGTTTGGTGGGGGGAAATTGAGAATGAATGGGGCAAGACACGTGAGAGGAGGAAATGCCTCCATCGTGATATGATTGGAAATGTTATGTTCGGCTATGATTGGTCCATGTGATAAAAAATCACCTCTTGTTTTCGTGGGCATTCTGTGTTTGCGTATCAGTCGGAATGAACAATAATATGGAGGTAATGGGAAGCTTAATTAAAAAAAATAAGTAAACAACTCACACTTATATAACCACTTTATGTCAACATAAGACTTGAAATGGCCTGAAAACATGCTCTGTGGGAGTTTTTAGTGAGTAATCAGCTTGATAAAATTTTAAGTAAATCTCTGTCTGCGACCAATATTTACCGAGCTTTGATGTCTGATGATCTGAAAAGTTCAAAAATAGTTAAAAGTTAACTATTAAAAAGAATAGCTGAACATAACTTCACAAATAAAATATATTGTTTAAATTTTTACTGCCTTGAGTTATTTTTTTGGAATAAATATAAAATCCCTAAGACACTAACTTGTACATGGCCTTAATAAATATAATATTGATTACATTATTAATGTAAAAATATAAAATAGATTTTTTTTCTTTCTTTTTTCTTTTTCTGATTGAGTAAGTAATGTTTATTCAACTGAATTTACATTTGATTTGTAAAAAAGAGAACTTTGCAACTGAGTTATATGTACATTTATACATACAGTTTTATGCAAAAGTTTAGGCACCCCTCTTAGGCTGCATAATAATGTGCTTGTTCTTTAAGGAAAGATTGCAGTGATATGCCATTCAGTTTCTAGAGAAAGCTGGATAATGTGATGTTTTTCCAACAGAAATTCTTAGTCTAGCAGCAATGATTTGTGTGAAATAAATTCGGAAGTGAAAAATAGGCTGTGCAAAAGTTTGGGCACCCTCTCAGTTGTGGATTTGAATACCTGTAGTCACTTAATGCTGATTGATTGCAACACAAAATTGTTTTGTTTGACTCAACGAACATTAACACTGGAAACACAGGTGCAATGACCATGAAAAGGGATATTTAAGGTAGCTAGCTAGTTGTGCTTCTCATTGATCTTTACGGGGAAAGAACTCCATAATGACCTAAAAACTTGAATAATATGACAATATGAATTAGGAGAGGGATACAAAAAGTAATCACAAAGGTTTAAATTCTCTGTCTCCACAGTCAGAAATATAGTTATAAAATGGAAGGCCACAAGAACGGTCCTTGCGAAGGAAATATGTGGTAGGCTGAGAAAAATATCTGAAGGAAAAGGCAAAGAATGTTTAGAATGATCACAGACCACCTTCAAAGAGCTCCAAGAATATTGTGCTGCTGATAATGTCATTGTACATCGTTTCACAGTCCAGCACACTTTGCACAAGGGACAGCTCGATGAAATTCTGAAAAAGCCTTCTCTGCATATTGCAAATAAACAGAGGTGTTTGAGGTAAAGGCTCATCTGGACAAGCCTAATTTATTTTGGAATAATGAAATTAAGACAGTTATTTGTGCTTTGCATGGCAGAAAAAGAACACAGCGTTCCAGGAAAAAAAACCTGCTCCCTACTGTAGAATTTGTTGGAGGGTCCATCATGCTGTAGGCCTGTGTGGCAAGCACAGGTACTGGAAACCTTGTCAGAGTTGAGGGCCGTATGAATTCCACCCAGTATCAGCAGATTCTTAAGAACTATGTTCAAGAATCAGTCAAGAGGTTGAAGTTACACCGGGGTCGGTTGTTTCAGCAGGACAAATGACCCAAAGCATTGTTCCAAATCTACCTAGGAATTTATGCACATCAAACAGATACAATGTTCTAGAATAGCCATCCCAGTCCCCAGACTTGAACATCATTGAAAATCTATGGATTGATTTGAAGTGGGCTGGCCACGCTCAGCAGCCATCAAATCTGGCATTAGCTGGAAAAATTTTGCAAGGAAGAATGATCCAAAATACTTGCAGCCAGAATTCAGTGACTTATCATTGGCTATAAGAAGCATCTGCAGGCTGTTACTGTATTTCAGCAAAAGGTGGCTCTACTAAATATTGATGTCATTATTCCATTGGGGTGCCTGTCTGTTTTTGCTATGATTCACATGGCATTGTATCTGTTCATTTAATGATGTTATTTCAGAACTGAAATATAAATTATATCCTTGAAGCTACTGTTATATGTATACACTACCAGTCGAAAGTTTTTGAACAGTAAGATTTTTAATGTTTTTTTAAAGAATTCTCTTCTGCTCACCAAGCCTGCATTTATTTGATACAAAATACAGCAAAAGCAGCTATTTAATATAACTGCTTTCTGTTTGAATATATTTTAAAATGTAATTTATTCCTGTGATTTCAAAGCTGAATTTTTACCATCATTACTCCAGTCACATGATTCAGAAATTATTCTAATATCCGAATTTGCTGCTTAAAAAACATTTATTATTATTATGTTGAAAGGAGAATTCTTTAAAAAACATTAAAAATACTACTGTTTAAAATTTTTACAATTGACAATGTCTTAAATTAAAATTCCAAAAGGGGACAGTAGTAGACGGGATGAAAGGACACAGTGTAACAACTAACTGAGTAACTAACTAACTGAAGGTAGAGTTAGAATTAATTAATGTTTGAAGGTTTATAGGCCTAATAGAGAGAGAATAGCTACACAGAGAAGAAAAAGATACAAATCTCTCTCTCTCTCTCTCTATATATATATATATATATATATATATATATGTATGTATGTATGTGAAGAGTTCATTTGCAAAAACAGATAACTCCATTTTTATTTATTTTCAGCTTTTCAAGTAATATCAATCAAACTGCAGTTGGGTTGTTTGTGATTAATAACTTAAATACAGGTAACTCAAAATTTAATTTAATTGAAAGTATGTTTTTTTATTTATTAAAAGTTTGTTTTATAGCAAAACCAGATTACTCCAACAGTCGTTTTTTTTTTTTTTTTGGCAAAAGCAGATACTTCCACATTTCATGTTTGAGTTAAAACAAACAAACAAACACTTGTTTTATCTTTGCAATCTCCTCAACTGACAATGTAGAGATGCCTGACAAATGTTGTTGTTGTGATCATAGACTGTATGGTTGTGATTACACACAAAACACGGAGCAGCTCTTCCATCACCATTGTAACATGCAGCTTTTGCAAGGTTCCATGAAAAAGTTTCAGCTTTTATTTTCCTTTTATACCCTGAAGAAGATATCATGGGTTCATCAAGTTCATGAAAATTACCCATCCTCAATCGCTTTTAGTCAGCTTTGACGAAACTCCTCTCAGCTAGCGCGTCTTTTCAAAGTGACTAGCAGCCTTGTCAGCTGACCTGAATACAGCACGCTGATTCGCTAAAATGGACTTATCGGCTTCTCAGCTATTCTCTCTCTATTAGGCCTATAAACCTTCACACATTAAAGGGGTCATCGGATGCAAAATTCACTTTACAAGTTGTTTGAACATAAAAGTGTGTTGGAAGTGTGTGTACACATCCATCCTATAATGATAAAAATCCACCCAGTGGTTTTTCCCTTTCTCAAATCAGGCTGTTCTGAGATTCCTGTCAGAATGATGTAGTTCTGCACAGACTGCTCCCACGATAGTTGATTGACAAGACCATCTTACCTTAGACCCGCCCTGAGTGAGCTGTCATCAGTCTGCCATTGTGTCGACTCCAGTGCAGGGAAAGACAAGATGTCTCAGATTAAGCGATTGAGGTGTTTTGTTGTTGGATGTAATAATGAATACAGCAGTCGTCATTAACTCCCGACATCTGAGCCACTGAAGACGCAGAGGATTAATGTTACTTTCACTTTGAAGGGAATGCTATGATCCCCGATCTGCCTAAATGCGTCTATGTTCACGCGAATCATTCGTGATCCAGCTTCATCTACAGAAGAAGTGAGTATAAGGGTTTTTATGAATCTTTGCAAATCACCTTTCCTAATAACGTGCTAGTTAGCCAGTTTCGCGGCTGAAGTTTGCAGTCTGCTCATCACTCCACGGAAGAGAGGGGTGGGGCGAGCAGAGGTCATTAGCATTTAAAGCAACATGGACTATAATGGCTTGATGAAAACAGAGCTGATTTTGACAGAGTAAAGAAGGTGTTTTTCACACTACCATTGAGAAATTTTAACCAAAGTATGTTATAGACTTTTCAATAAGACCCTAAAGAATCATATCAACTTGTGTAAAATGGGCATCCGATGACCCCTTTAAAGCTGCAATCTGTAAGTTTTGCCTCTTTGTCGCCATCTCTGTTTGAAAACCTGTTATTGCAGTTATTTGTGCAAATATCTTCCTTGCGTGGGTTGTGTGTCGGCATGGATCCAGCGTGGATGAATCTAATGTTTTGAGGAGTATGTGTGACTGTCAGTCACCGCACCGGTGTGGATACTTACTTGGAATCACAGATTCTATCCTAAATCTTGGCATATATGACCTAAATAAGAATTTTCACCGGATATTGTCATCTGAACCAGTAAGTAACAAGTCTGCCACGTTTGTTCTGACCAACTGAGGAAAAAGCATTACAATAAATCATGCTACCAATGGTGATTTAATCTAACGATCGGTTAGCTCATATCACATCAAACTGTGCAAATTATTATTATTGTTATACTTTGTTCTCAAATTGTTAATGTTAACAACATCAGCATTGTGTAACTGTGTATATAGTGTGTATTAGCATTTAGATTTCAATTTCTGTACAGTCTAATCTCTAATTGTCATACCATTCGAATTTCATATAAACAAATTCTTTTAACCCCAAAAGCTAATTATTCTTCCTTCGAACAGCTTCTCTTTAAAATACAAATCTTGTGTAATCCCATGTTATCTGTAATCAGATGCACATTTAAAACTGAAATATAATTATATTTCAGTCACGTGTTTATAAACACATAATCCTTTCTGGATTACAATCCGCCATCAAAATAAATTTAATTATTCCAGCTGCTGTGAGAAAAGACTATTAATTATCCGCCACCTGCAGGATCCTCACATGCGATAGTCTACTAGCTGTGTTGTATTACAGACATGACGTAATGACGCGGCGGCATGCTCGAATTTCCCGCAAATTCCTACCAGTACCACTCAAATTAGAAAACATTATTAGAAGATAACTGTTGTGAATCGGGCTAAAGTAAGGCAATAGTTTTGAAAACTGGCTGGTTATGTACTTGCTCAAATATTGATTTCAGATCATTTTTAACCAAAAAAAGTTATGGACTGCAGCTTTAATTAATTCCAACTCTACCTTCAGTTAGTTAGTTGTTAGTTTGCTAGTTGTTATACTGTGTCCTTTCATCCTGTCTACTACTGTCCCCTTTTGGAATTTGATTTTAAAGGGATACTCCACCCCAAAATGAAAATTTTGTCATTAATCAAAAAACATTGTCTTTTTTTATACATGTTTTTTATACTTTTATGTGCCTTGACAGTGTAATTTACTTGGCAGTCAATGGGACAGTCACAAGCCTCCCTCCCGGTTTTCATCCAAAATATCTTAAATTGTGTTCCGAGGATGAACAAAGCTTTCACGGGTTTGGAACGACATGGGGGTAAGTGATTAATGACAAAATTTTCATTTTGGGGTGGAGTATCCCTTTAAGTCATTTTCAGTTAAATTCTGAATGGTGTACAATACAAAAACAGCACAAGAACATCTAAAAGCATGGAGTTTGCCAACATTTCCTTACCCTGCTAAAAACAGCAGTCTCCAGAGTGTTGGATGCTAGTCCCAATGGATGCTGATATGCTGGTCTCCTCACAAAGCGTCTTAACCTGCTTAATCAGTGTCACAGAGCTACCGCCTCCCCTTATGTCAGCGCCGCCCCATCCTTTTGGTCACCGCCTTGTAGTCAGGCTCCTGACTGGAGCAGGTGTGAGAGGAGGGGCGCAGTAAAGGTGTACTGCTGGCAGTGTGCTCTGATTATGAGCACTCAAGTCTGCTTTAGAAGTACCGAATTCTGCACCCTGGATCTGTAAAACGCTACTACTGGGCTCTGCCCCTATCCACACCAACCAGCGTGTTATTAATACACACCACGTTTTAGTTTCTGCAAAACAATCCCTTTGGATACACAATTTCCCCCATTTTTCACATTGATGTTGACTTATTTAAAATAAACCTCCTCTCCAAGACTCAACACCACATCCACAATATCCGTCTTTGTTCATCTTGCTACATCCGAGGTCCGGCTTAACCAGAGCCAACATGCTGGCAAAGACAAAAAAATTATGTAAAATTATTTTGGGTAATCTTTTTTTAAATTTCATTTTCAATAAGATAAGTAATTAATTTTAAATAACTAATTTCATTAAATTAATTCTAATGAATTATTTGTATTCTAAAATGTATATAAATTAATATAAAATCAATTAAAAAATAATTATAAAACTTCTGTTGACAAGAAAAATACATTAAACAGCCTAAAAACAGTTAAATATAATTTATGAATGTGATGAAATATTGACAATATTATTATGATAAAATGAAAGGACATTAATTAACATTATTTAATTAATTAACTTAATTAAATAATTAACATTATAATATTGATATAGAAATATTAAGGACATTTTTACCAAAAGACCAAAACAGCAGAACTGCTAGACCAGCACCAAACCACCAGTAACGATATAAACTAGCCTGGGAACTAGTGAATGATTCATGCCATTTCAAGTTGTTATTTCCACCCATTTAACTTATTTTATGTTTCTTTTAATACATAACAGATTTACTTGTGTATTTATTTATTATGTATTTACCAGCATATCATACTGCACTGTTTGCACAAAAGGTGCTACATAAAGTCTGAACTGAATTTGTAGCCCCTCAATCTTTGTGCCCAGCGGACAGCAGCAACAAACTTATCAGGAAAAAAATGCCCAGCCTTGATGCTTTTCCCTTTCGTCTCATCTGAGTAAAGATTAATCTGATCTACAGAGCTCACATCTCCCTCACACGCTTTCGACCAGTGTCACACAGCCAAGCTCGGCTCATCGTCATTTCTCATCCCTTCATCTGCAGCCTCTGACGTTCCATCAGCCAGCCCCTCTGCTGACACGAGTCCCTGCGCACACACACACACACACACACACACACACACACACACACACACACACAGTCCCAGCTCTGGAGTCATGTCGGGTTACTTGCCTGCTCCTGCTGTGGTCTTTTCTTCTCTCAGTATTTTCAGTTGCCTTATGCTCAGGGAATTTAAATGTCACTCATTTCTGATTGGTTGTGTATACAGAAGCAATACAGGCTGTGGTCTAAAACCCACACATTCAAAGCGCTAGTTTCAGAGCTGACATACACTACATTTGAGATCTCCCCTATGAGCAACACAAAAAGAAACCTTTACAGGTTTATTAGGGAGGGTCAGAGTTTCTACACCTGTCTGTTTTCAGAGAGAACATGATTCAGATCAGCAGTTTCAGATCCTGACACAATCTTTTCCCAAAAGCCTTCATGATGGCTTCATTTTCAATATATGGCAGGACGTCTGAGATGTTGACCTTGCTTTTCTTCACTCATTCTAGTTGATCAGCATTTCATCTTTCATAAATAAATTCATCAGATGATTTTTCAGAGTTTGAATGATGGAAATATTTCCTCAAGATTTTCACACCCACTCAATGCATTCACCATAGAAGGAGATACAATGAACAGTAATCTAATAGAGGACCCAGCGTGTTGGAGCTGTGGCACTGCGGGTGTATATGCTCTTGATACAAGCCTTTTTCACACAGTTGTTGCGGCAGCTGTTGCGGGATTTTGTTCATTCACGCTGCCATGAGCTTCCCGGTGTTCTGTGCTTGCATTCGTATAAGCCAAAGGTAAAAATAGAGCACAATAAAAACTTTCTGGGAGCATTTAAAATTGATCAAATACTGTGTTTTTTCTTAATATTTTTATAAATTAAATAAGGTGTAAAATAATGTTTTTAGTCTTTCCTTCCTTTGACAGGGAAGCCCAGACAAAAAAGCTACAAGAGTTTACTTTGAAATAAATGCTATGTACAGTTTGTTTAACCAAAATACCAATAATAATAACCAAAAAAAAAAAAAAAAACTTTTGTATGATGCAGGACTTATAATTTAAACAAGCCCAAAATACACCAGGACCCTGTCAATATTCATCAATAGTAGATCATAAGCAATGTACTGGCTTGAATGCATGGCATTCATTGATTTTGAACTACTTTGAAACCATGAGTACTTTGATAATGCATCGTTCATATTTAATTTAATCATAGAGTTTTTAAGTTTAATAATCACATTAGCCTGTATTGTGATTGCTGTTTTTCCATCCCCCTATTTAAGACCTCTTAAAATTATCATTCATATGTTTATGCCATTTAAGATATTTAAGACATGAGCCGAAATTTCATGAAACTAATGAAATTTAGTTTAAGACTTACTTGCACACATTTATACATACATGAATACATTTGTAGACATCTCTTTTTAGTCGCAAATGCGAGTTGAGCCCTGCACTGTCTAGATGTGAATTTCCAAAATGCAGGACAGTCTGGTAAAGACAAAAGTGTTATCACAGGATTGTCCCGTGTTTCAGAAATTTGCATAGTCCTGGTATAAATTATGCATAGAAAAACTAGGTTTTCTGTTGGAAGTGTTTCTTTTCATTATTTTCAGATCTTAGGTATAGATGGCAATGACAAGTTTTCTTTTAGTCATGACTTCTTTCATGAAATGTTAATATGACATGAAATACACTGAAAACTGGAGAAAAGTAGGAAAGAATGAGCTTAGAGCATAAAGACCTGTGGTGCATAAAGGGATGCAGGTTCAAATCTGGCCAGCCTCAGTTTCGTTCTCCACTTTACTCTTCAAACTGGTCTGCATTATAAAAGCAAAAGCCCCAAAAAAGAAAATAAAGAAATCCCTTACCTATTTCTCCTTGCAGTGTAAAAGCGCTATGAAACAGTCTTTTTGTGCGGCTTCCACACCTCATCCTTCTCTCTCTCTCTCTCTCTCTCTCTCTCTCTCTCTGACACAACTTTGATACTGTTGCTCCTAGAACTCAAAGACGTTGTGACAGTCCTTTAATCTGAGTATAGCCTGTCTTCTGAGGTAAGAGTGGAGCCTAGAAACTGAGTAGAACTGAGGAAAACCTGCGTATTGGCAAATAAAACAGCTTTATTTGACAGGGGAGTGGTGGACGAAATGTCAGTGTTGAAGTACAGATACTCTAATGAAAAAGTAAATAAAAGTACAAATGATCAATTAGCCAGCACTCAATAAAAAAAATTGTGGATGCAGACATTAAATATGCATGATCTGCAAATATTACATTTTATTAACAAATCTATAATATAAAAAGTTTACACTTTAAATTTTAGCATTCAGACATTTTATACCGGGGTCTCCAAACTCCGTCCTGGATGGCCACTGTTCTGCAGAGCTTAGCTGGTTCAGGTGTGTTTAATAGATGTTCTGATGCGGGGAAGTCGTGGCCTAATGGTTAGAGAGTCAGACTCGTAACCCAAAGGTTGCGAGTTTGAGTCTCTATACTGGCAGGGATTGTAGGTTGGGGGGAGTGAATGTACTCTCTTCCACCTTCAATACCACAACTGAGGTGCCCTTGAGCAAGGCACCGAACCCCTAACTGCTCCCCGGGTGCCGCAGCATAAATGGCTGCCCACTGCTCCGGGTGTGTGTTCACGATGTGTGTGTTCATTGCTGTGTGTGTGCACTTAGGATGGGTTAAATGCAGAGCACTAATTCCGAGTATGGGTCACCATACTTGGCCACGTCACATCACTTTCACTTTCACTTTCACTTTCTTTTTATGAAATGCTGTGTTGGTTTTACGTCAGATGTAACGTGACACACACCTTCCAAAAAGTTCAACTTTTGTTGCATCAGTCCACAGAATATTTGCCCAAAAGTCTTGGGGATAATCAAGATATATTTTGGCAAATGTGAAACGAGCCTTTGTGTTCTTTTTGGTCAGCAGTGGCTTTTGCCTTGGAACTCTCCCATGGATGCCTTTTTTGCCCAGTCTCTTTCACTGACCTTAATTGAGGCAAGTGAGGCCTGCAGTTCTTTAGATGTTGTTCTGGGTTCTTTTATGACCTCCTGGATGAGTTGTCGTTGCGCTCTTGGAGTAATTTTGGTAGGCTGGCCACTCCTGGGAAGGTTCACCACTGTTCCAAGTTTTCTCCATTTGTGGATAATGGCTCTGACCGTGGTTCGCTGGAGTCCCAAAGCCTTTATAAATGGCTTTATAACACTTTCAGTTTTCTGACCCTACATAGACAGAAAAGTAACATGTGACACGTTCAAGGCCCAAGAAAGGTAGTAATGACATTGTTAAAATAGTTCATGTGACATCAGTGGTTCAACAGTGATGTTATGAAGCTATGAGAATACTTTTGTGTGCAAAGAAAACTAAAATAATGACTTTATTTAACAATTTCTTCTTTCTTAATTTCTTATGGGTTTGGAACAACATGATGGTGAGTAATTTATGACAGAATTTTCATTTTTGGGTGAACTATCCATTTAAATGGAAGATTCATCCAAAAATTAAATGATAGAAAAAGAAAACCTTTTAAAATCATAATTTACTCATCCTTGCGTCGTTCCAAACCTTTATGACGTTCTTCTGTGGAACATAAAAGAAGATATTTTGAGATGTCAGTTTTGGTTACCACTGATGTCCACTGTATGGTCAATAAAACACTATTTGATTTTAGGACCATATAACTCCCAGTTCTTGGCTCATTTCGAGTCAGACAAGACAAATTCAGTGAGTGGCTACCTGAATGCTTGACCAGATCAATGAATCAGTTGTTAAATAAAGAAAAGGTGCAATTGGTTCAGTGCAATTTGAGAATGAATTCCTCAGTGTGCTCTGTTAACCGATTCAACAGTTTCATTGAAAACAGTCAGCTCAAAAGAATCGGACAGATCGGTGCGGGTCTCGGTTTAATTCAAAATATCAAGGAATGATATGATTCTCTAAAATCTAGTGGTGTGAAAAGTAAGATATTATGCTTTGGAGTATAGTCAAGTATAAGTAAAAGTCTACGAAATAGTATAGATACTGAAAATGTACATTTGACACAGGGAATATACAGACCTAATATACTTCCAGTGCAAAGAATATAATGAATTAACTCGAAATATATATTTAATTATTTCTGTGTGAGGCTTCATGGAAGATTAACAGATGGAAGACGACACCATGTAAGCAGGAAAATGCTTCGTTTTAACAGTGCGCACACACATGTGCACATACACACACAACTCATTGAGTTGGAAGAGAGAATAGATTAACTCTCCCCACTCTCAGAGTTTAGTTAGAGTTGAACATTCTTCGGTATCGACTTAGAGATTAGCTCACCTCCACCCTTCTACCTCCCCGTGGGGCGTTTCCATGGAGATACAAATGTGGGAAAGAGGCTGTAGCTATCCCACAATTCCACATGTCTCTACGGGGCAAGAGATCAAACCGAAAGACTCTCTCTCTCTCTCTCGCTCCTACTTTCCTTTATTAACCCATAGAAGGCTCCCTGCTGTGGCCGGATCTTTTAAAACTCAGTACTAAAGATTTACAAAGTATCTCTCTGTAGGAGAACATTGAGACCAGCAGGAGTTGTAATCATACAACCGCCCAAACAATTCATTATCAAACCCCAGAGTCTAACCCTGAACCAACCACCGATCTTACCAAACCTGTGCACACGGCAAGTTCCAAGAAAAAAAGCTTTTTTACTTGTCTAATAACTGAATTTTGTGCAACAGCTAAATTCAAACACCCCTAACACCAATAAAAGCTATTAAAAACCAATAAGTTTAGATAATAATTTTTTTTTATACACAACTTTGTTGTCAATTAGATTTTTGAAAGGAGCCTCTTATGCTCACTCAGGCTGAATTTATTTGAATTTATTACAGTAATATTATTACAATTTAAAATAACTGTTTTCTATTTTAATATATTTAAAAATGTAATTTATTGCAGGTGATGGCAAAGCTGAATTTTCAGCATCATTACTCCAGTCTTCAGTGTCACATGATCCTTCAGAAATCATTCTAATATGCTGATTTGATTCTCAAGAAACATCTCTTATTATTATCAATGTTGAAAACCGGAAACTGTGATATTTTTTTCCCCAAATATGATTATTTGACTAATGCAAAGTTCAAAAGAACAGCATTTATTTGAAATAGAAATCTTTTGTAACATTATAAATGTCTTTACTGCCACTTTTGATCAATTTAATGCATCCTTGCTAAATAAAAGTAATAATTTATTTAAAAAACTTTTTACTGACTCTTTTTTGAACTTTTGATCGGTAGTGTACATTTTTATTTCTTTAAAACATTCTGTAGCCTAAGGTTTCATGGTGCGCCACAGTGATTCCTCACCTAAACTCTCATTTTAGGAGGATTTGGCTGAAGGTGAATTTGTAGGTGAGTCGGAAGGTAATGTATTATGAATTTTGCCTTTTTTCTGCTTCTGTTTGGTTGGTAGCAGTCTGGTAAATTCAGTACTGTGTCGATGGACGAAATCTCATTGGGTGCCTGTTAGTTAGATTATGTCTGTTGTCTGGTAATGGTAAATGTGATTTAACAGTAAACTGCAGCAGGGGTCACAGCAAAGCCCAGAGCTGAACTCTCATGTGATTTGACCAGACTGCCATTGCCCTGTGAGACAGTAATAAGAGGACAAGACAGACCACTCGTGGCAAAACGAATGGGTAAAACGGCAATACCTTATTTTACTCCAGAGCACCATAGTAAAAATGTAATATTTAAAATAAATTTATAACGATTGACTAATCATTTGAGACTCACCGATATAAACATTATAATTAATCTTTATTTGGAGCACTACTTATGCACAATGCACATTTCTTAATATTAAGCCTAAAATGTGTTTTAATGCCACTATTGATGAGGATTGTATGATCTTTGAATTATATCCGTCTTTAAATGCAAGATGTTTAAAGTGTAGCTGAAGTATACTTGCAGTAGTTCCACTTTAGCACAATCAAATATACTTCAGTATATCTTTAGTTGGACTTCAGCACTACTTGCGCACAATTAAAGTGCATTAGGTATAAAAGTAGTTGTTCCAATTTAGCAGACTTTAAGTAACAGTTTAGTATACCAGAAGTACAATTGCAGAGTATTTTTATTAAGTACATAAATACAAATGTATTTCTAGTATATTTAGCATGAAATAAATGTATTTCAAATACATTTAAGTATATTTATTTTTCACTAGGGCATGCATGCCTGTTTTTTTTCCAAGTGTGACTTGAACTAAAGAAGCCATGTTTGATATATGATTGTTGATTTGACATATTGAAAAGTAATCTTGAAAAACAGTTGCAGAGATTTCTGTTTTCCTCCATTCAGTTAGATCTGTACCTGCATGCCTATTGCCTAGATGAAAAATAGCTGCCTTCGGGGCGTTGCCAAGATGGCCGCTCAGCACACTGATTTACCTTAAAGGGACTCCAGCCAGTCAATCATTTTTATACCCTTCGATTGATTTTAATGAAATCACAGCCCTGCATAATACATCAGGACATTCTCTGTACATAATCTAGCAGTCATCAATTAGCGGACCGCGGCACAGATCCAGTCTGAATGGGTGGGTTTAAATTGTTATCTGCCTTCCAAGCATGGTCCTGTTGAATATATTGTTTGTATATTATCCAAATTAACTGCAGTTATTAAAATAACATGAAGTCAAAGAAAGAAAAAAAAGTTTATTATTCTCCCTGCTTCAAGTGTTAAACCAACAATGTCTCATTTACTCATTGGTGCTGCTAAAAAATGATAGAAAAAATTAGACTGTGTTTGTATCTGATGATGTTTGCTGAACTCAGAATGAACTTGGTTTGATGATGTTTAGGACTGAGAACACTGACTCACAGCTACAAACACAGGCTGTACAAAAACTGTATAATACATTTTTACAATAACATTGTAAAATACATTGAGGCATACAGTATATGTGCATATATAAATTTAATTCAGTTAATTCAGGTTAATTGGGACAATTTGTCTTTTAATATTCTAAAATGTCAATGATTTGGGCTCCAAACGATCATATAAATGTTTTTCCTAATTTCAAAACAATAGTATTAAAATGCTCATTACATTTTCACCATTTAATTTGTTGAACTCTGAATGTTTCTTTCCAGCCAGATCTTTATGGCCAATTTCATTTGCAAACCCCGATTATCTTAATGATACTAAACAAAGTATTCAATTGTTTAGTTTTCTTTCAGTCTCAGACATGTTGGACTTGCGCACACTCTAGACCTCAAAAGAAAGAAGTAAAAGAGCTCTGCAATAAGAGATTCAGCATTCACCTAAGGGAGCCTTTTTTTTTAGTACCATTGACATTTAATACTTGCTTGTTGTTTCTACATTTCTTTAAGTTCGATCAATAATAAATGCAAAGCAACAACTGCCCTTTTATATTAGTCAATCACTCACCCCTCTTTTAGTGTGTGTGTGTGCATGCGTGTGTAAGTACGGTGGATATTTGCTCTCTCACACCTCTTTCTCTCTCGCTCTCTCTCACACACACACACACACACACACACACACATATAGGGCTGGCGGCAGAGAATTTTGATCGTGTGGTCCCACTGATGCAACACTGACTCAATGGAAGTTAATGATAGCTTTTAAATATGTTCTTCATCCCTCTCTGTCATACATTCCCCACAACCGTCTACACTGGGGGTTAAGCATGCTAAAGGCTTAGGCATGCTAAAAAATAATAAATGCCGAAACATGCAGAAAGGTTTCAGTGAGAGTTGGGTTTAGGGTTAGGGGATAGAAAATTTTGATTTGTAGTTAGCTGATAAAAACAATAAAATCCTATCAAAAGCCCTCACAAATAATAGATGTTTATTTAGCAACAAAATTGTCACTAGAAATGAACTAAATCTGTGGTTGTCCTCAACAGAAAAAAAATACTAAAACTAAACCAAACAAACTTCTTCTTCTTATTATTATTATTATTATATTTTTATATTCTAAAGTTTTGTTTTTGGATCAGGTTAGGGTTTGGGTATACAATATATGTTGTAGTCGTTATAATTAGCCTTACATAAAAATCAACAGATTAAAGACTGTGATACGTCCTCACATCTACGCGACATCTGAGCGTGTGTGTGTGTGTGTATGCTTGTAATCCCTTCATTTTGCTCAGGTCTTGAATTCTGCCCTGCAATTACAATGAATCAGCGTTTCATAATTGCTGCTTAAAACATCTACCTTCCAAATTCTCTCTCTCCTCTCTCTCTGCATATGTTGAATATGGTGTTGGAGGAGGTGGCTATGTGTGAGAGAAAGCATAAAAAAGAGCTGCATCAAGAAAGTGATAATGTCTATTCCTCACTCCCTCGCCTCTGTCTCATCCCCTTTTTATTTATCTTTCTTTCCTATCTCTGCACTGCTGGTCTATACATCAGTAAAGCTGAGATCCAGACTCCCACCCTCCCTCTTTCTGCGCTTTTAGCCCAGCTCCCTCACTCCCCACTGGGCTTGAGTTGTCAGAAATCCCCCTCTCTCCCCTGGATCTCCACTAAGCCTGGTTCTTACTTGCTCGCTCACTCTAAGATCTGTCCTGTGGGAGAGCTATACACCCTGCATGCTGGGGAAAACAGTGTGCACACACACGAACGCACAGTGACATGCAGATGCATAGACATACATGAAAACCACAAACACACACCTATACACACACACACACACACACACACATGCATGAACAGACTTAACACTCATGCACACACAATCGTTCTCTCTCACACACAGAATGAAATCTGCATGTTCTTTCAGCGGGGGTGAATAGCCTTAGTCAGTGATGCTTAGTTTTTCCATTTTCTTGCTGTCACATGCACTGAATACAAACAAAATCTTCGCCGTTTGAACCCATAGCGCAGACATTAAAAGACCATCTTCTGTAGGTTACCACTATAAATGCTTCTCATAAATAAAATGTGCTGTCCGTCCACATGGTCTAAAGCATTCAGATATTAAGTAGTGAGTGCAGCTGGGTTTGACACTGAAACAAAAGAACACAGGGCCACTTCTGACATCATAAAACAACAAAAGATCTATCTATCTACAGTGGTGGCCAAAATTATTAGAACACTAGTATTTTCACCAGCTAAAAAATGGTTTTAAGTCAGTTAACGCAAAGGATGGTCACACCAAATGTTGATTTAATTTAGTTAATAGAAGTTAATTGATAAAGAAAATCTATTTATGACATTATTTTTGACAGCATCCTCATTTTACAGCATTTTTTCACAAGTGTCTAAAACTTTAAACAGTACTGTAGCTTTGCAGGTAGGTCTCCTGAAGCATCTTGGAGACGTTGCCACAGTTCTTCTGGATTTATTCTATCTCAGTTTGTTCCGTTTTTTTCATGTCATTCCAGACAGACTGGATGTCTGTCTATCTATCATTTTAATGTTCATGGAAAGACATTTGCTGATTACTTGGTGTTTTGTAGGTTGTGTCTGCATTAGGAACTTGTGAATGACGTTAAATTTGTAATTTTAAGCCCGGCAGGGGATCTTCGTCACGGCTGGCTGCATAAACAATTGAACGCCTCCAAAGCTCAAACCGAAAAGAATGTGAAGAAATTGTAATCAGCAACTGTTGAGTTATTACTATGCACCCACCTGTGGCAAGTGTTCGTCCTTCTGACGACTCTGGTAAAAGTCACCTTATTCATCCACCCAAACCTGTATTCAGGGGTGAGTGAGGACACGAGCTTCAGGACTTGTACTTGTTCATCATTACAGACAGAAATAAAAAACTTGATCTCTTCTCATTTCCACATCCTTTTTTTAGACAGTAGGGTAAGATCTACCACCAGTTAAAGAGATAGTTTACTACAATTATCTCATAATTTATTCACCCTCATATCATTACCAAACATGCTTGGCATTCTTCTTTCTACAGAACACAAAAGCTGACATTTTGAAGAATGTTGGTAACCAACAGTCTTCTTTTTTTATGTTCTGCAGAAGAAAGTAAGGCCCCGTTTACACTAGTGCGTTTTTGTTTTAAAAACGGCATTTTAGAATGAAAACGATCAACGTTTACGCAGCGTTTCAGAAACGATCTCCGTCTACACTACACAACCGAAAACGCATGTCACATGACCATTCATGCAGGTTCAACCATAGATATGTATAGGTAGATTCCCTATTATTTAGATGGCGTCTATGTGTTTGGAGCGGTCGAATGGGGAATCTACCCATACATGTCTATGGGTACAATAACGAGCATGATGTTATTGTTTACATGGTCGTCAAGGATACGCTGTGTGAATGTGGGCAGCCACGCCATCATTTTCAAAAGTCTCCGTTTTGGTCCATTTACACTGAAACGCAACCCCGGAGTTTTCAAACTAAAACGGAGTCTGCAGTGTTTTCAGAAGTCTCCGTTTTCGACCTTGAAAACGCCGGAGTAGTGTAAACGATAGGCGTAACCGTAGCAAAAGTTATGCGTTTTAAAACGAAAATGCACTAGTGTAAACGGGGCCTAAGTTAAACAGATTGGGAACAACATCAGAGTAAATGATGACATAAGTTTCATTCTCATCCCTAAAAGTTTTGTCATTGCAACCCATTTTTAAGAAGTAATATTTTCATGTTGAATATAGTGTTGTGCTAGTAAAGTTTTGATGGATGACATACAGGAGTCGTACTTTAGGCGCATGAGTGTCTTATTAGCGTTATTATTAATGCTCAAACCGTGCATGTGCGGTCTTGGGTGCAGTGATCGTTATAACGTGATATTTCTGCTTGAACACAGGTCAGTATATTCACGTTAGGGGTGGGCGATATGACCAACATTTTATATCACGATATAATAAGGTCTTTATGATATCACAATAATTATACCTTATTATACCCCCCCCCCCTTATTATACCCATCTGAGGATTGTCCCCCCTAAAAATAAACCAGGCTGTGTATTGTAAATAACAATGTTTTATACTTTAATATATATATATATATACCTATGTTTAATAAGTATCACTTTTTATTTCTCCTCTTTCCTACTACTTTATTTCTGATTCAGTTTTGATAACCATTTCTTACTATGTGTAAGTAAGTTGTTGTTTTTTAGGATTACTGATAAACTACTGTCGTTTGATTTGTATTTATCTATTTTAATTTTAGTTAAATTATGTCTGAATTTATTATGTCTGTATAGCTCTTTTATTAAGTTTTAGTTTTATTTAATTTTAGTTATTTTAATACTTCAACAATCTAAATGGAAATGAAATGAGATAATATATATATTGAATTTATAAATGTGTATGGATATACATGTATGTGTGTGTGGTTGTACATACACATATATGTAGTTGTTTTTTTGGTGTGTGGCTTAGTGTTATGTTAGAATCATTATTATACCTTTTGTTCTTTAATATTTTGAATTGTTTTTAGCTTTATTTTTTTGTTTGTTTTTCATTTAAATGTTAAGTTTTGAAATTTTGTTGTATGCATTTGTCATTTTTATGTAATTTCTTTATTTTTAAGATGTGTATGTGTCATATTTATAAAGTTTTAGCTTTTAGTTTTGGATCTGTTTTTAGTTGTTTTAATACTACAATTGATTGCTTCTGTTGTCCTCATTTGTAAGTCGCTTTGGATAAAAGCGTCTGCTAAATAACTAAATATAAATATAAATAATTGTGTTAGTAAAACAACACAAATGCAAACGGGGCAAAAATGCATTTTAAGTTTAGAAGCATTTTGAGTCTCTCCCTCCCTTGCTTCACAGTGCTTTGGGCCAAATGCCCCCGGTGTCAATATCACAAAAAACTAATACTAGCCTAAATTAAAAAACAAAAATCAAGCTCACTGAAGTAAACAGGCAGATATTAAATAAGAATAAGAATTACAAGCAATAGGTCAAAAAAACTACAGTAGAACAAATAAATAGGAAATTCTACTTAAGTAATTCATACATTGTATAAAATAATCAAATGTATAAAACACTGCATATTCTTCACAGTGTAAATTAAATATATATTTCTTCTTATTGTTACAAAAGTGATTTAATCGAGCAGTGAGAGATTTTCTCTCTTTTGTTGGTGGATTAACATGAATGACAGACAGCAGGAATGTTAGACTGCTGTCATTTAAGAGCTGCCCGGATCCAATATACGGTTACATTTGTTTTGTTTTTCTCAGCTGTTTGCAAAGACAGGCATTTTGACACATACAAGTGTGTGTATGTAACCATTCAAGGCCTATAAAGCAGCAAAAATAACTCAATACTCAATAACTTCAATACTCCCATGTTCTATGAGCATCATCTTCACGTGAGCGTGCCTCTCTGACAGTGCATGCATTTCTCTGCTGATTGTGTTTTAACGGCTTATAATCACTTGTTTTTAAACCGCGATGCTTAAAAACATGCTCAAATTATACGTTTTCATGACCACGTAGCACAGCAATATCACGTGAGCGTGTAACCACGATAGAGACGATAGTCCAAAATCTTTACTGGTTGACACATTTCTACCGGTTAATCATGTTTACCGGTATATCGCCCACCCCTAATTTAGATAGTTGTCAAAATTAATGTACAGCGAGTGTTTTATGCTTGCCAAAGAAGCGTGTTTTGGAGAAGTTTGTGAGAATCAATGGGGTTTATGTATATAAGGGCATCAGACACTCCAAACACAGACACGATCGCTTGTTCTGACAGAGGAACTGTTCACTGATTGGCATCTACCTGTGGTCTGGTTGACTTGTCCTTATTTGTTAAAGTTACTGTATAATTTTGCTTTACATACTTTTAAGTTGTAAAGAATATCTGCAGTGACATTTTTGCAAAGTATGTTGGTCTCAGAACACTGAATTTTTAAATCTACACTAGAACAGGTTTTGTGAATAGAAAAGGTTTGGGGGCCTTGCAGTATTGGTTCGTAGAGGATGGGAGCCTTAGAGTGAAAAAGGTTGAGAACCACTGATACACTGTATTCAATATACTTTGAAAGACTGAATGAGATTTGTATGGGAGTAGAAAGTGTGATTTTTGACTTGGAGCATAAATGAGAAAGAGTATGACTAATCGGTTTCAGTTGTACTCAAGTATCATTTCCCTACAATAAGACTTAGTAATGAAGTACAATTACCCAAGAACTTTAAGTCACATCAAAAGCACTCCCAGCTTTTACTTAAAACATCAGTGAAATCCATTTTAATTGAAAATGTAATTGGCTACATCTATAACAGGTCACTTTGCCCATATGAAGAAACGCCTCATAAGTCACTTTAACCTAGACTTTGACCTAAAGCAATATGTTTAACTATCACCATCTCTCAAGAATGAATTCAACCTGATTATATAAAAAAGCTACTAATGAATTTAAAGCTTTAAAATTTCAGGAAATTGCTTTCAGTTAAATGTGTTCTAAAGCTCTACACAGTCAGGACAAATTGTGATTAAAGAGTCTACTTTACAAAGTTTGTATATCAAAGTTACTTTAATGAGAAAATACCTTCTGATTGATTTCATTTGTCTATTTCTAATCTAAGAACTTTTAAATCTATTGGAATTAAATGTGGTACCTTTTCTACTTCCACTAAAGTATGTTTTTAGCGAGGTACTTTGTCTTGTAATTGAGTAAAATTTTACATAATACCCATAGTCTACTCTTTCTCTGTATTTTTACACCTAATGCTTCCTTATAATTTCAGCTGATCAGAAGCCTAGCTTTACCTCTCATTTCTCATTTAAGAACAATGTAAGAACTAGTGCATCTTATACACTCCTCTATATTAGCCTATATGTACAATATTTGAATGAAATGATTGAAAAAAGAAAATCTAAGATTGCCATTCAAAACTTTACCATAATGTGCCATCTGAAAACCTTGAAACAACTGAAGGACCTTCCAGTGTCATTCATGACTTGAGAGTTTCAGAGAGCTTTGGCTGTGTTGGCTTTCTCCCTCAGCTGATGGATTTTCCCACAGGGAATTAAAGCTGCTTAAACACACACTCACAGGTCTCATTAACTTACAAATGTCTTAAGAAGTTTCTCGTAGAATCAATTCATACCTGCAAACTCAGGGTTTTTCTTCAGAAACAGATCAGTTGCCTTGAACACAGAAAAACAGGTCATGCATCTGAGAGACCAATAACTTTGGCTTTTTTATTTGTACTTTTTTTTTTTTAACAGTGTAAAAAATGCAGCATCGTGATACTGGGTAATTGCCAGGGCATTGTTATGCGGTTTCTATATGTTATAACTCGGGTTAATCCTTCATTGTTTGGGATATTTTTCAATTGTTTTATCATTCACCAGATAAAATTTCTAAATTTGATTGCATTGCACAAAATGATGTGGGACATGTTGTATGTCAGGCCCCGACTGAAGCTAACTTCTCCATTTCTGTCACCTGATGGAGTTTGAGTTCCCTGTCACTATTGCCTTTAGTTAGGTTTTTAAGACACTTAATATTCAGTAATATAGTCAATATTTAACATTGACATGGTTATCAAACCGAATTGAATCAATACAACTACTTAACTACAGTAGCTAAATTAAACTTGTTTATTATAATTGATGAACTACACAATTATTCAACTGAACTGAATTGAGCAGAATAATGACACTGCTGTCTTTTAGAGCTGCTTTATAGAAGAATTTGTCTCATATTTGGTAAAGTTTGCATCACTGATTCTGTTATTTTCCTGTTTAATACTGTGGAGCTACTTTGAAACCAAGTCTAAGCATGACATCTTAGGGTTTTGCGCAATCTAATCTAATATTCTGGTCTAAAGTATGAAGACTCATTTGATAAAAAACAGTTTACGAAGAAACTTAACCACTGATGTGATGCAATTGTTTTCTATTATGTGGCCGTACTCAAGTGATTTTAATTAGAGGGGTAAGGATGCTTGTAAAGAGCTCTGAATGTTGGAGCAGGTTGTGGCTTTTGTACTGAGGTCTGGCTAAACGACTCCACAACACAGCATCAATGTATCCGATCAAGTGAGGAAAACGAAGTAAAAACCCAATAATCTATGTCCCTCTTTCTCTCAGCGACCCCCCCCCCCCCCCCCATCCAAGGGAGAGAAAGAACGAGAGAGGTTGAGGCAGAGAGGGATGGTTTCCCTGAAGGCTGGTTTATAAGAGGGAATCCAGAGTAGAGAGGAGACATGGCTAATTTACCACAGAAACACCACTGACACCTTGATGAATGAGCCTCTATATACCTGAACTCCGTGTGTGTGGGGCATTCACAGTATAACCATGCGACGCACACCCGAGTGTGAAGGGAGGGGTCGAGCCCCCCTATTCACCCCGCTGCTGCTGTTACCGGGGGGCAACTGGGGCCAAAGACGGGAGGAGCGGAGGTAAAAGGGGAGCAATAAAAATTGAAAAGCAGGATAAAGAATGAGGGGTTGTGGAAAGAGGACTGAATCGGAGAGAAAGCGAGGAGGGAGACAGCAGGCAGGGTCGTCGCATCGTACGCGTGTCACTCTTCTTGTATGCGGCATGCTCCACCCAAATGACTGAGCTTTAGTCTCATTCTGGATCCTTTCCACAATTTCAAATGAAAACATCCTCGATATAATGCAGCAAATCATCATCATAATTAAATGTATTCCACTTTGAGCCACCTGATCGTCTCTACTGCAAGATATAATAGGAGACTCTCTCACAGCTCAAACTGTACAGAGAGAACACGACATCCTGTTCCTCTCCTGTTGGTAGGCAATAATCATATCACCATGACAACGCAGCGAAAAAAAAGAAGAAAAAAAAAATCCCGGGAAGAACGGGTCTGTGATGATTCTGACGGACCCTTCGGCAAGATTAAAAAAAGCAGGTCGGAAGATATCGCAGCAACACTCCAAATCTAAACAACTGTAGGAAGATTCACAATGACCTTTAGACGATAAGAGGTTTGCTGTTGGGAAGTGTCAGGATATATTATGAAGCTCAGCGAAATGTTACAGTATGTGTATGTGTGTGCGGCTCTGTCTGTAGTTGTCATATACTGTAATGTCTGAATGCTTGAAACGCTGATACACTGTGACCGGCAAATGCTGTCTTACAGTCTAAGATTGTGTGTGTGTTTGTATGTGGTGCAGTTCATTTTGTATGTAGTCATGAACAGTAATGTTTCAAAGCTTATACTGTGTGTATATGTATATATATACAGTGGGTACGGAAAGTATTCAGACCCCCTTAAGTTTTTCACTCTTTGTTATATTGCAGCCATTTGCTAAAATCATTTGTTCATTTTTTTTCCTCATTAATGTACACACAGCACCCCATATTGACAGAAAAACACAGAATTGTTGACATTTTTGCAGATTTATTAAAAAAGAAAAACTGAAATATCACATGGTCCTAAGTATTCAGACCCTTTGCTCAGTATTTAGTAGAAGCACCCTTTTGATTTACTACAGCCATGAGTCTTTTTGGGAAAGATGCAACAAGTTTTTCACACCTGGATTTGGGGATCCTCTGCCATTCCTCCTTGCAGAATCCTCTCCAGTTCTGTCAGGTTGGATGGTAAACGTTGGTGGACAGCCATTTTTAAGTCTCTCCAGAGATACTCAATTGGGTTTAAGTCAGGGCTCTGGCTGGGCCATTCAAGAACAGTCACGGAGTTGTTGTGAAGCCACTCCTTCGTTATTTTAGCTGTGTGCTTAGGGTCATTGTCTTGTTGGAAGGTAAACCTTCGGCCAGTCTGAGGTCCTGAGCACTCTGGAGAAGGTTTTCGTCCAGGATATCCCTGTACTTGGCCGCATTCATCTTTCCCTCGATTGCAACCAGTCGTCCTGTCCCTGCAGCTGAAAAACACCCCCACAGCATGATGCTGCCACCACCATGCTTCACAGGTGTTGGGACTGTATTGGACAGGTGATGAGCAGTGCCTGGTTTTCTCCACACATACCGTTAGAATTAAGGCCAAAAAGTTCTATCTTGGTCTCATCAGACCAGAGAATCTTATTTGTCACCATCTTGGAGTCCTCCATGCGGGCTTTCATGTGTCTTGCACTGAGGAGAGGCTTCTGTCGGGCCACTCTGCCATAAAGCCCCGACTGGTGGAGGGCTGCAGTGATGGTTGACTTTCTACAACTTTCTCCCATCTCCCGAATGCATCTCTGGAGCTCAGCCACAGTGATCTTTGGGTTCAAAAATCTAACAAAATTCTGGTCGTCCCAAACGTTTCCATTTAAGGATTTGGAGGCACTGTGCTCTTAGGAACTTTTAAGTGCAGCAGTTTTTTTTTGTAACCTTGGCCAATCTGTGCCTTGCCACAATTCTGTCTCTGAGCTCTTCAGGCAGTTCCTTTGACCTCATGATTCTCATTTGCTCTGAATGCACTGTGAGCTGTAAGGTCTTATATAGACAGGTGTGTGGCTTTCCTAATAAGTCCATCAGTATAATCAAACACAGCTGGACTCAAATGAAGGTGTAGAACCATTTCAAGGATGATCAAAGAAATGGACAGCACCTGAGTTAAATATATGAGTGTCACAGCAAAGGGTCTGAATACTTAGGACCATGTGATATTTCAGTTTTTCTTTTTTAATAAATCTGCAAAAATGTCAACAATTCTGTGTTTTTCTGTCAATATGGGGTGCTGTGTGTACATTGAGGAAAAAAAATGAACTTAAATGGTTTTAGCAAATGGCTGCAATATAACAAAGAGTGAAAAATGTAAGGGGGTCTGAATACTTTCCGTACCCACTGTATATATATATATATATATATATATATACACACTGTGACAGGTACACTAAGCGTTGTCTTACAGTTAAAGTGGGTGTGTTTAGGCTGATACACTTTATTCCAAAAACACCGCAATAATAATTAGTATTTTTGCCTTGTTTTGTAGTAAAACATCATCAAAACAAGAAAAGATGATGGTTTCAGTGATTATCTTGTTCTTTGGCAAAAATCTAACAAAATGTAGTTAGTTTCATACTTTTAAAAGTTTAAAAGACAAACTTTCAAAACACAAACAAAAGTTCCAATAGTATAATCTAGAAAGTGATTAATCCAAAGTTTTGGGTGAGTTATAAAGTCTTACTTATAGAAATGCCTCATTTATTTGACCCTCCAAAAATATTATTACAGTTTAACATAAATATTTTGTATTTTAAAAATTAATTTATTCCTTGTGATGGCAAAGCTACATTTTCAGCAGTCATATCTCCAGGGTTCGGTCACATGACCCTTCAGAAATCATTCTAATATGCTGATCTGGTGGTCAAGAAACATTTATCATCAATGTTGAAAACAGTTGTGCTGCTTAATATTTTTTGATAAATGATTATTTGATGAATAGAAGGAACAGCATTTATTTAAAAAATAACTTGCACTTATTTTTGGCTTGACTTGTTTTAATCCATTTAATAGATCCTTTCTGAATAAAAGTATATATTTTTAATCTTTCTGACCCCCAAAATTTGAACGATTTCCCCAATTTTGCATCTCAAGTAAATTCATCAAATTTTATCACACAGATTTCTGAAATACTATACTACATGCTACAAACAAAAAGTAGATTGAAGTTACTCATAGGGGACAATATGTATGACAACCATCCAATGATATTTAATGTTATTATTTTTATCACCTGAAGTATTAAACTTGAACAGACCATGTATTATACACATCAAAAACATCCTAATTTACATAACAGATTAGAAAACATTACCCAGTACAGGGACTTGAAACAGTGAATAGATTTTTTCTAAACGATTCACCAGAGTTAATCAGACCTACCAATGCTACAGAGAAAGGACTGTTTAGATGAGTGTGTTTGATTATTCCCTCAGCTTAGACGAACAGTGATGTAACGATGGAAACACTTGCTTGTTACTGAAAAACTACACTTTGAAGACAGCTAAAAGGTTAAAAAAAACAATAGCTTAAAACTGCCATGCCACTGAAATGTTAAATTTGTCCATTGCTATATTTAGTTAGTGTTAATCCTGTTGATGTTTGTCAGTGCAGAGTAAACTAGCCTTTACTGAAGATTGTGTCTGCGCTGTTACCGTAATCTATATTTAAATCTTAAATTACAGATACACTGTGACCTGTAAACACTGTGGCAAAACCTAGGGTGTGTGTGTGTGTGTGTGTGTGTGTGTGTGTACTTTCCGTCTCCTGGGGATCCAGTGACAGACACTATCTCCAAAAGCCCAAGCTTCGTCTCTATTACTGATCCAAAATGACAGCTGTCAATCATCAGCAGAAATAAACCAGCAGGTCAGGGGGGAGGCACACAATCTGAGTTGTTTTGTTTTGAAGGCTAATTCTGTGTGACAAACTCTTCCTTTATGCCTAACCCGCAGAGTGCACTTTCAAGTTGGAAATGAGAGTATTTTTGTATTGCAAGCGGACTGAAACACGTTTAGTGGTTAAGCAGTGCAAAGGCATCAAATTGGCAGAGCGTAAGAGACAGAACCTGATGTATCTACCGGGCACTGCCATCCCGACAGTTAGGATAACAATTCCAGCATATGTACCTGTGCATGTCACTTAGTCATTACATTATGCATCATAATGCCTCCATCAACTGAGGATCTTATTAATGGGTCCAGTTGCTCCTGTCCCCGAAGATCTGAGCAGATTATCACTACTATTCTACCATAATCTGATCTGAACAGCTGCCTCGGGGCAGAGACCTGAAAACACACCAGACAGTTAGGAGATAGAGGAAAAAAGAGAGCAATGGAGAGTTGGAAAGCGAGAGAGTGAGATAGAGAGATGGGAGGGTAAATTGGAGAGGCGAGATCAAAAACTATAAGAGAAAAGCTCTAGTGGGGCCCTTTGCATGCAGTGACAGTACAGACGGCAGTAGGGTGCCCTCGGGGCTGCTGTGATCGTGAACCTCTATCAGTAAATTACACTCTGAGGTCATGAATAAAATGTCTATAAAACTAAAGGGGTTCTGGATTTTGTTGAAGTTCTGCCACAGCCTCTGACAGCAGTCAGCGCAACTGCACTTAAACTCTGCCAAGACTGATTTCACCCTTCAACCATGCTTTCATTTGCCTTGAAGCTTTCACCTTTTCCTGCAAAACGTGTCTTATTATTTCCCAAGCAAAGCCCTAACGACGGCTTAGAGACACAACACCTCCAATACATAAACACACCCCCGTACCATCTTTCATATGCTCTCTCTCACACACACATGGGTATAAACGTGCGCAGACAGACAGACACAAAAACGGCATCTTCTTTTGAACGTAAGCCATTGGCTACGCTGCTAAACATAGGACTTGCCAAAAAACGCTCTGCATAATTTATTGGGAGATTGTTAGATCTTTGTCCATATTGATGTTATATTCATAGCGTGAGCTTTGAAAAAGTCTCAACATAACCACCCTGATTCAAAACAAAAGGTTCAAACTTCTCAGAAGAAACCATACAGAAAGCAGAGCCTCACTGAATCAAGAGAAATGTGTCTTTCAGCGTTCAGAATCTCTGTATTCAAAGCAAAATCAATCACTCCTGAGGATCAAAGCTTTATCGCACACCTGAATTTAATTTGTTTTGGCACATACACACAAAGACAACTGTGCATACGTGCCTGTCATTTAGAAGACACTTTTATCAAGAGGACGGTCCCCCTCAAGCAACCTAGTCTCTTGCTCAAGGGCACTGGCACCTTTTCTGTCATCCATCCAGTTCATCCATCCAATCCATCCATCCATCCATCCATCCATCCATCTCCCCTAATTTACATAACTGCACATTCTTTCATTTACTAAACACATAAAAAACACCCCAATTTACATGAATTGGTTTGAAATAGTTTCAAATTAGTGAATTGTTTATCTGTTCATTTATGTAAACCTTCTGAAAGAATTGATTCACTAGAATGAATCAAGGCCTGTTCACACCAAGCACGATAACTATAAAGATAACGATAAAGATATAGTTCTATAAATCGTTCTCAATATTAAAGAATAGCAGAGCCCACACCACAACTATAATGATAAAGGCACAGAGAAACAATATAGTAGGAATCACTTTCAGAACAATTTTTTCCAGCTGAAGAATGATACAAACATTGACATCCAATCAGAATCCAAGGAGCTCGAGAATTTAATGCGGCAGACGCACGTGTGCTGAGAATAAACAGATGATATCGTTCGCTGGTGTGGATGCTAATATCGTTATCTTTATAGGTTATCTTTATCGTTATCATTCTTGGTGTGAACGGGGCTTCAGACCTTTTTCATACATATAATACACAACATCCATCCATTTATTCATCCACCTCATATGAAATGCAATAAAATAATCCTAATTTACATACTACTACTACTACTTCTAATTTACATTCAAAATCAAAACATATTACAGTATATTACAGGGAGTCAAATCTCTGAATCATTTTTTTATCATTTTTTTTTTCATTTATGTGAATCATCTGAACAAACTGATTCACTACAATGAATCAGACTTTTCAACACTGCATATATGAAAGCCCTATCTATCATATAATTCCTGTCTATCCATTTGCTAGATATAATAAAACACTCTATATCTGTGTTGATATAGTACAAATATATATGAGTATATATCACAGAGTTGACTCGGTGAATTGTTTTTATCAATTAAGTTATGTGAACCTTCTGAAAGAACCAATTCACTAGAATGAATCACACTATCTATCTGTCTGTCTGTCTGTCCGTCGTTCTGTTCATCCGTCCCTAAAACCATAAGGATCAATTTCTTTGCATTGGATTCAAGAGCTGAGTGTTGGAGATCTTGGTTCGTAATTTTAAGCTTTAATCAGAATGCTTTTGAAAGGTAGCAACAGGAAATCAACCTCCCTATTTTCTCAATGGTACACTTACAAAGACAGGAATGGACTGTGCTGTGGAACGGTGCTTTTATAGAATAGAAAGCTTCCCCTCTCAAACCAAATCAAAAATTGTCACAACATTGTTATGAATCCATGTGGTGCTGTAATTGCATGTATAACAGGTTACACAGGTGCACCACCTGCCTGACAGACTGCAGTGAACAATGTGAGTTGCATCTAAAAATCAAGAGAACAAAAGATGTCTAGTGGGGATGAGGATGCTGTCCTGGCACAACACCCATTCTTTATACAGCTGCCCAGACATGACAATAGCAACAAAAAATGAAGATTTGATGCAAGCTGGGAGCTCTGTGCCATACAAAGCTAAACACCTCGGTTCAAATAGGTCTTTCATTTCCAATTTGAGTTTCAATTAAGTGTTGTCAGCCAATGCAAAACTGCTCTTACTAGTCTAATGTCCAAGATAGTGTCTACTGAAGGGTAAGTTCACCCAGTTCACACTTTTCCTCACCTTCATGCCATTACAAACCTGTTTAAACCTTCTTATTTCAATATAATAAAAGGCAGTGAGGTCAAATGTTGTTTTGGAACAGTTCAAAATCAGTTAAAAATATAATCTCGGGTTCCACAGAAGAAATAAATCATATGGGTTTGGAATGATATTAGGATAAGTACATGATAATGATTTTCATTTTCAAGTGTGTGTGTGTGTGTGTGTGTGTGTGTGTGAACTATATAATGGAGGTCAGCTGTGGTATTGTGTTTACAGTCAGAAAGCTCAGTTTCACAACAACCCACAAACACTGTGGTTTCCCCCATAACATATTTTTAGACTACAGCTGTATAACAGAAATGACCATTAGAGGGCGACTTAGAGGGTGATATTGTACCCTTGTAATTTGCAACCTTGTATGTGCACCTCCCACTGTGTATCCGGTGTCCCAGTTTCAAAACCATGGACAGCAGCCCCTTGAATTCAGCAGTTTTCTGTTCAGAACTATAAAGAGATTTCTATTGTATGTCCTTCTGTTCAGCACCATGGACAGCTCTCCACCGTTCTCCTTCTCTTATTGACTAAGAGCCTCTTACTCTGACCATGAGAATAAGTGAATTGAGCTCAAGAGAGAAATCTGGTCTGTCTCCAGGGTTACGCAACATCCACTCAGGCCCCAAACAACATTCTGTGGGGGCAAGAGACACGGGGACCTTCTCTTAACCAGTTTATACAATGAATTTGTGTGGTGTTTTTGGAGACTCTTCTTCCCTCATTCAATAAAGTATTTTGCAGAATTGCTGTCTGTGTGCCAGCAGTTTAGTCTCTGTTTTGGGAAGGACCTGATCGTCAGCTGATCTTCTGAAAACCAGCATTAGTAGAATAAACTCATCCCCTCAAATGGACTGAGGGAAAAGTTCCATCTGATCCACATAAATCCTCCTGAAGGGGTTGTGGCGAGAAGTGTAAATAGAGCTAGCGTTTACGACATGTGATGGGCTTGTTTTCCAACTAACTGACCACTGTGTGTGGACCCTAGATTGACTGAAATTCATAACATTGTGTTGGCTCTATTAAGAGTTGACAGGAGAAATATACTATATTGTAGAAGTCAGAATTGAATGGAAGTTGTTATCATCTTGGACTTCTTGAACAAGAAATTGAGAATTTGTCCTTTGAGAACTGAATGGATCATTGGATCATTTTCGTTTGCTAATTGCTGTGATCTCATGAGAGTGACAGGTTGCTAGATGGGAGGGATTATTGTCTCGAAGTTATTGTTTTTGATTAAAGATTATGAGGGCAGATGGATTTAAAAAAATATGTGCACGGATAAATCATTTATAATAAATGCTGCAATATTCCATAATAAATAAGAAATGTCAAGTACATGCCTTGACTTTAGGAGACAGAATCAAAGAGCTACAAAGGACTGGCTTGCGTTTTACCTCCCTTAATCCCACATCTTTCATTTGACTCTTTTCCAAACAAAGATTTGCCAATGAGTCTCTACGGGCTTCACAAGTCAGAGTTTCCAATGAAGCTTCACAAATGAGAGTTTTAAGCAAACCTGAATTTGTGAGCGAATGAGTCATTTCTTTAATACATTTAATAAAGTTTAAATGCCTGAGAATACTTCCGAAAGACTGTTATCCTGTTATAGATTATAGACAGGCATATTCAGTATTCATATTAAAGGGGTAGTTCACCAAAAAATGAAAATGTACTCAGCCAGTTGTTGTTATGAACCTGTGTGCCTTTCTTTCTTCTTCAGAAAACAAAAAAAGATCATTTGAAGAATGTTGGTAACAAAACCGTTTTGGTTATTATTAATTTCTATTGTATGGAGAAAACACTAAGACTAAAACCGCATTCACACCAAGAACGATAACTATAAAGATAACGATATTAGCGTCCACACCAGCGGACGATATCGTCTGTATATTCTAAGCACACACGCGTCTGTCGCTTTAAATTATCACGCTTGTTATAGCAGGATGGATTCTGATTGGCTGTCAATGTTGTATCATTAATCAGATGGAAAAAAACGTTCTGAAAGTGATTCCTACTATATTGTTTCTCTGTGCCTTTGTCATTATAGTTGTGGTGGGGACTCTGCTATTCTTTAATATTGAGAACGATTTTTAGAACTATATCTTTATCGTTATCTTTATAGTTATCGTGCTTGGTGTGAATGGGCCTTAAGACTAAGATCTTTTAAATGATCTTATGTTCCACAGAAGAAACCGTGACAGAGCATTAGTTGGTCATTTATTGGTCATAAACAACTGTCCTATGTTCTACGATTTTAGATCAGTCCTGCTTTTATCATTGCATTCCAATGATAAGTAGTTGACATTGCTGGTGATATGCTGTTGATGATACACAATATATTTACTTTGAGTTTAAGAAGCTTTCACGTAGCACAGAAAGCAAAGCCCGGCACTAGCAATGCCAAGGTTTGATTTACAGAGAATGCATGAACTGATCAGTTGTTTACCTTGAATGCAGTGTAAGTCACTTCGGGTAAAAGCACCTGCCAATTGCATAAATGTAAATGTAAAAATCATCCAAACCAAACCGTTTTCCACATTTCAGAAAAACCAATGCTCGCATCTCTGTCTAACATACTCTGCGCTTTTTAAAAAAATACTGACATCACTGCAGGCAGAAAAACTCCTCAATCATTATTAAACACATATGTGCTTTTGTGCATTAGTTCAAGAAATACATACAAGCTTGTGATTGGGCGGGTGTGTATGAAAGATAAGAAAATCTGTGTTCTTCAATGGTTCGACTGTCTGAATACTTCTGTATGTTAAGATGTTACACCGTTCACTCTTGTTTACATGTGACTCGCACACGTGTGTGTGGGGACGGCTGGTTTGAAGAAGATTAGATCAGTAGATTCGCTTTTCCTGACAAACGCGCACTGACGTGCATACAAACAGGTTTGTGTCTGTCAGTAAACAAATCATCTGTGCTATTCAACACATGCATCCACACACACACACACACACACACACACACACACACACACACCCACAGACACACACCACCAGGGATTAAGAGATGGCAGAAATACTTAAATAGAACTGACAGGGGGCAAATGATTTTGACCCCTACCAAACACACACAAATCTGAAACATTCACATGATCACACAGACAAACACACACACACATATATGTGAGCACACACACACACACACAAAACACATACTTTGCCTCAGGCAAATGACTTGTACGACAATAATTTTAAAGGATAAAGGTTCAAAGCGAGACAATCCTGTTATAGGCTTTGACGTGCATGCTTTGACATATCTGCTCTAAAAAACACAAAAAACAATGCAACTGGTATTCGCTTTCCAGCCTCAAAGGAGCATTTTTCTGTACTTCAGATCTGAAGAGCACTTCACATTGCTTTTCCACTTTGTTTATATAATGCTCACTCAATTAAACTTTAATTAACTCACCAAAACACCATTTACTGACCTTTCATTACTGCCCCCTGCCCACTTCTCCTCTTTTCTCTCCCTTCATGCTGTTTTGTTTCTTTTTGTTGCTAAATGTTCCCTCTGTTTCAGTCCTGCATCCTCCAGCCGGTAGTGTTAGCGGAGCTGGCACTAGGGACTGGACACATGGGGTGAGAGAGAAAGAGTTAGTGCTCAGCAGTCTTCTGGACCACTCAATACAAAATGTGCATCCAGTCAGAGACCTCGCTGTCCCCTTCAGTTTGAGCTTTAGTTGAACCATCAGTAGCAGAAATATATATACAGAATATATATAAAAACCTCCAAATTCCCCACCGCCACATCACGTATGATTCCTCTATTTCACCAAACTACGTGTACACAAATACACACAAAGATTTTTGAAAAGTATTTTCTGAAGGTCTCTCAAACACAATGGTTTTCATGCTAACACAATAACATTTACTATGCCCTCTATACTATGTCTCTAAATTTTACCTCACACAAACATTGGTAGATTTGAAGAAAAACAAGATTTGGTCCAGTTATGAGCATTGAACGATTACTGCTTTCAGAACTGGGTAGTAACTGATTACATGTAATCTTGATTACGTGATCAGATTCCAAAAATCAAGTACTTGTAATTTGATTAAAATAGATTTTAAAATACTTGTAATCAGACTACAGTTACCTTTTTTTAGTTACATGATTACTTATTATTCACACAATATCTATAAATTATTCATAATATAATGCATGGATTCCTGAACTTTTTTGTCATCTGAACCTCTTTCACTTAATATATTTACTTGAAGTACCCCTATTTACTATTAATATTTTAATAATTAATCCTCACATTTGCATGTTTACAATTCTCTGACATTGGTTAATGATCACGGCATGCAGGTAAATGTAATTTTTCATCTTTTTTAGTACGTGTTTTATTTTGATTGTCGTTATTTTGAAATTATTTGTTTTAATTTGACATTTTTATGATTTAATTAATTATTAGCTTTTCATTAATCTCACAAACCCCAGAACCCCTCTTTGGGAAACCTTGACATAATGTAATGTTTAATGCACTTCATGTTGTCAATTAAAACAAATACAAACTCTTACACGATTGTATTGTACTTAAATCAATTAGATAAATGAGTTCAGACATCAAGTAATCAAAAAGTAGTCTGATTATGTTACCTAAAATGTGTAATGTAATGGATTACGTTACCAACTACAGTTTTTGTCATGTCATTTGGAATCAGTACCAGATTACAATTTGTAAGTAATCTACCCAGCTATGTGAATACCATACACTCCAACAGCTCAAAGCCATGCAATCTTGTTTTGACTTACAGCAACAAGCACTGACTCGTCCAGACTGCAAATTGGGGCAAAAATCGATGTAAAAACTGTGTAGTGTATTCCAGCACTGAGTTTTGCCTTTAATAAATCTTGTCCCTTTTCAAGTTTTTCAAAAGTTATGCTTCGTTACCAAGAAAACAACAGTGGCAATGAATAGCATGCTTGAGATGAAATATGATGTGAAATGTGTGAAGAAAACAAAACTAAAACAACAAAAAAGTGAATATCATTTCCATTAACAGAATGTTTGCATTGTGCGTCATTTTCAGTTCAGCCAAAGTTTTGCAAAATGATGCAAAAAGTCAAAAAATGATTATTTAATTATATTTAGGAAACAAGATTTGTCACAAATTATTTTTTGCATCACCCTTATTTCAAAAATGGTTAAAATGCCATTTCCACCACTGTCATTCCCATCACAAAGCACAGGTTAAAATCACAATGTGTGCGTAAAATATTTTGTAAGAGAGCTCATTTTTTTAAAAGTCCACAGTGCCTATAGCAAAAGAAACTCAGTTATGGCTTTGAAAGATGACACATGTTGAATAATGAATGTGTTATTTTTGAAACTCATCTTCAGCTTTTCTCTCCAGGTGACACAAAGTGGGTCTAATGTTACAAAGCCAAGGTTTAATCCCTGAATTAAAGCTTAATCCATTCTCACACTGGCAGTTTACCTTCCATCGAGAGAGAAAGGGAGAGAAATGATGAAAGTATTATGACAGATTTCTCTGTGTGCTGAACAATTGCATCAGGGTATATGAATGTTGGTCAAATGACACATCACACCGCCTTACTAAAAGTCACACACTCACACCCACTTAAGAACCTTCAGGAGGTCGAGATGTACCCTTCAGCAGTATATCATGCACCAGCAGAGATCTATTTGTCAGATTAAGGCTAGACCTGAGCTAAACTTCACGCTAATGGCGATTCTGGCTCTCAGATCCTCCAGAGTCTTTGGAGAGAGGGTCATTCTGTCTGTTGGAGTTGAGCTTTGAGTTAAAATACGATGAACACTGAGCACACACACACATGCAGAGGAAACTTTCTTCCATAAACTTTCACAGAGCCAAACTTCGGCCATCTGTCGATCATAACAAATCCTAATTATTTAACTCTTCCACTCAAATCTGCTCTTTCTCTCTCCCTCCATCTGCTGGGTGAGAATCTGATGTCTATAGACAACCGGTGATCAAACATGTCCTTTTTTATTGCATGTCTCAATTCAGTTCAGATGACATGTGCTCGCTCACTAACTCTCTCATCATTGCTTCCACATTTATTTTTATAACTTTATTTCTGTAAATGTGCCATGGCTCAATTTGGGATTTTAGCACCCATCTGTAAAAAAGCAATGTAAAATGATGGGGTTCGTTTGCAGAAAGTTGTTGAACACATGTTTAGAAAGAATTGTGTCATCCCTTTAATATACAGGTAGAAAAACAATATCATTGTGTGTTTAGGAACTCAGCTTTGTATCACTAACAACATGATTAGATTGTAATGTGAGGCAGCTGTTAGCAAGCTCTGTGTATTTTCAGCTATATGTCTCAATAATTGTCAAAAATGTTACTTGTGTGCTACATTGTAAATTGTTTTTATATTAAAGCGTGTGCTAGAAACAAACATCTGCTAAATATAAGTGCAGCAGAAACACCAAAGTAACAGTTATATGCAGTAAAAAAAAGACTGGAGAGCAGAAATAATCATAATTTTTTGCTCATTTATTCAGAATATAATTAGCTTACAGATTTAAAATTTGAGCTCATTTTAGCAGTCATCACCCATGACGATTAAATGAATTACTTAATCAAGTAGCATACAATTAATCTAGAAGTTCACAAAGGCCAGTGTTACATTCATAACACTTATGCTGCATATAATCATAATGTGGGGATTGTGATAAATGTAATAAAAGAAAAGGTTTTATAATGTGAATATTTGTGCACATGCTAATGTTAGTCAATAGGAAACACACCCAACCACAAGACCGATTCCAAGATTCTGAAGCACATTTACACAAGACATGTGAAAACCAGCTAATAAGTTGATATAAAAAATAACCCCTCAAAAGATACTTTTTTAAATGTGTAAGAAAACACTTTAGTATAGGGACCAACTCTCACTATTAACTAGTTGCTTATTTAGCTTGCCTATTATTTACATATTGGCTGTGTATTCGTACTTATAAAGCACATATTCTACATGACAATATTCTACATCCCTAACCCTACCCAATACCTAAACTTAACAATTACCTTACTAACTATTAATAAGCAGCAAATTAGGAGTTTATTCATGCAAATGTCATAGTTAATGGTTTGTAGCGAGAATTGGACCTTAAAATAAAGTGTTGACTTTTTTTTTCTTCTGATATACCAACATTAATATTAACAGTTATTATGGCTCATGCATGCAGGGTTTACCTATCAGTTCCACCAGAACATACATTAAAACTAAACTAGACGTTATACTAGAGCAAACTAGACGTTAAACTAGAGCAAACTTACACTGTAAATTTTTTATTTTTTTTATTTTAAGGATTTCACAAAGTAAAACACTGAACAAACAACCAACACCGTCTCAGACTAAATATGCACCCACAAAGAATAATAATAAAAAAATACATGTATATGCAATACTTTAGACCTAAATTATAATGCTAACAATAATAAATACAGAATCAGTAACTAGAGGTAGTAAAGAGCTGCAAAACATCAAAATAGTATTAATAATTGTTCATAAATGTAGATACTGTAAAGGAGGTACAGTACTTCTCAACATAAATCAGCCAGAATATTCCTTTAAACAGGTTTTTTGATTCACTCAAAAGTGCAGAAACAACAGCCTGAGTAGCCTAGAAAGTAGTCTCATCAATAAATAAAGAGCAAGATCAGTTACTATTCCCTCTCCTATAAGAAGACAGCAGCCATGTTGAAGATGTTTCAGCCCAACAAGTGGGATCAGATTGAAAAGCTCCAGTGATGTGTGATGTACAAGAGGTCTGCACACAGCAACTTTCAAGGCCTTTGAAAAGTAGTCTTGAGACTCTGTCCCCTGGAAGAGGCCAAAAAGATTGGCTAGGTCGCAGGAGATCTGATGTGGCGTGGAAAGCGACTTTATGATTTTCCATATTTCATTTACGAACCCAACAGAAGATAAAACAAATCCATGTTTTGAGAGGCTGTTTATATCACAGACGCGCGCACACTTGCATTCTCTCTCACTTCCTCTCAGCAGCTCATCGCCCAGGCTTTGATTTCCCGCTGTTACTGTGGCATTTGTTTCCATGGTTACCAAAAACACTCAAACTGAGATACAGACAGTCTTTTGGAAAAAGCAAACAGTTGTCACTAACCAACTGCGCACACCCGCACGCACACATTTAGCCTCGTGCATGAATGTGTTTGTTCAATTTTTCTAGGTGCGTGCATATTAATTAACAAGTTTGTTTGTCTTTTGTCAATCGTTTTATCTATAGGAATTGTTTTGAAATATCTGGTTCTAGTTTTAGTTTTAGAGTTTTTTTTATACTAAGCATTTCAGGTAAAACCTTTTCTGCTGCAACTGTTTGACGAGACAAATATAGACTTCTCACTCAAAAATAAAGAATTATTTACTCACCCTTGTTTTTCAAAACCCATGACTTTCATTTGTGCAACACAAAAAGTGACATTCATGTTAAAGTTGTTATTTTTCATACAATGAAGGCAAATGGTGATTGTAGTTGTCAAAAACAGGGTCCCACTTTATATTAGGTCACTACTAAGTACTCAAATATAATTTTTTTGATATGCTTATCAATTTTTTGATAAGCATAAAAAAATAAGTACAATGTAGTTATACTTACACTTGCTGCTATTGAGGTGTGATACGGGTAAGGTTAGGGACAGGTTTGGTGGTATGGGTACAGTAGGTGTAAGGGATGTGTCAACAGTGTAATTATAAATGTAATTACAGAAATTAATTATAGATGTAATTACATGCAGGTATTTTAAAATATAAGTACAATGTAAAGACATGTAAGTACACAATAAGTGCATTGTATCAAATAACTAATTTAAATGTAAGTACATAGTAGTTAAGGCCACATAATATAAAGTGGGACCAAAAACATGATATCTAGTAAATAATGTTATGTATATATGTATTTATTTATTTATTTTAGTGTTTATCAAGGGCATTCTGTCAAAGTCCCTTTAAAGGAAAAGCTCACCCAAAAATGAAAATTCTGTCATGAATTACTCGCCCTCGTGTCGTTCCAAACCTGTAAGACCTCTGTTCATCTTTGGAACACAAATTAAGATATTTTTGATGAATTCCGAGAGCTCTCTGACCCTCCATAGACAGCAAGGATCCTACCATGCGCTTATGTTGTTTATAGGGATATGCCGGTATCAAACTTTCATGTTGCGATTAATTGCTAATGCTTTTATCACGGTATACGGCATTAACACAATATTGAAATTTAGTTGTGTTGTCATAATACAGTATAACAGGTTTAATAACTTTTTTCTTATAACAAAAGTAACTGAACATTTAAGTACAATAAAGCAATACACAAAAATGTATAAAGTTAAAAATGTACACAGATTAAAGAGCAAAATAATTATAAAGACCGATAGGTATCACGTTAACCTTAGTTAATGTATTAACATTCACAATGAGCAATACCTACATTTGCTACAGAAGTTATAAATCTTTGTTCAAAAATACAACTCTAGTTCATATTAGCTCATTAAATACCACAGTTGCTTCTTTTGATTTTAACAACGTGTTATTAAATATTGGAATTACCTAAGATTAATGAATGTTTAGAACAATTTTTCATTGGCAGTTTGTTAACTAATGAATTAACTAATGTCAACTAATGAAGCCTTAATGTAAATTGTGACCGAACAATAAAGAATCAAAACACTTTCAAACAATATCTAGGGCATGTTGTAGTCCAGATTAAAATGTAAAAACATTTGAAAATAAATAGCCTATTAAGTATAAATATTTAAGTATTTGGGGCTGTGATGAACACTGTGCACAGTGAATACAAAAATCTGAATGGCTATAAAATCATTTAAACTCTTTTCAGAAACAGAAAGCTGTTTTGTTTCTGGGGTAACAGCTGCATTATGTTTAGCATCATCTGCTGTCAGAGAGTGAATGTGCTTTCATCCAGAGCGTCTCTCACGCGCTCCGCCCTCATACGTGCGTCTGTGACGCAGCATACAGCGGTGTTGTGCATTGTGACCAGTTGATGGGAAAAGTATTCTTAAAATGCGTTAAAAATTCTGAAAAATTTGTAATAAATAAATATTCTCTGTATTTTGAAGTGCCCACGATAACATTATCATGCATATTCATTATAGTGATATATCACATTACCGAATACCCGCACATGTCTATAGTTGATTACATTCAGATCAAAGCATAAACAACGTAAACAACATATCCGCATGTTGCTGCTGACACAGAACAGCATGTTGTTTACGTTCAGATAAAAACATCCACATACGTCATGATACTCTCCAAAATGGTGCCAGGGTGAAACAGAGGAGACGAATTGTTGAATAAATTTGTTATTTTTGTTTTCTTTGCGGACAAAAAGTATTCTCGTAGCTTGGTAAAATTACGGTTGAACCACTGATGTCACATGGATTATTTTAACAATGTCCTTACTACCTTTCTGGACCTTGATTGTGGTAGGATCCTTGCTGTCTATGGGAGGGTCAGAGAGCTGTCAGAATTCATCAAATATATCCTAATTTGTGTTCCGAAGGTGAACGAAAGTCTTACGGGTTTGAATCGACATGAAGGTGAGTAATTAATGACAGAATTTTCATTTTTGGGTGAACTATCCTGAAAGGCAAGTCTTTTCACTTGGTGGCATCTTTGAAACGCCTCTTGGGCAGTCATGCAAGTTCTCTTTGAATGGAAAATCATCAAATTCTCCAAAGTCTTCGATGACTTTACCAATTGGCTTTTATTTAGAAGTCTGTATTGCATGTTGCACTTTCTCCCATTCAGAAGTAATGAGTGCACCATCTTAATATACTTAAAGTCTTTTCTTACGTCCATAAGCTGCAAATGCTCTGCATACTCAAGGTTTTTGAGAATGAGTTCAGGGACTAGCAAATTAATATTAACTATAAATTAACAATGTCCTTACTACCTTTCTGGACCTTGATTGTGGTAGGATCCTTGCTGTCTATGGGAGGGACAGAGAGCTCTCAGAATTCATCAAAAATATCCTAATTTGTGTTCCAAAAATGAACGAAGGTCTTATGGGTTTAGAACGACATGAGGGTGAGTAATTAATGACAGAATATTAATTTTTGGGTGAACTAACCCTGTATCAGCCCATGGTCCCCATCCACTTGCACTGTATGGAAGAAAGCAGTGTGGACTGGGTTCCACAAAAAAAAGAAAAATCAACACAGGTTTGAAACAACATGATGAACATTTTCATTTGTGGGTGTACTACTGTTATAACGCTTATTGGACAATTGCTATTTACTCACATATGCACTTATGTACTTATTTAGATAAGATCCTCTTAATGGCACATTCATTGATTCGCGCTCTCAGCCCACCGTATTCTTTTCACCAGCTGCCCCCAGTCATCACCATGGGAACGGCATGCCGGTAACAGCCTACACTGTTTCTCTCAATGTACCTGTAACTGTATAGGGTGCTTGCCATTGACCCGTGACTCACATTGGGTCCATACACTGATACGAGTCTGTGGTATTCAACCTACTTTTTCTTAATCTTTTGCAAAGATTCTGAAACAGTCTTTGTAACTTCTCAGAATTTTCAAGGTTCTGGTTTTTCCATATGAATCCTCTTTTCTGTCTTCTTTGGTATCTCTTATACATAAACATTTTCCCTTGTGTGGAGTCTATGTCCTGATCACACGTTCCTACATTCCTACGTTCCTGGTCCTATGTTCCTACACGTTCCTAATGCTTTTTGGTGAATTTAAATGGGCCCGTTTGGGTGTTTTTGAACTTTTAGATTATTTTCAGTTGTTTAATTGAGTTCTTGTATAATTTGAATATATTTCAATCAACTCCCTCATTTAATGCTGCAATTAACAATGAATTGAGCTTAATGATGGATAATCACTATTTTAGTAAATGAATACTGATTTAGCAGCTCTGCTACAGTACCTGGGGATCGTGTAAATGATTGTGTTCGTGTGTATGCACCAGTATGTGTGAGAATAATAGGTGTCCAAACAGACTCTGCTTTCATGAGTAGCTGGAATGAAGTCAAGGAATTATATTATACAATGCATACAAATGGCATAAATAGCATCAAAACATTACATTTACTTTAATGCTATTTAAACTTAACGGCGGAGATCAAATGAATATGAAAGACGTAAGGTGACCAATCAGAAAACCATAGAATTTTTTTTCAGCTGTTTTTTTTAATACAGAAAAGGTTTTTTGATTAATGATTCAGATTAATTTGAAGTAATGTTGTGCATTTCCAACCACAATGAGTCCGTGATGTACTGTTCACTCACAGTCTGAGCCAAACGTGATGATTTACACTCCACCCTCACTTTTCTCTCGCGCTGCAGTGTATATTACTCTTTCACCGCATCTCATCTCACAGCTTTCTAAAGCAGGATGCAGTGGAATATTGTTTTGATATTTTCATATCTTTCTATTTAATTCATATGGTTGCTATCTCAGCTGCTACATTTTCTCCTGTTGCTTCATTTTTGCCTCATCCCATAAAAAACGCTGTCTATGTTTTAACACGATTTGAAGTTCTCCTATTTTGCCTGCTGGGTGTTTAACTCTTCAGAGAGAACAACAGCTGTCTACTTTCATCATCTCTGGGACAAAATCATGCGAGTGTGTTCTTTTCCCCTTCAGAAACGCTGCTCTTTTAGCGATGGCTTTTTCTCCCGTAGGTGTGAGTAGGTGGTTCATTTGAACCCTGAACATTAAATAGCTTCAACAAACATCCTGAACAACAGCTCTAAAAATACACGATGGAACAGCAGTGCATCATTCATATGCACAAAACAGCAGGTGTTTACTTTACTGTCATTCCACTTGTATAGATTAGGACTGAACGTCAGTAACCTTTTAGACTTTCTACGTTCTGATTTTACCTGGTTTGAACTCTTTATGAACCTGTAAAATAAATAAATAAATATAAAGGCAATTGTGACTTTTTATACTGAAAAAAGGTATAGAATTGACAAACTATTTTCACTCAGAAATTGCTAGTAAAGTTCACAATTACAGTAATTACAAAGAAACAGCAAGTAACATTGAACAGTAAACAAGAGACTATTTTGAAGTAAAAAGACTAAAATAATAGTTACTCTAATAATCCTTTTTATTATTATTTACAACTTTGAATAATAATTTTTTTACAGTGTAATTGTGACTTTAACTCTTAAAGACTGTATTTCTTACAGACTTTATATTAAAATTACTATATTCCTGCCAAAATAAGATGGTTACCATAAATCATGTCCAATTTAAATGGAATTGCCTTCAAACAGCATAAGTGAGGGAGGGTTAATTCAAACAATGGCAAGGCAAGGAAAGTCAAGTTTATAGGATATTAATATTTCATACACAGTAGTAGTTTAAAGTGCTTTAAAGTATAAAAATAACTATAGTACAATGCCATTTTTGTGGCAGCTATAGTTACCATGGTAAATGATTTCTAAAAACATATTTCCAGGAACTGACGTGAATATATACCAAAACAATCTCCTGCTGTAGCATTGGACTCCTTTGAATGCCTGTTTTGTTTGTTTTGGCAAGAGATTCTGCGTTCGCTTTGGACAGCCTCAAGGTTCTGTTTGTGCTGTTTGGAATGAAAAGCCTTTCAAAAGGTTGATGATTCTGCACTGACAAACCCAAACCTGCCTATAAACACACACACACACACACACACACACTCATTGATATTAGCTTTAATTACTGCGTGGGTTTGTTTGTTTATCATGGTAACCACTTCAACAAATATTGAAGTAATCAACAAGTCAAGATAATGGGCTAATTTACAAAATGGTGTGAGCAGCTCAACTCTGTGTGTGTGTGTGTGTGTGTGTGTGTGTGTGTGTATGGAAAGAGAAAGAGAGGGGACAATCACATGACGCTTGGTGCCTGGCTCCAGCGTACTAATTATCTGATTTCTCTGGTTATAATAGCGCTGATTGAGAGACCCATTTGGACTAAAATAATCCTCCCGCCCTCTTACTCTATCTCTCTGTTTTTATCTCCCTTATATGCTCATCTTCCTTTTGTTTTGCCTTATGCTGCCAGCAAATGTACCAAGCTCTTATGCTCTAGTTGGGCACTTGTTATTATGATTTGTCATTCAAATGAACATGCAAGCAATTTAACAAAAATAAATAAACAATAAACAACGGCAAAATAAACCAGTGTTGTTTTTGTTAACTAAAATCAATTAATAAGCTGAAATAAAATAAAATATAAATAGTAGAATCATTTTATATTTCATTTTATATTTACATTGCCAAGGCAATGTTTCTGATTCTCATTTAAGTACTTCAATTTCTAAACTACTCTGGTACTAAAAATTGAAATACATATAAATGATAGGCCTATATATATAATATAATATAAAAATATATAAATAATGCTTTAAATAAACAGAAAAATTGTTGAAACAATTGTCACTTAGAAATGTATAGTCAATTTCACAATTACAAACAAGCAGTAAGTAAAATTGAATTAAACATTTCATCATTTTAAAGTAGAACATTTAAATTTAATTATTTTTTTAACAATGTAACAATGAAATTCACCTGTATCACTTTTATACAGTCAGTTTGATTTATTTATGCATAATTAATTTCATTAAGCAAAAAAAATAAAAAAGTATAGTGAGTCATTATCTTAGCATTAGGTTCTGCTTGAAGTCCACGTTATATCATTGTCTCTTATTTTGTCCGTCTTTTCCCCACTTGCTCAGTCTCTCTCCATTTCTGTTTGCTCACACACATGTACACGTTTTCTCTAACCTTTTGTTTTCGTCTACGTGTTTGTCCACTCGTCCACAGGAACATACAAACATACAAATGCAAACAGGTCTGTGTGGCGTGTTATGATTTCTCTCGGAGCAGATGTCTCAGAGCCGTCTGTACGATCTGTCCTAACAGTCTGTTCTTACTGCGAAGCCCCTCAATTCTTTCTCTCTCACATACACACCCATTTGGGTTATCAAATGTTGTTTGGTTTGTGTGATTACGGTTGGTAAGCGGCAGGCTGTTGTGTAATTTTGTCTAATGTCACAGCGCTGTGGGATGACAGAGGAATTCTGTCTTTCTCGCAGGGTGAGAAACACAAGCTAAATATTTCAACGGTCATATTTACACTCGGTCAAAGACGTTGAAGTTTTTTTTTTTTTGGAGCTATCAACAAATTTACAAGCTTCAGAAATTAAAAGGAATGGATATTATCACTTCTAACTATCTTACTGATTTAGTAAGTCACAGAATACACCCGCTCACGAAAAGGGGCCGTATGTTGTGTAGGTTGAGGTGTGATTAAAGTCCGGGAGACACAGCATGAAATTCCACCCTTTACCGCAGGGAGAAAAACACATGAGACCTATCAACGGCAACAGATCTTCTCACATGATGAAAGAAAGCACCCAAATCTACAGCTAAAAACCCTTAACAGATAACCTGCTTATCTAAACGAGACACATGAACTGTTCAAATTCTTTTCAGATATAAAAATTCTAAATAATTATTTATTCACCCTCATGTTGTTTCAAACCTGTATGACTCTCATTATTCTGCAGAACACAAAAGTATGTTGTTTTGTAAATACCTGTTTTTTGGTGCATAAATTGAAAGCGGTGTCCACTAAAGTAGGGCTGCACAATTAGGGGAAAGTCTAATTGAGATTTTCCAATTAAAATTGCAACTGAAATGGGATTTAAAAAATAGTTGTTAAAAATAGTTATAACTGTAAAGTTACAATGCTAATATTTATATTTGTCTATTTGTGTATTTACATATATCTATTATTGAAATTTTTATTTTAATGGAAAACAGAAAGGGAGCCCTTAAAGCTTCTCTTTTTTTAGTGCTTCTCGTTACAAGTATGGGAAGATGGTTCACACAGATTGAGTTTTGCAGCCTTTGCGATTCAATATCGCAATTTCAGTTTTATTTCAATTTAAGGGGACATATGACGCGATTTCAAGTTTTCCTTTGTCTTTGGAGTGTTACAAACTGTTTGTGCATATATAAGATGCCTCATTTAAACATGCCCCCACATATCTGCATCACTGTGCTGGAAGATTTGCATAACACTGCCCAAATGTTTGCGCAAAGAAAGAAGGCTGTAGTATTGTTGCCGCTGCCGCCATGTCATGGAGACGCTGTGTTTCCATATATGGAAAGGGACATAGCGTTTCCGTCACACGCTTGAGGTATTCGGCCAATCACAATGCACTGGATAGCTGGTCAATCAGAGCACACCGCGATTTTCAGAACGATGAGCTTTGTAAAAATGTATGTTTCAGAATGGCGGGGAAGAGTGGAGCAACAATAATGTACAGTATGTGGAAAATAATGGCCTGGTTGCACAGACAGGGTTTAGACTAAGCCAGGATTAGGCTATAGTTCAATTAGGACATTTAAGTAATTTTTATAAACGTGCCTTAGACAAAAACATTACTGGTGTCCATCTTGAGAAAAAACAAAGGCATTGATATATTTTAAGATCAATCAGTGCAAGTTTCTTTCAGTTGAAACAGCTCAGACTTACATTTTAGTCTGGGACTAGGCTTAAGCCTTGTCTGTGAAACCGGGGGAATGTGTTTTTTGAAACTTAAACCATGTAAACACATTGCATTACACCAAATGCACAAAATAATGTTATTTTTAGCATTGTCAGATGACCCCTTTAATTGTGCAGTCTTACAAGAAGGTCATAATGATTTGGAGCATCATGAAGGTGAGGATTGACAGAATGTTGGGTTAACTAAGGAAGAAATGTTGCCATTTATGCTCATGTGAATGTGGATAGTGATTAATTATGATTCATATGAAAGATAATTTAGGAATAATTCACCCAAAAATGACATTTCATCATTTACTCCTCCACATGTCATTCCAAACTTGTTTGACTGACTTTCTTTCATGGAACACAAAAGAAGATATTATGCATAATGTCCAATCAGACAGTAACCACAGAAAGTACAAGACAGCACCAGACAAATAGTTGTACCTACATTCTAAAACTTCTGAAGCCATTTGATAGCTATGTGTGCGAGAGACTGAGATTTACTGTAAGTTATTCACTAAATGCACCCCCCCAAAAAAAATAAAAAAAAAAAAAAAATCATCAAAGAAGCTGAAAACAAATAAGATAAAAGGAAAAGAAAAGAGGTGCTTTTGATTTCTTTTGTGTTTCATAAGATAAAGAAAACCATTCAGGATGATAAAACAATAAATGATCTGAGTATTTTCATTTTTGGGTGAACTATCCCTTTAAATCTTATTGTCAGTTATGTAGAAGTAACAAACGGTCACAAATCTGTCCTCATCTAATTTTGTCATGGCTACACAAACAAGCGCTACTTTGCAGCCAAATCCAATTTGCGACCGAAATGATGCAGCAACTACATCAACATTGATTCAGCAAAATCAATTACAGATCCTGTTCAGATTCGAGTTGAAAGCTTATACCATATAAGCGTTCAACTCAAATCTTTTCTACAGCGCAGTGCTGTGTTCCTGACCACCTGTGTCGGCAGCCGTCTGATGATTGTTATTTCCTGTTGCCAGGTGATGCCAACCGCCCGCTGTGTATCCTGACCTTTACGCTGGAACCAGGAATTATGGAACGGATGTGAAATATATCTGTATATATAAGGCAGTGAATTTGTGAGTGTTGAAAAACAATGCACAAACCCTTGACTATTGCAACCAAACCCTGCCCTTATTCTTTTGATAGCCATAAAATTGGTACAGCTTTCCTAGAGCCATTTTTATGGTTTCTCGGTGCTCGGTTTGTGCCCTTGTGACCCGCTGGAATATCGTGACTTCACAATATATGCGGTTGCTTGTAAGGTAGTGAGGTAAGAAGTCGTCTGCAACAAAATAAATGGAAATGGAAATGCGCAGACTTACAGTGGAAGACTTCCATCAGAATTCATCATCAGCATTCTGCTCCTCCTGAATGCATCTCTCTCTCTCTCTCTCTCTCGTTTCCTATTGTGTTGCTAGAGATAATTCAAGGGTAGATTAACATGTTTGTACGCACACACACACACACACAAAGGTTAAAGATGTGATAAAATGATGTATCGACTGTCACTGCCCACACTGACAATATTATCTCTAACTTCATCAGTAAATGCAGACACACACACACTGTAATGTTGTGTTTTAGACCATGTTCTAACCATAAATAGAATTCTGAATTGAAGAACTGGGTCCATTTCAATTGATGAATTCAGTTACATGAACTGGTATTTACTGAACTGGAATTTCAAGAAATTCAGCACAATACATTAAGCATCATTCAGTTTAACTAATTATGTATTTATTGATACATAATACATTACATTTTTATTTTATATTATTAATTATTATAAAATATTAATATATTATTTATATTATACATTTTTAAATTTTTAAACAAATATTATTCATCCATAAAATGTGCTATTTGAGTATATAAATATACACTATTGTTAATTTTGTGGTTGGTAGATTTTTTAAAAAATGTTTGTGAAAAGTCTTTTATGCTCACCAAGGCTGCATTTATTTGATCAAAAATATGTTGTAAAAACAGTAATATTATGAAATATTATTACAATTTAAAGTGTTCTGTTTTAATATATTGTAAAATGTAATTAATTTCTGTAACGGCAACGCTGAATTTTCAGCAATTCAATAGGAGAAGGGCAATTTTCAGCAGCATCAATGTTTTATGTTTTATCAATGATCAAACAGTTGAAAACAGTGCTGCTTATTATTTTTTGGGCAACCGTGCTATAGTGTTGGGCTATATGCTCAATTTTCATATCGTCAGACTGTTAGATTATGGAGGTCCAAATTACTCAAAATTAATTAATTAATTCAGTTAATTATTTATTTGTTTCCTCCATTTTATTTTCAGTGTTACAGTTGTCGGCACATAAATAAATAAATCACAAGTATGGATTCCATTGTTAGTACATGAGTGCAAATACATAATTACATAAAATGATTGATTGAATGAATAAATTAATATTTATGCATTTTATTATTTAATTATGTATTTAATGATTTTTTTTATATTTCAACATTTATTTAATGATTTAATTTTGAGAAATTTGGCCCTCCATATTAGATCGCCGATACACAATATTATCGTGCTAATTTATTTAATTATTTACTTTACTTAGTTTCATTGCCGGAAAGTGAACCAACTTCAGTGTAAGGCTAAAAGCAGCCTAATGTTTTTAATATGACTTAATTTGTATTTATCATGATAACAATTTAATAGAAACATAGTAAGTTACTAATCATAAGGCTTACATTTCCTCATTTATTCAAAAAAGTAGCTACAGAAAACGAAAATAACATTTACATTACCAAAGAACATCATAACTGACTTCACCCAGGTAGCCAAAACGGTTTGGCCCGATAATGGCCCAGATCCAGCAGGCCGGAAGAAATAACTCTGCCCGGCTGCGGTTGCCAGACTCGGCATGGACATGGGATGAATGACGCCCCAGAATCGGCCCAAATACACTGGCCCGTGTCCGGCTGCCAAAACTGCCGGCATTGGGCCACAATCACGCCGAAAAGAATTGAAACACTGAGCCAGTACTGGTCCAAGACTGGGTACTGAAACTGTGCCGGCACTGGGCCACAATCATGCCACCAAAAATACTACACTTAGACCAGTATCGGCTGAGTCTTGTTTGCTAAATTAAATAATATATTTGCACTTACTCCTCTTAAACATAATAAAAAAAATAATTGTGTATTCAAGTACAACATCTAAAATATGTGTATTAAATTAGTTTTATTTTATGAAAACAGAGCTTTGAATAATGTTTTTCCACAAAATGACATTACCTTAAAATGTCATTAATTTTTTTTATATATATATATATATATATATATATATATATATATATATATATATATATATATATATACACACACAGTATACATCAGTGTGTCCTTGTTAAGCCTACATGTACTTATGCATGTCAACTTTACAAAGATTAAGGGTTTGGCCCGTACACCCTGTTCTTTTTCATAGCATCTCCACCTACTACGCCATGAATCACCCCATGCCTACCCCATAACATCCATATGGGCTCCTTTTCCTCCAAGTAAAAATTACACAACGAAAGCTTGAGTGATATGACAATTTATTTTAAACATATTTGAAACATAAAAAAAAAAAACTGTAATAATAAAGAAAAAAGAAAACTGCAGGAGCCTCCAAGTAAGCATACCCTAAAAGAGGGACAGATTGACAGAAAGAGATTAAAAAGGAGAATAGACAATGACACACATGGTTAGTCAGACAATCTCAGACTGATAACATGAATAGTAACTCTGTTAAAGGTTAACATTTGGAGCATACCTTAGGTAGAATTAGTTTGCTTTTGGGCTCGCTCTTTTCTTCCCCCATCTCTGTCCAAAGTGAGCAGCAGCCATCTTTTGATGAATCAGATTTTCAATCTCTCCATCTGATGCACTGCCAGTACTTGCATTTCTTTGCACTGATTGAAAAAAAAGAGATCAGTCGCAATACTATAGACTAGTGGTATCAAACTCAATTCCTGGAGGGCCGCAGCTCTGCACAGTTTAGATCCAACCAGCTCCAACTCACACCTGCTTGGAAGCTTCTAGTAATCCTGAAGAGCTTGATTAGCTGGATCAGGTGTGCTTGATTAGGGTTGGAGCTCAACTCTAGCACTATGTCAGCAAACTCACAATTATAGCTTCATTATAAATAAACATTACTTTGATATTATGTGTGTAGAACGGTTTAAAATGATATTATATGTTAGATTATCAAATGTTTACTCACCAGGGTAGCAAGTTCTTCTGGTCTTCTGGCAATTAGCAGCACAAAAAGTCCGTCAGGTTTTGTCATTAGATGTCAAAGCTAGTGTGCATGTCTTAAAACTCATAAAGAAAAAATAATGTTTAAGTTCCCTTAACCACTTTAAGCTTGTTTCATTATATGAATTAAATCATTAATTGGCAAGTGTAGTTAAAGAAAAAAGATAATGTTGGATAAAAGGAAAAAATATTAATAGGAATAAAAAAATAAATAAATACACTAAGAAATAACATAACATGGGCAGGTAAAATATATTATGTTTAAGTTTAAGTGTCACTGCTACATACTATTTACCACATTGTAAACGGAGACCCACCCCCAGCACTCAACCTAAACTGGTCCGGGTATGCATGCCCATAACTCAACCAAAATCAGACCAGCCCTTATGGTCCGTAATCTGGCCGAATGTGGCTAAATGTGCCGTGTCTCAGTGCAAATCGGGCCAGATCCGCACATCCAAAGCCTAGCCAAATCTGGCAACCATTACTGGTCCAGAGCTGATGGCTCACTTTCGATGAGCCGCTGCCAGAACACAGCCGAGTGAGCCGACACTCAGCCGCAATTGGCCCGATTGCGCTGGCTACCTGGGCAGTCTAGCGTGAGTAGGCCTATATGCACTTTAAAAAACCACAGTTATAATCAGTGAAGTGGTTTACATTGTATGATGAATACATTTCTTATACTTACATTGCATATCTGCACTTTGTTGTTTATGATGAGAAAATGTGCGAGTCAGAATTCAGTCAGTGCGCGCTGAACAGCAAAACTCCGCTGTTTCAGCGATGACTCAACTGAACGCCTCTGATTGGCCATTACATTCATAAGCTCGACATAATCGTGTGTGATTGGTTATAATGCGCTACACTGTAAAAACGCAGAAAAATAAATTTAATGGAAAACATAAGCTCTAATATTAATTAGATAGTATTACTAGCATAATAATAATAATCATCATCATCATCTTGCTATCATCAAAGGCATCATCCACACGTGATATCTGACTATCGTCGATACTGTCGTCTATCGGCACAACCCTACCGTCATACTTTTTTTCAGCATTCTTAGATAAATAGACACTTCAAAAGAACAGCATTTATTTTACTTTACTGTCACTTTCTACTATTCATTTGGTTTAAAAAGAACAATACATAATGAGTCAAAATGGATGACTACAATGTTTGTATTGTAATATTTCATAATATTTCACAATACCACTGAATTGATCGAATAAATGCAGCCTTGATGAGCATAAGACTTCTTTCAGAATCATTAAAAAATTAATTGACGTAAAGCTTTTGAATGGTAGTGTATGCTGTTTTTATACATTATACGTGTTTATCCATTATTTGACTTGCATGTGTACACAGAAATGTATTTTTGATATTCAGCGAGTTAAAGGTGTGACAGCTAGCCTCGGTGTTCTCTTTCCCACAGTGCTGCAGTTAAATCAGCCAATGACAAAACGCTTTTCAGATTAATTCACTCGTTAGAACAGCACTTCTGAAACGAGTGTCAGCTCATCAAACGAAGAGGAGAAGAGGGAATCACTTTCAGTTCATTTTCCTTCTCTTTTTTCCCTTCACCTCTTCCTCCCTGTTTTCCTTTTCTGCCGGTGAGGTCATTATAGCAGTGTTTCCTCTAGAGTCGTGTCATCACAGCAGGTCTAACTCTCTATCGTTCACACATTACCTCCATTCGTCCATCCATCCATCTTCCTCCTTCACTCGCAATAATTTCACTCATTCATCTCTTTTCAGTCTCTCAATCTGTGTGTTTCTCTCTCTCTCTAATTCACTCAACAGAGAAAGGGAGAGTTCTTGCTGATGCTTCAAGAACACTCTTGATCTTTTTCCCTCCAATTCTTTTTGGCTCTTCCCTTTTTTATGCTCTCTCTCTGTCCTTTCATTTGCCCTTATCCTCTTGTTTTTTTTCTTCTTAACATGCTTTAACCCCAATTCCCTCTCTCTCCCATTCTGTAGTTGTTCTTTATGCTAAGCTGAGCATATTTAAGTAGAGTGAGTTAATAGTCTGTGACTCTGGGGTTTAGATTTGGTAATATAAGCTCTAAGGATGACTGAGGAAAGAGGATGAGTCTTTTAAAGACACAGATTCTGCAGGCAGAACCAGGACTGTGCACCATTCAGAAGTGAAGTGAAAACGCCTTTAAATTCCTGAAATTGAATGAAACTGAGATGGCTAACAGAGTTGTAATTCGAATTTAGGGAAGTAGAACTGAAATGGAATGAAATTCAAATGAATTCTAAATATGGGCTCTTTCCATTTAAACAAAAATAAAAGTTTTCTACTTTATTTTAAACTGTATTTTATTTCAAGGTTTTAAGTGTCACATGGTCCTTCAAAAATCATATAGTTTTGGTGCTTATGAAACAGTTTTTATTATTATCAATGTTAAAAATAGTAGTGCTGCCTAGCAGTTTAGATTTTCTGAAGAAAAGAGAGTTCAAAAGTATAGCATTTATTTGAAATTGAAATCTTATCTCACCTTCTAAGTGTCTGTACTGTCTCTTTTGATCAGTCAAATGCATTGTTGAATAAAAGTATTCATTTCTTTTCATACATTGCTTTGACATTACTGCAGTGTACTGCAAACCTACGCAAGCATAAGGCTACGAATTATTAACCAACACAAAGTTTTCATAAGATCTATAATATCACATTTGATTTCACTTCTTGAAGAGCCGCTCTGATTAGGGTTTTTATAACAGCACATGATCAGCACTATATCTGCTCCGTTAAACAGGTCTTTCTGACCTCGCTCACCCATGAGATCGTTCCAGTCATTAGGGTAATTAAACTGGTTACTATACCTTTGTGAGAAGCTGCTCTTTGCATACAAAGTGAGGGTCTTTATCAAGCTTCAGTTAGTGAAAAATGTTAAGGAAATTCTTTTTATTCTCAAACCATGTCTACATTGTAAGAAACACGCTATGTGCTGCTCGCTTGCAATACATGCCCTGAATTCCAATTGGCATGCTAGGTTACCCATAAATACCATGTGAGATAAGAATTTGTGCATCCCATATCACAGCAAAAAAATATATAATAATAATAAAATACAAATAAAAAATATTCAAAGTGTGCATACGTACATTCTATGTTGGCTAATATTAAAGGTCAGTAGACTCAGTGGTCATTTGGCAGCTGCCCCAGGTAGTGATATTCTAGTCATGACAGTAAATAATTGACAATTTTCTTTCACCTTTTCCAGATGTAGAAAAGTGCAGAGAAATGTTGTTTTTTAAAGCCTCTAAAATGTACGTTTGTATGGATTTTCACATAATTAATTTAGTTAGCATTTCAGCAAACAGTATGCGACAAAAGGTTCTTTGAAACCAAGATTAAATTGTATTATCTTATTATACAAATATTCATTTTACCATAACCAGCAAATATATATTTTTAGCAGTGGCATCAAGTTTTAGAGAGTGGACTGCTGACGTCAAGACAAGTCATTTTTATTTATATAGCGCTTTATACAATACGTATTATTGAAAAGCAGTCACTGTGTGAAGAATAATAATTAGCTTGAAGTGACGTTACTTGGTATTCCTTCTAGAATTTTTTATGTTAACAAATTAATATTCATGAGGCATAAAATGTTCTTGCTGACTTTTCATTGAGATGCAATATTCAGTAAGTTTTTTTTTTTTTTTTTTTTTGCATTTAATTACACATTTTTACTTTAAATAAAATGTAATTAAGCCAGAGAGTGAGTATAGGGGTCAAAGACGAAAGTGGGTTTGTAAGCATCAAAACAATACAAATTTTATACACTTTTACATTTATTTATTTTTTCCTCTCTCTTCATACATTAGAATGTGTCTTGTTTAATTAATTTATTTTTTCCTGAGGAAAAATAATGACTAATCAGGCATTTTAACCATGATTTACAGAAGACACCTAAAATCAGTTTCAGAGTAACAGTATGCCAAAAAAAAAAAAAAGTCAGGCATATTAGAACAAGAATCATTAAAAGACTCTATTTAAGGATCACAGTGCAGCTCCCAAAAACTGTAATAATTTTAATTCTTTACCAATCTTTGGCACTGTCATTTAAAGCACTAGGTTTTACCCATTTGTCAGCAAGGAGTTTTTAATAGTTAAAAATATAATACAATTTAGTATGATCACTTTTTCTTTTATATATGCAATATGTACAGGTAAGAATAAGCATGTTGTTTAATTTTTACATAAATATATCTGTTGCACTGAATGATGGTGGTATAAATAATGGTATATATAATATAATGGAACATATGAAAAAAACAGACTAATGGAAAACTGTTTTTGACTTTTTTTTATAAAAAAACAAAACAAAAACAATGTAAAGTATTAAATATGTTTTTCTTCAATATGTCTACAATTTTTGGCACATACTGTCACAATGTAATTAATGTAACAAAGTAATACATTTCAGAAAAAAACATTGTTTTATGACAGATTTTTCTTTCAATTATTTTTAAAATTTCAATTATTTAATCTGTTATCTATCTTATTATTTATGTATTTATTAACTTCAATTAAAGGCTAGATATTTGTGAATATTTTGAATGACAGCCCAAGAGGATAAACAAATACATTTTCCATGGCCTGTTTTGCTGATATTTACAGAGGTTATATGTATAAGTATATATATTAGCATGCATCAAAAATGTGCTTTTGATGTGAGCCAACAGAGGTAGTACATATTTTAAAATCAGACGAAGGGGAAGTGGCACCCCTGACGTTTAACACATAAGTAGTGCCAATTGGGACGCAGCCATTGTAACTCTCTGTCTCTCATACAAAGCCACACACACACACACACACACACCACGTGGCTGCTCTCTGCTAACAGCTGTTTACAGCTTTTTACAGTCAGAGTTTTAGACAGAGAGAGAGAGAGGAAATGCAGAAAAGTTACCATGTCCCACTCAAGCGGCCGCGCTCCAGCGACTCTGAAACACCTGTCATAATGAGGGCCACGCTGGACACGCTCCAGCGATCTGTGAGCCAGCGTGTGTGTGTCAGTGTGTGTGTCTGTGTGGTAATGTGTATTTTGCCTTCCATTTGGACAGAGATCAGTTTCACCTGCAATGGCGCGGAACAACACAAACACATAAACAGTAAACAGCAAACACAGCGCAGGTGTGGCCAAACATCTGCTCGGGTTTCTGTGGTTACAGACTTAATACAAGAGAGCTGGCAGTTAAATGCAGCTTTTGGCTGGCTACTCGTGTGTGTGTGTGTGTGTGTGTGTGTGCGTGTTTGTAAGAATCACTTAATATGAGCTAATGTTCATCACACTTGAAACCACAAATAATTAGGGCATTTTCAGTCTTTTAATGTGTGTATCTCAAAAATACCACAGTAATGGGGCCTGTTTACCTAAGAGGCTCTTCTTTTACTCTGAATGAATCCATCTATCCTCTTTTCTCCTTCTTTAAATTACTCATCTTTATTTCACAGAATAGCTCCTATCTTTCTGCCTGCCACCTTGGGAATTCACTCCATTTTTGCCATGATTTCTTTTACTAGAGAGGTTTTTCTTTTCTCTAGTCTTGTCTCTCTCTTTCTCTCTCACCTGCACAGAAACTCTTCCACAAAATACCTCAATCCGTCTGTCCTTCTTTTTAATGGTCCCCGCAACCCCCGCCCCATTCTTCCCCTTCCACCGTTTCTCATCCTCTCTGATCCCTTCTGTCAGCTGAACTCTTTCATCTGTCCTTTGCCTTTATCTGCACCCCACTCGTCTGTCTGAAGGAGGGATGGAGGGTTCCCCTCTTTCATTTGAGTTAGAGATGTGCTGTTTTATGTTAACATGCCCAAGCTGATGCAGATAGAATCTGACAGTCTCTCTCTCTCTCTCTCTCTCTCTCTCTCTCTCTCTCTCTCTCTCTCTCTCTCTCTCTCTCGCACTCGCGCACACACACACACACACACACACACACACACACACACACACACACACACACACACACACACACACACACACACACAGCACAGACACACGCAGTTTGGGCTCACAGGAGGAGCAGTAAAAAAGATACAGACTACTTTCGCTCCAGACATAAAGCACAAAGTTTTGGGAGTGACAACTAAATTTAAATACAGGAGTGAATCTCTTAAATTATTGTTCCATGTGTGTACAGAGCTCCTGACTGACAGTTACATGGTTGCAAACTCAAAAATAAATAAATTAAAATAGTTACAGTAACATAAAATCTAGCTAAATTCACAGCTGACTTCTCTGACCTGAGAAATGGTTTTATTTGTGTCCGATTCAAATTGAACTTATAAACGTAACATACATATTCACAACAATTTTAAATTGATTGTATGGGAAACTCTGAGTGTAAAATTTGGGATGGGTGACACTTTAGACCCATAATTAACACAATATTTGACTTTTCATAGGTAGAAATATTCTTACAAAACAGAGTGACACATTAATGACAAATAAAATGAAGATCACTGTAATTTGAACATCAGATTGGAACAACATCTTAACATCCATCTTGATCAAGATTCTGTAATATGTCAACAAAAAACTCATTTGGCTTTTAATATTTGTCACAAATTCAACAAAATTATGCAACAGTACTTTTGATGTTTTTTTGTAATAATTTGTATTCTCAAAAAGATTAGCATAGTGAGGTCCAACTGTAACGTTGAATTGGTTACATGGGAAACTTTAAGATGGGTGACACATTGGACCCATAAATTAATTAACGTAATATTTGATTAAAAAAAAATGTTGATCACTGTACATCAAATGGGAACTACATCTGAAGGATTCTTTGAAACAACATGTATTGTGAAAGGCGCTATACAAATAAACCTGAATTGAATTGAACTGAACATCCATCTTGATCAAGATTCTGTAATTTGTTAACTAAAAAGTCATTAGGATTCTTAATGTTCAATTTTAGTCTGGAGCTTTGAAAATAGGAGACATTCCCAAACATATGATGGCTGATATAGCAAAATTGTGACTGGAAGGAGCTCAGAGCGAGAAATGGAAAACCTTGATTTAAAAGAAAAAGATTTTAAAAATGCAATAAATTGCAAAAGACAATTCATACAGGAAGACATACAGGTTTGGAATGACACGAGGGTGAGTAAACGATGGCAGAATTTTACATTTTATGGGTGAACTATCACTTTAATGTTACTCAAACAACTAAAGAAAAAGAGAGAATCGCTCACTTGTTTTGCCTGAACAAATTTTGTAGTTTTAATAAGAATCAAGTCAATATTTGAATCATAAAAGACTATGTAAAGCTTTTATTTCAATAACATAATTCAAGTCATCTTCACATGTGATAACCCACCTTAAATTATCATTATATGTTTGTAGGGAGCACATAAGAAGCTCTGACGGAACATTTTGCATTTTTATCTACAATTGTTGTACTTAATTTTGTACAAAGCCTCTGCAATACTCTGATGCCTTTCTCATCCATGTCTATACACTAACACTGTGCTCATGGGTGATATTTCAAACTAGTTGAGCTTCGATGATAATTAAAGGTGCTGTATATTTGTTTGGATCACCACACATACGTCTCAACTAGCTGACAGATATAACAGAGATGGGTGCCGTGAGAAATCACACCTGTCTCTGAGACTGCCCTAGGCCTGTAAACAGCAGAACAGAGTCAGGGGAGCGGCCCGCGCTCTTTTAATCAAGAACGTCCCGAAGTCAGTGGGTTTTTTGAATGGGTTAAATAAGGTCTGTGGTTAACACAAGCTCAAAATACTATTATTATACAACACTTGTGTTTTTTTTAAGCCTTTACTTGACTTGAAAATTGACTAACAACTGGCTAAATAGGACTACATACAGTATGTTGCCTGTCGTACATTACATTAAGGTATATTAAACACAATCACAAATAGGAAAACCTATCTACTTACTAAATTTGCACTCAAAATAGTCTAACTCAAACTTTCCAACTTGTAGATTTTAAACAAAGTCTTTCACTTTTATTTTAGCTTTTAACTACCAATTTTTGATTTTTACTTCTTCCGTTTCTATTTAAAGTAGGCTTCAAAATTCATAAAAGTTGTCATCTTTGTCATTTGTGAAGATTATCTTGATGAACAACATTTTTGTTGGTCACAGAACTTACTGTAATGATCAAGAAGCCAGTGGAAAAATGCTACTGGGTTTTTGTCGAGGGAAAGAGGGTAATGCTAACTTCTGGGATGGACTACAAAATTACATCATCACTGCAGCACTCTTTTGCCTACATAGTAAATAAATGCCCATGATGGCCACTAAGTGGACTTACGGGCTTTGAGTTAGCAGAATGAAACTTTTATTATGCGGAATTGAAAAAAATGCATTAACGGTATAAAAAATTTAACAACGTTAAAGATATCTAAATAATATCTGTACCAGAAGTTTGGCTCTGAACGTGCGTCATGGATTTAATGTACAGTAAATGCCACTGGCAAAAAATTTTTAGGAGTAGAAAGCGGTTGTAACTTCTATAAATATCTGAACTCTGTTTGAACAGAACCGGATTGAGCTCTCAAAAGAGAAGTGACAATGGTTTTAAGCTGCAGTGTGAACATGGTCATAGCGAAAGAGAGAAGGACAGACAGAAGAGGAGGAGACAGACAAAGTAAGGGATTACATGAAAGGGACACACATTTAGTCCATATTTAAAGCTGACTCAGATAGCATGCAAATATTTGGTGGTTAATGTGTGAGTGTGTGTGAGGGAGAGTATGTCAGTCTCTAAAGAGCTCAGACTATTCTCACGTCTGTGCCACGTTGCTACGGGAAACAGTCTCAATGCCTATTGTTATAATGGAGAGAGAGAGAGAGTGCGAGTGTGGATGTGTGCGAGTCTTATATAACTGTCTGTACAAAATCCCTGCTTATGAAACGTGCGTTTGGAGACTTTATTGAATAGGATCTCAGTGAGAGGCTGAGTGCAGCATGACATTCTCTCTTCATGAGAGAGTGTGTCTGTGCTGAGGGCTGAGAATTTGTTAAGCTCGTGCAACTATATGCATCTAGGAGGACAGAGAAGAACAGAATGCTGTTGAACCTTTGTCTCTCGTCTGAGTCTCGTTCAGTAATCATTACTCTAATGGTGCAATAACAAAACTGAATAAAAAATGTATATACTTTATCCCTTTGAGAAAAAGAGATGGTGTTTGTGTGAGAGAGACGGAGGAAAAAGCTTCGAAAATGAAAAAAGTTTCTTTAACAGCTGAAAAATTGTGAGACATTGTTTTCGAAGACAAGGCTTTGTGTTGCAAGACACAAGGACAAACTATTGTTTTCAAAGATGACATATACACACTCTTACCCAATGATGAGCAACATACTCAAATGAAGCCATCAAAGGTACCAACTTCTCAAAAAACAAGCAGAAACTATTTTTTATAGAGAGTAGCTATTTGTATTATTTATTTATTTTTTTTTTAGCTATTTATTGTTTTTATATAGGTTAGTATCCACTTTATCCAGCGCTCTGTTTGTTCTCTGAGTTAATTTATCTCGGTTCTGTTTTACAGACCGCTCCAGACGATTCTGTGCTTGAGTGAGCAGAAAATGATTCAGTGAGCTGTTGTTTGGCTGATCAATTGAAAAGAGTTGTTCACTTGCGAATCGAGCATCGCGTTAACACCTGTCAGCAAACGTGACCATTGTTGAAATCTTCACCTTTCCCATGCTTCCATGAAGCTTTGCGTGAATTATGGGAGTAACGTTAAACTGTCAGCAACAATCAGTAACTGCCAATAAACTTGTCTATCGGCACGTGTCCAGAATTTTCACTGGCCGGTAGAAAGAAAAAAATCTGTCATTTTATTTAAAATATGATAAAAAAGTGATTCAATTCGATATATAAAAAAATAACAATATGTTTAGTATTTAGTATACAATAGTATTAAATGTATACATTTATTCCTATATTAAGTTAAATTAATACATTTATTAAGAATACATTTTACATAGGAAACATGTATCATTGGGTCTAGTATATCATAGAGACAAACAAATCACACAAGCTTTAATATATATATATATATGTATATGTATATGTATATGTGTACAAAGTGCCTTGCGCAAGTATTCATACCCCTTCATTTTTTCACGTTTTATGTTGCTGCCTTATGGTAAACTGCTTTAATTTCTTTTTTCCACATCAATACACTCCATACACTATATTGACTAATCAAAAAAAGAATTGTTACAACTTTGTAATTTTATTTTTAAAAAATGAAATAAGGACATTGCATAAGTATTCATACCCTTAACTAAATATTTAGCTGAAGCACCTTTACAGCCTCAAGTCTTTTTTGCACGTTCAAAGAGCGCTAAAAAGCAGCAGCAAAAAGCAGTGGTGGCAAAAGCATGGCTAAGAGCAAAAAAAAAAAAAAAAAAACTAAAAGCAAATTTTGTTGGTGTCCTGAGCTGTTGGACACATCCCAAATGGTGTCTTGACCAATTAGACATTGTCTTAGCTCGGGTGTTGCTATGTTTCTCCTCCCAATACATAAATCAACATGTTATCTTATCAGTCACATGGTCCGAATTTTCCCAGTCTTGCAGAGTATAATTTTGGACATGAGTTCTATAACAAGAATATAATACATTTTACAAAGTATTGATTGATAGAAACGTTTAAAGCATGAATTTTCAAACTCATACATACCCAACATGAATATAAACCTATACACTATTCAATAGTTATTCAAAAGACATTCACAGTGAGTGATTTGGACATGATAGTCACATGTGTGGGTTAATTCATCCCTGAATGTATTTTGTGAAATTTGGGGGGTCTCATAACAATGTGATTTTTGTTATGTTTTGTGTAATGTGATCACATTATTATGTGTTAAATTGATTATTCATTCATGTGTTGACTCATTCAATGAGCATCAGTGTGGGGGCCTTTTTCAGTTTAGTACAACACATCATTAGTAGGTCTGCCATAAGTAGACAAAATCCATTAAGCATAGCATATAAGCCCATGCCAGTTAGCCTGTGCCATATCTGTGATACTGTATAGTGTATATGTAATCCTATATAGTGCTTGCATTAAGCAAGTAGTATAGCTTTTAGCTGCTATGTGCATATTGTACAATAAAGTCAAGCACGCGAAAGGTCAAAATAAAAAAAAATATGAATAAATAGTGTCCACGGTTATAGTTCGAACATGGAATCATCATAAGTCTGTCCTTTGTCTTATTCTGCTAGTTATTCTGGGGGAAGTTTAGAAGGAATCAATCTGAAGAAGTCTTAGCTCATGATTTCTGTCATGGATTCACATGTGATGGTCATGCTGTGCATCTCTTTGACCATTAATCTTGGTTACTTGCCCCAAATTGGACAAACTACTTCCTGAGTTGGAATTGTCAATAAGTGTTCTTTTGTTTTAATGCTGTGAGAATGCTCAAAGCTGCTAGTTGGTGGCGCCAGGGTATTGTGGACAGATTTATGACATTATCTTGTTATCCTTTGTGGAATTTGGCTCTTTGGGTGGTTCCAACCATGTTCTGATCAAATCTTAAATTGTCTGATTCGCTCTGATACCGTACAGACTACATAACACCTGCTCACTAAACAGCCATAGTCTACAGTGATTGAAAAAATATTTAGACACAGGGGGTAGTTGAAACAATTAAAAACAAACAAACAAATAAATAAATAAGAATCATTTACTTGCCCTCATATCTTTCCACTGGTTTGACTTTATTGACTGTCTGCAACATCTTTTTTTGTGTTCCATAAAGAGTGTATTGCAGCTTTGAGTGACATGAGTAAATGATATGGTTTTTATTTTTGCATTAACTTTTCCTTAAACTTTTTAACTTGTTTTATAGGATAGAGCTACATCTGTGAAAGAATCATAGTAGCATGACGTAAACAACAGAGTGATATCTTTGTTTGTTTATCATGAAACCATCAAGTTTAAATTGAGGTTGTTTTCTAAAGCTTTTAGCTGTAAGATGTTGATATTTTTGCTCTGTTTGGTCCAGATCTGTCATTTTAACTGCACAGCTGCCATGTCTGTTAGCTAACTCTGATTGACAGCTTGTAGTCTTGAACCCCTGCTGAGGGTTTCTTTTATGAGTGTGTGTATGTGTTAGGAGCATGTATAAGGCTGTTTGAGAGTTTATTAAGTATGCTGTGGCTGGAGGTCATACCCTGTATGTGTGAGTATACATTTAAGATGTGTTCAAGTGTTGGGGCAGAGTGATTTTCTCGTTACAGCATGATGATTTAGTTCTTCTGGACACCACAAATGGATGATGATAGTCCACTCAAAAAAGAAAATTGTCATCATTTACCCACCTTCAGGTCATTCTAAACCTGAAAGACGTTCTTTCTTCTCTAGAATTTAAAAGACTCTCGTATGTAATTTGCCTGATTTGAATATGTGCATATATATATTGCATATATATTATAGTGCTTTCTGTCATTTTTGTAGATTGTCAGAGAAAATCATACAGGTTTGTGATGACGTGAGGGTGAGTACATTAGTTTTCATTTTTGTTGAACCGTCCCCACTCGGGTTCTCGAGTCGTTTCATTAATGCGGTAACACATTTCTCCATCTGGTATGCACTTGTGAAACTGTTACCTGGCAAATTCTAAAGTATTTTTGCTGGAAAAAAGTTAAATGTCTTGTAGATGAGAACAGATGTTAGCTGAAAGCACTGCTGCCCACACTGCAAGCGAGAGTCAGTCGTCTGTTAGAATATCTCTTGTTGTCTTGTCTGTAAAAATTTCTGTCCTATGGAAAAATGCGTGTCAGCCCCATTGAGGCGTTAAACATGGTCTTGATGAATTTCGTTATGATAAAGTCTTTTCTTATAATGAGAGTGACAGGTAATTGGGAACAAGCATAGTCGTTTTGTGCGGGAATGTTTATGTCATAATTGAAGGCAGTGGGAGGCTTAATGTATCCGCTCGATGAAGAATAAAATGTCAGCAATTTGCATAGAAGATAATCAAAGTTTTGTCAAATCGTTTTTGTACAGCAGTTAAACAATTTTCACTTTTTAGCATTTATGTCATGTTATGTAATATCATTATTTCTGAGGTACAGTGGAACATATGCTGTTAATTACTGCAGAGAATAATTTCGACAGTGTGTAAAAATGGACAAAATGTACAGTATCACACCATTAATGCAAGTTTCTAGGACAAGCCACTGGCATAAAACATAAAATACCCACAGTACATGTACTTGCTAACATGACTAGTATGACCAAATCACTTACGAACTTTGTCTGTGCAAAGTTATATCCAATTTCTCAGTGTAACTTTTGCATAATACACAAGGAAAGGGAGTTGTTTACAGAAAAATCCACCCACAGGAATTACATCGGTAATGCATAACAGAAGTTCACCCACCTAGAACGGTGATGACACCACTAAAATGATTTGGGCAATATTACAGCACAAATAGCACATATTTTTGTACGGATGAATTCATATAAGAGCTTTTACAAAAAATGTGTGCTGCACTTTTCTGCTTTTAAGCCTTTCCCCCTAGACTTCTATTCTATTCTATTATATATATAAACATGATTGTTTGCGTGTTTTTACAAACTGAGGGAGAAAGACATTTTTTTATATATATTTTCATTTTTGGGGATCTAAAAATAATATGTTGTCACAGAGAAAACTACCCAGTTGTTCAAGTCGGTGGTAATCACCAGCATGAATCTGGAGCATTCCTTAAAGCATTGTGACAAACTGAATTTTTTCCTTGTTTTGTGAAACTCACAAATAAGATTGTCATATATAGTACCTTGCACATCCCTCTAGCCTATAAACAACACAGCATATAGCTTTCATTTCCAGCATTTATTTTACTGCCAAGATTTACTTTTAAAGCAGCTGAAATCACTGACATCAAAATGTGAACTCATATCTGCCTTTCCAACTTTCTCTAGCTAGCAAGCAAGATAACATTAACAGAATCAATACGCCTGAGGTCATGTACTATTTTTTTACACACCAACATCTTGAATTCAAAATGGCCACTAGCCCGGGGCTCCTCATTCGCCTCCCCTGTGAGCCAATTTTTTGGTCTGGTCGACTGGTTAAGTTTGACACATGGCAGAATGCAAGTGAAATGCTTTCAATGAGAGCTTGCTAGGCGGCAGCCGAGGTGTGCTCACAGGATCAGAACGGCAACAAGCTGACCTTGAGAAACATATTGTGAATGTGAAATCTGTGAATGTGTTTCAAAGTGAGGGAAAACTGAATTTTCAAACTCAACAACAAACAAACTCTTTCTTTCAGTTCTTGGAAAAGCAACAGCTACCTGGCAGCTACTAACTGGCAGCAGCTACTATTGTGGCGGCGCTCTGGTGCCCATAATTGACGGTGCACTCCTGACTGAAGAGAGGGAGAGAGAGCGAGGCTGTCCGTGATCATGGAGGTGGAAAAGGGGTGAGGCTCTTTGAGGTTATCTCACGCTGAGGGAGTGGAGCAGAAGTCGGTGTCAGTTGAGAGTTGCTGTGTGGCCTGAGTCTGCTTACCTAGTGTCTAGGGAGAGAGAGAGAGAGTTTCCACACAAAACTGGGGCACCAGCATCTTTTTTGCTGATGAACTCAAATCTGTGTCAGATGTGTTTTTTCTCCCACGTCACCTGCTGCCCACGTGCCTGTGTTTCGCCCTGTATTAGATGCTGAGATCCATGCGGTGTAAGAAGCACGGTGACGCTGATTGGTACACAGAAGGCTTGTCTTCACACGAGCTATAATCAATTATTCATGCTTGCAGCAACAAGTCGCTCCTCTGATAATGCAATTAAAAATTAAATGGAGTATTTTGATAAACAAAACACAAGGATTTTCCGAAGTCTTGTAAAAACTGTAAAAAAAAAAAAAATCTTCTTTGGTTTGATCTAAATGTGAAATACGAGTTAGCTCCAGATCACTCCCACGAGACAGCATAAGGCATTCTAGCAGGGCTAAAAACCTCCTTCAGTATACATATGTGGACACATTTAGACACGCTGTGACTCACTCCTGTGCTCTTAGACATTGGCTCTCATTCTCTCTCTTTCATATACGCACGCTGATATAAACATAATTGGCTTCCTTACATTCGGTCGGTAATGCAGATTGAGTCTGCTGAGGTATTGATGCATGAATCACACGCACACTCACAGCACGTTCGCTATCGTAACAGACGTACTGGAGCGTGAATGACTCGAATCATTAAAAATTTCATCCTGAGAGCCTCAGATCATCCCGTTACACACGCATGGGGGGAAATGCACACACAGACACACACCTGTTTCTTCAGTGTGAAAGAATATGCATTGCATGTTTCAGAGGTCAATCAGCTGAAGCTGAACGAGATCTTTTATTATCCTCTGTGGTGGGTAAGGCCTGGTGGCAATATGAAAATATTCTATTCTATTCTATTCCTTCGTATCTGTCAAAGCTATATTCAGACAGCTTGATATCTATATTTACTAACAGGTGTGACTCAGATTATGCTATACACACAGCAGACAGATATCTGTATGAACAGTTAAACAATGTCAGCCCCCTTTTTGAATCCATGATAGCCCTGAATAACATCTGTAACTATTGTGAAAACATAACAATGTTTGGTAACACTTTAGTATCGGGACCAATTCTCACTATTTGCTTATTAGCATCCCTATTATTAACATATTGGCTGTTTACTAGTAGTTGTAAAGTATTATTCTACACCCCTAATCCTACCCAATACCTAAACTTAACAGTTTACTAACTATTAATAAGCAGCAAATTAGGAGTGTATTGAGGCAAAAGTTGTAGTTAATGGTTTGTTAATGGCGAGAATTGGACCTTAAAAGAAAGTGTAACTCAATGTTTAAATAGCAGTTCGTAGAATTGTGCTTTTAAAGATTTACTGTTTTTTTTAAGGATGCACTGATATTAAAATTATGAATAAATAACACTAATAAATTGATAATTATTTTCGTGTTATTTTGTCTAAATACATTTGAAGTTACACACGAAAAAATAAAATCAGTTTTTAATGCTTTTAGTGAATTTAGGCACATCATTATGAAGTTCTGAAAAATAATAAGAATTGCGATATACTGAAGATTAAATTTAATAGTACAAAACTATCAAAGATTAACTTTGAGTGTTAGATGTGGCCCATAGTGGCCAAGGTAATCTGAATGTAAAAACAAGGGAAATTAGCACAACCAATTAAACATTAATATAAGCTGATACATACTGCCTTTAAAAAGTTTGTGATTAGTAAGATTTGTTTTTTCTTTGAAAGAAATAAGTACTTTTTTAAGTAAAGATGGATTAAATTGATCTAAAGTGGCAGTCAATTGATTTATAATGTTACAAAAGATTTCTGTATTAAATAAATCTTGTTCTTTTGAACTTTTCATCAAAGATTCCTGAAAAAATTATTAGCATAAAATATTAAGCAGCACAATTGTTTTAAACATTGAGCACCATTGAGTTTTTGAGAGCACTGAGTTCTTGAGCACCAAATCAGCATATTAAAACAATATCTGTAGTTTCATGTGGCACTTAAGTCTGGAGTAATGGCTAAAAATTCAGCTTTGCCATCACATGAATAAATTACATTTTAAAACATTCAAATAGAATTTATTGTATTAATATTTCACAATATGTTTTTACTTTATTTTTGACGCAGCCTTGGTGAACATAAAGAGCCTTCTTTCAAAAACATTCAAAAATCTTACTGATCCTAACTTTATAAATGGTAGTCTATGAATTCAAAAAACATCTCTTATATTGGCATATATTAGATATGATGTATGGATAGTTTACATATAAAATATTATAACATATTTCTGGTATATGCTGTTTTTCATTCACGTCATAACTGTTCATATCATTAAAATCATTCATAGTTCTGAAAGTTTAAGAGTCATTTTGGTTATAGAATGCAGAATCTCTTTCATGGTAATGTGTGAATGCCACATTTAGCACTCCAGATTTGACTGGCAGTGGTAAAATGCTGCTTACTGTGTGCATGCATTTAGTCTACAGCTGTTTAATATATGTACACAGCAGTATATTCATATATATGCCTGTTTCCCTCATCTGAGTCTAACTAACCCCAGCACACAGCTCTACTCTAACATTCAGAACCAGTGGCAGGTCAGAGGTCACAGACAGAGCGTTAGCACATCGGATTCATATGCAGACAGACAACAGTATTGTGATGGCAGTGATTACCAGCAATGGATATCCTTGAACAAGTGTGTTTGTGTAAATTAACTCCCAGTCTTCTAGTTTAGGTAGCAAAAGATACTATACATATTTAATATTTGCAATAAATATTGCATAGCTACAGCATTACTAGGACTACATGCTCACAATAGGTTCTGTGGGTGTGTGTGTGTGTGTGTGTGTGTGTGTGTGTGTGTGTACTCATCCTCCCCATGGGGTGTAACATATGATACTCCCTGACTTAAAAATTCAGGGCACACGCACAAATTGTGACTTCTAATAAATGTTTTCGGGGAGTTAAATGTATTTAGAAATAAATAGCAGACTACTCTCTCTCTCTGTCCTCCTTTTCTTTCATGTATATTTGAGGAGCACTAATGCATTTATAGTGTCTTTCTGCTGCTGCTCATCACTTCTGAATTACAGCAAATGACAGAACGTCTTTCTCTCAAAAATACTATGTGCATGTGCGTGCCATTTGCTGGCGAACCGAGAATTGAATGATTCTAATCCTCAAGTCTAAACAAACAATTTACTCTCTCTCACACACACACACACACACACACACACACACACACTAATGTAAAAAGGAAGTCTTTCTATCCCCGTCTCTCTTTCAAACATGCACTCTCTCCTGCTTTTCCGTCATATGTATTTAAGACCGGTACGCTGCATACGGAACAATCTGGGGAGTTTATACGGGTTATTCTGTGGATAAGCTGAATTAGTCACGTACCAGAGTGGCTCCAGTGGAACGTTCCCTGATCAGTCTTTTGGTTGGTTTGCTTTGAGTGAGATTCTTCTCATGTCTTTCTCCTGACAGCTGGAATCCTAACTGGGAATAACCACATCCCTAATCCTGTGCGAAGTGAGACCACAGAGCTATTTATGCTACACAGAACGTCTTCAGCTATCATGCTTGAAGTCACCGTGAAAATGGACAGTTCTTATTTTTTTATGGACTATCGCAATGTTTATTTTATATGATTTATCCTTGCATATCTGATTTTTATGCATTTAAGATTGTGTGTGTGAGAGAGCACTTATATGGAGATTGTTTAGGTGTGTTTTATGCTAATTCTATCTGATTTTCTTTTTCCTTTCATTTCTATCACATTGGCACGCCTCTTAGATCCCTCATTTAGAATGCAACCTTAGTACTTTTTTTTTTTTTTAATTTTCAGACTTCATCAACATGCAGTGAGGGTAAGAACAAATTGATGTGCATATGTCTAAATTTTGCATTATTGTTTTGTGCACATAAATGCCTAAATTAAATGCAGCTATTAGTGAATGAGGCTCATGCATTGTGGGATATAGTACCCTCTTAACCCTTGGCGGACAATAAAGTAATGTGTCGAGAAGGACGTGGCTGATATTACTTCTAGTTAATTTGTTCCAGAGGAAATGGAAAGTAAACACATTAGCTTCCTTCGCTAACAATGCATATGTAAGTATTTGTGTATAAAATATGTTTGTGAGTGCTGCCACACAGTTGTCATGATGACGTTTTAAAGTGAGAATATTTGCCAAAGAAACTTTACTTGTAAAAATATTTTTGTTTATAATTATTTTAGAGTACAAATTATGTGTTTTATCTTGGATATGTGATGCGTATAATAAAACATAATTTTGAAGTCTAAAGATATTTATTGTGTTTAACAAGATATATATGGAGATTGTTTAGGTGTGTTTTATGCTAATTCTATCTGATGGCACGCCCTCCCTCATTTAGAATAACCCAGATTCATCAACATGCAGTGAGGGTAAGAACAAATTGATGTGCATATGTCTAAATTTTGCATTAGTGTTTTGTGCACATAAATGCCTAAATTAAATGCAGCTATTAGTGAATGAGGCTTTTGTTTTAGGCCATTGCTCTGTTGTATGCTGCACATTTTGGGAATCTTAAAAAGAAATATATAACAAAAAACATATTAAATACTTGCTATTTCTTAAAAAGGTTTTAAGTCTTAATTCATCTTTAAAAAGTACATATAAAATCTTGTTTTCTGAGAAATTGAACAAAATTGAGTTTATGCCTTAAACAAGAACAAATAGCCAATGTCAATGGGGTATGAAAACTTGTTTTTACTTTGAATTAAGTTGTTTTCATGAGCCAATTGGCAGACATAATCGATTTCTCATAAAGCAAGTCTTCTTATTTATGTCATTTTGCTTCTCAAGCCAATTATCTTTAGATATTTGCTTTGGAAAACAAGACAAACATGCTGAAGAAGAGCATCAGTTTTTTCATTGTGATCAAGGTACAGTAAAAGTTATTTCAGTATTCTAGTAGTTGGGTGCCGACTTTGTAGCATTGCTATTAGAAGGCATTTACAATTAGAGACCATATTGACATATTGTCTTCCCTTTAATTATTTTTTCTTTACTTGGTCTTAAAAAGTCTTAAATTTACCTTCATAAAACCTGCAGTAACCTTTTTCTACAAAAGATAGGCTACATTTTCTGAGAATCAAAATTACATAAGACTTTTAAAAGACTCTGTTTCAGTTTCTTCAATATAACTATATATCTTTTTTTATTGGCAGAGTTCTGCTGTTTTAAGCACAAAACTCATTTAGTGGAGTTTATGCATGATATTTTTTATCATGTATGATGACAAGACAAAATGACTGGTTTAAAATCTGATTTTTGCCATGTGTCTGTAATGCACAGAACGATGTCTCATTATTACATGGACCTAGCTGTTTTCCTGATGTGTTTTCTGTCTTTAGCTTGCGTCAGCTCTATTTAGTGGAAGGGATGCTTCCTCCAACATGCTGAGATGTTTATGTCAGTGCTGTGGGCCACACTTTTTACTGTTACCCAGTGAATGCTGCCCCAGATCTCTGCAGTAATTACTTTGCAGTAGGTGCTTTAGCTCACAATAAGAGAGCGAAAACTTAACAAGACGGAATCTTACAATAGAGGCATGGGAGCGATAACGAGACGGGAAAAACCTGTCCAGATTCAGCCTCAGATGTGAAACAGCCAAACAAAGAAGGTTTCCAGGATTTTTTGCTTCATGTTTGGGGGTTTTGCTCCAGGTTTTGGCAGATAGATACAGTAGACTGCGAAAGAGTGGGAGATTGTTAAGATAAATAGTTGATGAATTCTGAAAATATTCATATGGGTGAGAGTGAAGAGATGGGAAATGTTCTTTTCTTGTTAGTCGCCGAGGCCAGACTTCCTTGGCTCTGTTTCACTGAGCCTCAACTGGCGAAAGAATAGAGGGAGAGGAGGAGAGTTGATTGAGAGAAAATACAATGAAAATGTTCACGCTTTTTCATTAAGCTGTGCAGATGATTTCTACATCAGTTAAATATTCTAATGTTTTTAGTTTAACATCTAACATCCATTTGAGTTGACGAGAGGCCGGTCTTGTCATATTTCATCTGGTGATGGGCTTTTAGTGTAGTCCACAGTTTCTCTCTCTTATTTTTTGTCTGGCATATGCAACTGAAACTCTCTGGCTTTTACTGCTGTTTGCTCTCGCTGTACTGTATACAATTCACAGTAAATATACCCGAACCGCAATAAACCCTGTTTGACAATCACGTTTACAGTTTGTGGGGGAGGTAGAAAAGTAATATATTGCAGACAGGAAACAGCAGTGTATTATGGCATTATTAGAATAAATTATAGTGAGAGTAAGACACTGTTGTAAAGCATCAGCTAGAATCTGGACACTATACTTCACATTTTACAAACACAGAAACAATTAAAGCACTGCTCTCGTGTCTTGTCTTCTTTCTTTCTTTCCTTCTTTCTTTTGTCATTTTCTATTTGGTCTTTTCTTGTTTTCTCTTTTCTTTACTTGTTTTATCTTATTCATACTTTTAATCTCTTTTTCTTCCTTAATTTCTTCTTCTACCATTTCTTCTCTCTTTCTCACCTTATTCCACATCCTATTCCATTTTTATTCATCCTTTTATTTTTGTTCTGTTTTTCTTTTACCTCTTCTTCATATCCTTACTCATCTTCTTTGTCTTTCTATTCTCCCTGTTCTTTTTCCTCTTCTCTTTTATTGTTTTCATCTTGTCTGTTTCTTCTTGGCTGTTCTACGATCTCATTTCATCATGTCTCGTCTTACCTATCCCTTCTTTCCTGTCTTCTCATCTGGTCTCACCTCTTGATCTTGTCTTTTCTCTTTGACATCTTGTCTCTTTCTCCTTCTCTCGTTTCTTCTCTTTCTCGCCTTGTGTCTTTCTGTTTGTCCTCATCTCGTCTCGTCTCTCCTCTTTATTTGTACACTCCTGTCTGGTATCACTTCATCTGAAGTCCTCCGGCCACTTGAGTGTCTTTCCCACAGAGCACAGTGGTCAATGTCAACCAATACATGATCAATAAGGACATGTAGCTCTCTCTCCCATTTGCACGCACACACACACAATCCTGCATCAGGTGTGTGTTTACAGCTGATGTATGTGTTTACAGCACGTGCCTGCTTCCCTGAATGTTGAATATGGATATTTATTTTAGTTAAACTCTTAAGATCTGACCTTTCTTTCCTTTCTTTCCTGCTCTCTTTCTCTCTCGCTCACTCTCAGGGAGTGGTCATTTACATATGGCCTAATTCTGAAGAGAGAGAGAGAGAAAAAAAGAAATTTAATGATGTTCAATGTTCATTTATCTCTCTAGGGCTAGAGAGAAAGAGAGAGAGAAGCTTTGGCATTAATTAATGATGGTAATATTGCAAATGGGTACCAGGGTACCAGCATCATTGCAACACTTAAAGCATAATAGCAATTTTTGAACATTTTAAAGAGTGTTTTGTGCTTTAAAAGCCATGTACACTTTGTAGAAATAGATTTTTCTATATAAACAAAAGAGTGAGTTTTAATATAAACAAACAAAGTTGCACAGCACACTTCAAGGAATTATAACAACACCCAGTGGTTTGTCCTAAATCTGTACAGTGTGACGGCGGCGGTGTCTTATTTATTTCTGTGTCAGGTTTTGGAGCAGCTGTGCCGGCTGCAGGTGGAAAAGCTGAATTTCGGTCCTCTAAAAGCATAAAGCTCTGCTCACAAACGCTGGGTGACTGCATTCATACCCTCCAAAACAACATTCAGCACCCTCAGCACTCAACCTAGCCATAGTTAGTGCATTTGAAACGCTCAAGAGGATGTGGACAGGCTCACCTGTTTCTCTGGCATTTTAGAGATGAGGATGTACTTGACTTAATAGTTACAGTGTGGCTCACAGGAGACGTGATTATGGTATTCACTCTAGAACAGCTCTCTATAATTCAATAGAACTCAACTGAGTAAAATGGAACTTCAAAGTGTAGGCAAGAGAGAGAAAGAAATATTTTTGCCGAGAGGAAGTTTTAATAGGTTTGCATGTTATGTTCTAAAAGAGTCTTATTGTCACTCTTGGCTCCATTAAAAGCATTTTCTCTTCATAACGCATCAAATGATGAAAAGAGGAACAGCAGGAGAGAATTTAGGAGAGATTTATTAATTTTTTCCTAATTTTGCTTCCCTCTCTTTTGCTCTTTCAGACAGTCACAAACACCTGCTATCAAAAATGTCACACACACACACACACACACACAGATTGGCATTCTTTCTCCATCCAGCTGCCGGGACATCGCCGCCTCGTAGATTTTCCTCACTGTTGTAAACACATTAATTAAAGACGTTAATTGATTAGGAGATAAAACGGTCATTAAAAATGAACTTTGTTATCGTTCCACCGTGCTGAGTGTCCACGGAGCGACTCTCTCTCCTCTCTGATGGAGTGCACGCTGGGAGTGGGAGTGTTAGAGCTTTCTACCTGCTGGGTGCTGGGATTTTCGGCTCTTTTGTTCCTCTCTTGGCCTGCTCTTTTTCATAATTGACTTTTCGTGACAATTTGGTTAATTTGGTAAGTGGTGTAGCATTTGAGTATGGTGTCAGAACATATTGTGAGAATGACACATTTTTCCTCTGTTATTGTTGGTGTAGGATGGCAGTTTGGTTTTGACAACTTACTGTGGTCATATAGTTAATTACTGGTGTTTTTATTACATCTCTTTAATATTTTATTTTATTTTATTTATTACAGAAATGGGCAAAATTACTTTTTTCACCCACCTTTTCTCTTAGAATTGGGCCATTTTTTGCTACTGATTCTTCTTTAATACTGACATTGGCCTACAAAAGTTGGAAAGTACCCTGGGAAAAGTGAGATTTTTGGACTGTATCAGCATTTATTTTTCTTAGCATAAATGCATTTATAGTAAGTTGCAGTTATCACTGGATATATAATGCAATAATGCTTTTCTTTTTTATTACCTAATAATGGAAAAATATACACATGCACAATTTGCAGCTGTAATGGAACTGGATCAAATTTAGTCATTTATTTTATTTTAGATTTTATTGATATATTTATTCATTTGTATTTCTTTATTTTTGACGATTATTGTCTCAACACACATTTATAGCTTCGCTGATTAATGCCCAATTAAGATTAGCACACAACAGACCAATTGGAACACAGTTTTAGATGTTTTATAAATAACTCAATCATTCCATGTTCTGTATTCATTTTTTTAACTAATGAACTATATTTTTTATAGTTTGTGCTGTCAGTGCAATGTCATCAAAAAATAAGAATTTTAGCTGCTTTTGTTTTATACCCCACTTTGTCTAGATCCTTTCAAAACTTTTAGAGAGCACTGCATATGCAAATGCACTATTCATGTGTCTATTGCATTCACACCATGAGTCGTGGCTGGTTAGCTTCAGTAGTTAACCCTTGCTGGTAGATGCTCTAACTTTACATGTTTTTTTTTCAGTTGGTGGCCATTCATATGTAACCTGACATTTCTGACTATTTTTTTTCTACAACATAGAAACTACCAAAAATGTCATTATTTCATTAGAAGTTTCAGGCTGCAGCCTAAAAATTAATCTACACATGTACATGGACATTTCTAGCTACACAAGCGTGATTTTGTATGTTGTTGCATTCAGAAATGCATTAGAATGCATTAGTTTATAATGCAATGCAAGTACAACTCACACAAGTATTAGCATAAATGTATTTTACAGTCTGTTTTCTCTTTCAGGTGAGCTACTATCATAGCAAAGCAATATTTTACTAGGAATTTTAGGGAATCTTACGGACCAAGTTAGTTACAGTTTATTTTGTTGAGTAGCTCACCAGTATCATCTCCAGTTTGATGGAAACTCTATCACCTCCATAAGGTTTGTTACTGTCAGATCAGTGCAAGAGCACATGTTAAGGTCACCATGAAATCTAGTTATTTTGTAATAGTTTATTATAAACAATTTATCTGTGCACAGTATAATTTATTTATTTACTGTATTTATTTAAGTACAAATCGCTGGGCAATAGAACTAGTTTCAATCCCTCTCCCCCAGCAACCTGTCACTCTCATAAAACTATTGTTCATTAGATTGCAATGTTCACTTTCCAATCAATCCAATCAATTTATGATGGACAAAATCAAGTCCTGCTCTGCATTTTTCTCGTTCGATATGCCGTTTCACTCAATATGCATCAAAATAGAGAAGAAAAATGTTACGGTTTCTTGACGACTTTAAGTATGTTCACTCGATCCATTCATTGGCCAAGCACTAACATCTGCGTTTGTGTACTTTCATAAAGGTTGATTTTGCAATGTTTTTGGCCTCCAGGTTGCATACTTCATATACTGTATTTTCACAGGTATATTAAGATTCTCCTCTCGCACAGTCTGTGGTTTTCTGTTGAATCGAATATAGTTTGCAGTGCGATGCCCAATCCTTAAATAACAGCCTCAGTGATAAGCCTGCTTTACAGTGTGTCAGGTTCACAAAACAATCAACAAACTGAAGAGAGGTTCTGGGTTAAATACAACTTAAGCTCTATCAACAGCATCGGTGGCACGCTTACCACAGAAAATCATTTTGACTCATACCTCTGTGTGTAACAACAAACAAACAACAAAAATCACTAAATATTTAGCACTCTCACATTCTCTCTTTTGTGATAAAGATGGTTTATGATTTTTTTCTCCTCTCTCACCCATTCTCAGAAAATAAGAACGCAGACGTGTCTTCTCACCATGAAGATGTCCAAGCAAGGAGCTAACCAGGGTTTAGAGGGCCGTGGGGAATGGGTGTCTGCGGTTACAATGACAGGGAACAGAGTCCGAAACATGAGACGAGAGACCCACATGGCAGTGTGGTGGAGAGGAAAAAAATAACAGTCTGGAAAAGGTGAGTGTTTGTGCACTTTAACATCTGAAATGAATGGATGAAGAATAGTCTGGTTAGAATGAAGTAGGGTGGGACGTGTTAGGAGATGTGGGTGTTGATGACAAGCTGTTACAGGTGCCTGATGAGAGGATGATAAATGTTAGACTGATGTGTCACATCTTTCTAAAGTAGGGGAAGTGAATTAGACTGATGCTTTTCTTAGCAAACCAAAGGAAGATATAGATCTTTTCTTTCTAAATTAAAAAAAGAAAATAAATTGTATACAAATTATTGACAAATGTGTGTGTGTGTATATATATATTCTATTTACAGTACATTGCAACATTTTATGTAACTATAATGAGGAATATAACTTTTATATTTTTTCACTGTTCACTCTGTTTCCTGGCCTAATATATAGCCTTTATTGTTAGGTGTTATGTCAAAATTATCTCTGAGGATTTTATTAATCTTACAGAGTATGGCTTGGATATAGCAGTAGTATACATTTCAAATGTTGTGTAATGTTTTGTTTAGATATGGTCTTTATTTGTTCAAGGAAACAATGCGAGATTATTTGTGAAAAATTAATATGAATATTTCTAATAATAAGCAAACATCACAATAGGTAAATCATAATGTTCCAGGCTAATAATATGTATTTTAAGACATAATAAATCAAGAAAAGTAGCTTATTGAAGCCCTGTCCATGGATTTTTTTTTTTTTTTTATGAATGCAATGGGTTTGCCATTTTGATTCTGCACCTGAGTTTATTTATTCTCTATGTGCATATCTCTCATTTTTGGTTTCGATCATGAAATATTATTACAAGCATTTGCCTTACAAACATCTGACAGCGATAAGATGATGCTGAACAGTCATAAATGACAAGGAAGAGGAAAGACCAAATATATAACATGGCTTTAAGTCTTAACTTTGGCTTTGTTTCCGTCCTCTCTTTCTTCCCTTTTGTTCTCATACTACCAATTCCCTTTCTCATGGCGGTTTTACTTGGAGGATCTGCAATCGTAAATGGGCTCAGAGACAGAAGCAAATGAGCTCTGGTTTCAGAGCTCATTAATTTAAAATGGAATACTTTTCCTGCAAGTTGGAGTAGTTTTTCTGCAAGAAACCCACAGTGATCAGAGTAATGAGGTTTACTGGGGATTGTGGTGAGGGGGGGGGGGGGGGGGGGGGTGTTACAGTTTCTGTCAAGGCTCTTATATTAGTACAGGTGTAGGATTGTTGTGTTGCACTGCTTTGAGGGTGAAAATCGTGTCCAAGAATGAATAGAACCAAGGCGTTTACCAGTACTGTGGGCGGCGCTGCCATGTTCACTTTACTTTAGGATCTAGGTATTTACTAAGCTGGCCCACGTTTGAAGAAACTTTCGATCAGAGGACATTACGCTAATGAGAGCTGACTGGAATTGTACTGCTGCTGCTGATAGGGAAAAAAGACGGCATCTGTCCGACATTATAGCATTGCTAGATTTTCAAAAGGATAAAACCAATCAGTTAAGCAGTCCACCTGGGTGAAATTCTCAGAGGGTGGAGCTGCGAGGCTGGACAGATTTTATACCCCATATAGCACAAGAAATAAAGTGTGTAGCGCTGCTATAACTCCTGATCCTCACTTGGATCATAAGAAGATCGCCGCTGATTACCCATTATGCGGCGTAATAAAACCTCCTTTTGGCATTTTAATGCAAAATTCCTACCGAGCAAAATAAGCTATGACAGTGAGAAGGCTCAGGTATTGTGTTTTATCTCCAGTATTCTCCTCGTTAAACACCAAGTATGAAAATGAATATAAAGAGTCATGGGAGTTGTGTTTTTTCTAGTCAAGGGCAAAAAGCTATTGCAGGCTTGTTTTTCAGACTGCTCTTGTTGAAGGGAAGCATCAGATAGGCTTGTACTGGAAGATATAGTGATGCGGGTCGTAGTTAGGGCACGCTTCACCCACGTTAGAGACATTGATAGGCCAACAACATTTTTCTTTAATTTGGAATGCGAGACTAGTCAGGAGAAGCAGATGCTGCGCCTGAAGAATAATGAAGGCATTGTCATCTCCATCTGCTATGCACAAGCTCACTGTTGAATATTATTCTGACCTGTATACCATTGATGAATCAGACTCGCTGTACAGAGCTGAACTGTTCCAGAACCTCTCAAAGCGAACTGCTGGAATACATCGCCGAAGTTACACTACAAAAAGCAACCATGGACAGTTTGCAGCCAGCCTAAGGACTATGGCTTTGCATTTGATTGTTAGAAATACTTCCTAAGCATAATCAGAAATGACTATTTTGAATATCTTGTTCGGTGTAGGCCAAGTCTAGCCCAGAGTAAAAAAATAACTTGTATCTAAACAAAGATCTTGTATTGCAGACACACTGGAGACTGGTAGCATTACTGTTCGTTGGCTACAAGATCCTTTACCGAGATCTCAGTAATCTCAGACGGCACACCTACGGACTGGTCGCTAACTGTCTAATGCATATTGCACACAAACTGGAAAAGTCTTTCTTGATCTAGTAAGATCTAATCTGATTGGCTGGTTTTATCCTGTTTCTATTTTTTTATCAGTCTGCCTGGAAATTTAAATGTACCTGTCTGATGCAGTGAGTGCTTTTAAGGATCAAATAATCTCTGGATTTGCCAGTTCCTGTGCCATTGCAGTATAATATACAGTACCTCTGATAATGCCAGTGCTCAATGGCCCAAAAGACCAAAATGAACTATAACTGATTGCTTTGCATGTCAGTCAGATCTATTCCTGCCTAGGTGCATGGATCTTTACCAGTATAAGCTGCAGTATGAAACTCTGGTCAAAGGTCTTTCTGTGATGGATTATGGTCTCAGTAATAGATTAAAGAAGTAAATATGCATATAACAGCTAAGCTATGATTGAACAAATTATTATGGATAGTGTTTTTCCTCATGCTCTTTGTTCTAAATTGTAGATTACGCCATATTGAATTGGCTTGACAAGAAAAGATCCTCAGGGTAGAGCAGGGCTCAACATTAAGGCATTTTTCTGCTGCCCCAATAATTAGTTAGTTAGTTAGTTAGTTTGATTTTGCATCACCACAATTTTTTATTTTAGCAATGTATTTTTATGCATTCAATATGAAGCTCTTTAATAGATTAGTTCACTTCCAGAATAAAAATTACCTTATAATTTACTCACCCCTGTGTTATCCAAGATGTTCATGTCTTTCTTTCTTTGGTCGAAAAGAAGCTAATGTTTTTTGAGGAAAACATTCCAGGATTTTTCACAACTTTTCACAACTTCACACATTATGTAGGCACGTTGAAAAGGTGGACATAGGTGGAAGTACGACCTAGTGTTGACAAAGTGAACGTGCAAAGACTAAATCAAATGCCCTTTACAAAGAAAATGTAAAACAACAATGTGATCCTGGGCCAGTGCAGCCCTGGTGTCCATGCATTTCTGGGTTGGGGAAAGGTTTCATCTCATGGGTCAGGCCCCACTAAAGTGCCACTTTTTATGAATATGAAGGGTTGGTATATTATTATTCTAGCCAGGCTCAGTATATTATAGTCATATTTATGGACAGCATGGAGACAGATGAATGAGACATTGTCTGGTTTACTGCCGACATTTTGTGACACAGAGATATCAAAGCAAGCTTGTAGATAGCAGATTATTTTTTTTCTCCAAAAGAAAAGCAGCTTGGATCACATGTTGGTGTGGACAGGATGGGCTGAAATCTTCTTCTTGAAATCTTGTGGTGTTTTGAATAAATGTACAAGTCCATGTACAAATGTACAAGTACACCTTCGCTCTTTAGGAAAGTTCCAAGCATCAGGGAGAGACCTACCAAAAAAAACAGGCTGATGATCTCTTGTGGTGGATTACAACGAGAGGCAAAAGATATAAAAGGAAACAGGAGCACATAGAATCAATGTTCTCTGTAAAAGAAGGAAGTCCAAGCAGTAGTTTTCTGTCTATTTTTGAATGTGGCAGACTACAGCCCATGCTTCAGTTGTTAAATGCGTGGTGTGAATTGGGACTGTGTGATGTTTTTACATTAGTGTGATTTATTTATGGGCCCAAATACAAGTTCATTAGAAATAAAATAGATGTACTGCTTAAAAGTTTCTGTATGGGCAAGCAAAGTTGGCTGTAAGGCTGTCGAGAAAAGCAAAGATCGATGGCTGGTCTGTTGAGGCCACAGTGACTCTGAGGGAACTGATATCTTCTTGCCTAGACTAATGGGTTCGAATGTTGTTTGAATATATATGAACTGTGTGTCTCTATTTCATTTCTTTGCATTATATTGGAGTTCGTTCCAGACGAGATAAGGAAGCATCTGGTGCAGAATCATGCATCTTACTATTCGCTATTGGCAGTAGATGAACATGACATTTTCACACCAGTGCCCTTTAGAAGGAATATAACACAAGCACAAGAGCAAACCTAGAAATATTAAGCTCCCATGTTTGTAACTCTGTAATCTTTACTACAGTAATGAACACTAAATTATGGAAGCCTGTTTCCACCACGGAATAAAAAAAATTAAAAAGGTAATTGCAACTTTTTATCTCATAATTCAGACTTTCAGACTTCGCAAGTCAGAATTGCAAGATATAAACTTAGAATTCTTTTTATTTGCAATTACGAGTTTACATCTCACAATTCTGAGTTTGTCAAATTTCTGATTTTTTTCATCAGAATTCTGAGTTTACACCTTTAAAAAATTGTTAATTGTTTTCACCACAGAATAAAAACTAAAAAGATGTTATCTTACAATTTTCAATCTGTTTCTAACAACTGAGTTTATATCTCACAAATCAGACTTTTCAAAATTCGAGTTTTAATATTGCTATTGCAACTTAACATTTTTCAGTTCATACATTTTCCCCCTGAATCCTGAGTTTTTATATCTCGCAATTGTGATTTTTTTTTTCTCCGAACTGCAAGAAAAAAGTCTGAATTGTGAGATATAAACTCAGAATTGTGGGGAAAAGTCCAAACTGTAAGATACGAACACACTGTTTTTTTATCCGGTGAGGAAATGGACTTCCGGAAATTGACTTTTTTTTTTTATATTAAGCATTCACTGGAATGATAACCTGCTGATACTGATAACCTGAGGTTATGGACAATATTAAAATTCATTAATAATTTGTGTAATTACCTAATTTGCTAAAGCTTACATTTAGTAGTGTTATTAAATTTGTTTATTAAATTAAATTTAAACTGGACTTTAAGTGAGCATTAAATCTATAGGTCTACTTAAACTAAATGTAATGTAGAAATGGGGGAAATGTGCATGCACAAATAAATATTTAATATCTGCTGTAGCGTGTAGCTTCTCTGAGACCAGTTTAGAAGTTTAACATGGCCGAAATATTAAAAAAGTGCTTGAATTTCGTTTTCTCTTGTACTGCTCGAGGGTTATATATCTTCAGTTTTGGATTAACACAACCTTTTTAAACAGCGCAGTTTTGATTATGCAAAAATGAAAATGCTAATTTTGTTAGCCAGAGCAACAGTGAAATCTCCGATCTTTTGATTAGCATAGAAAGAATAGACAAGCTCAGGGAGAAACAGACTGTTCCTATGATTTAAAAACCATAACATCTTTACGTGAGAAGAAATGAGTTTTGAGGCAAAGGATTGTTTGACTGCAGGTGATAAGAATGATTCTTGCCACATTGTACGGGAAGAAAGTGGTTTAATGGGATGGCAAACACCGGGAACATTGAGCCTCACAATTTGTTAATGAGATCCTACATGACAGAACCATCATTATAATCAAGATGAAGGCCATGACAGGGCTAAAGGCAGGAGGATCACCAACTTCTCTGAAAAGACGTTCTTCCAGACACAAGTGTGCACACAGTCAAAAACAGGCCAACCAGTTGTGATAAGAGAGCTAATTATGTGTCAGGGACAGTAATGGCCCCTTGGCCCATTCATCTCTGTCTGTCTCTTGCTTGTCCCCTTTCTTTCCCACTTTTATTCATATACTGCAATATTTTTAGATCATGCCACTTCATACAGTTATTATTAACACATCAACTATCATTTTTCTCAATACTCAATGTAAGAGATGTCTACAGTGATTAAACACTTCTCCCAGGATACCACCTAAGTAATTTCTATCAGCAATTATCATTAGAAATCATCAGTGAGCGAGATGCATTTATATGTTTGTGAAATGTCTGGTGGCTTGGGTTGTGTTTTTTTTAGAATTCGTTTTTTATTTAAACATACATGCATCAGAGACAATAAAAACACCTGGTTCAGATAAATGATTTTTAATTTAGGAATAGAATAGTAATGGACTTGGAAGTTTTTAAAGTGTTTAAAACTTCTTTAAAAACAAATTATGGTTGCTGAAAAAAAGTATGTGGATTAATACATGCTGTAAAGTAGTCATTAAAATTTGATCTGATCACAAGAGTGGACAACAACTGCTTACATAACATGGTAAATGAGGCGTTTTCATGTTTTACTGAACATTCCATGTAACTTCTCACAGTGGATAGTGGAAAACGTAAGTGAACCCCAGATATAATAATTGGTTGACACTCCTTTGGCAGCAGTAACCTCCATAAACCATTTCCTATAATTATGGATCAGACCCCAAGGAATTTTGCACCATTCCTTTTTATAAAACTTTCAGTAATGTTCTTGGGATGCTTGGCGTAAATCGCTCTCGTGAGGTCACGCCAAAGCATCTCAATCAGGTGAAGGTCAGGTCAATTTACTTCTGTTGAAGCCACTCTGTTGCTACAGGTAATTTACTCCTGTGCTGTGAGTGCTTGTCCCATTGCATCACCAAACATCTGTTGAGCTTCAATTGGTGGACAGATGGCCTTACATTCTCCTGCAAAATGCCCAGATAAACTTGGGAATTAATTTTTCTGTCGATGATAGCAAGATGTCATGGTTCTGACACAGCAAATCACCTCCATGATGGCCTCTCCAGAGATAGTGAAGTTTGGATGTTGATATTTTGTGCCTTTTCCCCCTCTCTATACAGTGGGGAAAAAAATATTTTATCCCCTGCTGATTTTGTACATTTGCCCACTGATAAAGAAATGATCAGTCTATAATTTTAATGGTAGGTTTATTTGAACAGTGAGAGACAGAATAACAACAACAACAACAACAACACAAATCCAGAAAAACGCATTTCAAAAAAGTTATAAATTGATTTGCATTTTTATGAGTGAAATAAGTATTTGATCCCCTATCAATCAGCAAGATTTGTGGCTCCCAGGTGTCTTTTATACAGGTAAGGAGCTGAGATTAGGAGCACTCTCTTAAAGGGACTGTTCCTAATCTCAGCTTGTTACCTGTATAAAAGACAACCTGTCCACAGAAGCAATCAATCAATCAGATTCCAAACTCTCCACCATGGCCAAGACCAAAGAGCTGTCCAAGGATGTCAGGGACAAGATTGTAGACCTACACAAGGCTGGAATGGGCTACAAGACATCGCCAAGCAGCTTGGTGAGAAGGTGACAACAGTTGGTGCGATGACCCCAAGAACACCATCCCCACCATCAAACATGGAGGTGGAAACATTATGCTTTGGGGGTGTTTTTCTGCTAAGGGGACAGGACAACTGCATCAAAGGGACGATGGACAGGGCCATGTACCGTCAGGGCCAGGGCATTGAAGCCAGCCAGGGCATTGAAAATGGGTCGTGGATGGGTATTGCAGCATGACAATGCCAAAAACACGGGCCACGGCAACAAAGGAGTGGTCAAGAAGAAGCACATTAGTCCTGGAGTGGCCTCTAGCCATTCAGTCTAAACCAAACCTTCATCCATATAAAATCTATTTCAATGTGAAGGTGCGATGAGTCCAATCAACGTAAAGTGCAAATCCAGAGTACTTGGAGTGCGACCCGTTAACCCTGCAAGTTTTTTCAAAGAGAATGTGGTGGGACATTGAGAGGATGGGACAAAAGTAACATGGAGCTGGTCGACAAACCCTCCTGTGGCCAACACCTGGTGGCCAACTACAAGAAACGTCTGACCTCTGTGATTGCCAACAAGGGTTTTGCCACCAAGTACTAAGTCATGTTTTGCGAAGGGGTCAAATACTTAATTAACTCATTATAATGCAAATCAATTTATAACTTTTTTAAAATGTGTTTTTCTGGATTTTTGTTGTTGTTCTGTCTCTCACTGTTAAAATAAACCTACCATTAAAATTATAGACTGATCATTTCTTTGTCAGTGGGCAAATGTACAAAATCAGCAGGGGATCAAAAAAAAAATTCCCCACTGTGTATATATCTGGCGACGCTGTAAGTGACTGAACGGCAGTGGGTGTGGCCTCTGGTGCAATGATGTTTAATGATTCGTTGACCTCTTGCTCTGGAGGTGGTCATATGCAAATGTATTTGCCTTTGTGACATCATAAATCCCCAATATCCAAAAAAAGCCATTTTTGGAGCTTGATTAAATAAATGCTTTATTTATAATGTGGAGGATGTTTTAAGCTATGAAACTTGCATGATGTTTTAATGACACAAATGCCTCTTATATGTCAAAAGATCAAGGCAAATTTGATCAAATTTTCCTTTAAAATTGTGGCCAATATCAGTAGATCTCTATTTGAGATATTTCATATTCAGGCAGTACAATATTTTATTTATTTATTTATTGTATGGGGGCAGGGTGACTAACATCTTCAGTCTTGTCTCATTGATTGGACTCAGGTTAGCTGACTCCTGACACCAATTAGCTTTTGGACAAGTCATTAGCCAAGAGATTCTCTTCTCCTTTTCTGCCCTCCACTGTGAATTTTTACATGCTGTGTTCAGTGAAGACATGAATGAAAATGTATCATTTGTCCACAAATCAAATTTTATTCAAAAAAATCTGTAGAAATCTAAGGGTTTATGTACTTTTTCTTGCAACCACTCTGATTTGCTTACTGTATGTCTGTAAAAATGCTCTACCCCAAACCACACATCAAATAGATTTGGTCGATTCTAAGTATGATCCATGACACATTTTGAAAGTAATGAATGAGTCTGCACTGGAGATTGACTGTGTCTGTTTTAATAAGAGTTTTATACAGGAACATATACCTCATCCATTGGTGCTGATTCTTGGGTTCATAGTAGTGCATGCACTGTTTTTTTCATGCATTAATAAAAGTCATAAGTTGTAGTATTCCAAAAGAACAGAGTTTCTTTTATCCACTGCAAGATATAGCCAGATAATTACCTCATTGATCTTCAACAAGAACAATGTTTATCATAGCCAAAGTTCTTAGGAAGGCACAGACTGTCACTGTCTATAACAGTGTGTGACTGTTAACAGTTGCTGAGCAGACAGTAATCAGAAAACCTTGACCTGGCTGTACAGATCAATCAAACCTCCCACATAATAGAAGCTCTATAGTCAAACTCTGTAGTTGTCTAGACAGTTTGTGTCCTTGGTTTCTGCAGCGTTACCACTGAAAGGAACCCTTTCCCTTTTGTAAGTATTCATATGGTTGCAATGTATTGGAGAGGTGCTGAAAGTATTATATAATCAAGCCAGAGTAAAGCCACTGACCTCCAGTTCTTCAAGTGCTCAAGATTGCCTTTCTTTTTGCAGTCAGTGTTTGACTGCAGCTATTGTGTGGCACTTCCAAGCTTATATAAACCATTAAACCATTGTGTAGGTCAGGCCGTGTTGTTATGAAGAAATTCCTATAAAACTTGTCAGGGAAGCCATCACAACCAGGTGCTTAGTCTAAAGAGAATTGTGGGATTTTGCTCACAGCATCCTCAACTTGGGCAGGTTTCTATATCCACCGAACGTGTCACGGTGTAAAACCTGTGCTTTGCCATTATTTGAGAAATGAAAACCTGTCATTTAATTTTTTTTTTCTGCCAGTCTGTCAGAATTCGAATCTAGTCTCACAGTGACTAAATATTTACCCAGATTTTTATTTATTTATTTATTTGGTGAACACGATTGCTTCCCCAGCATTGACTGTAAATTACAGCCATGACGCAAGGACATTATACCGATTCGAAGGTCAAAGTTCACCAAACTGTCCTGCATTCACATGCATATGAATGGAAGTCAATGGAATGAAAAGTGTAGTGTGACTGGCCCTTTCATGATTCTTGTAAACTAAGGTTCTACATGTTACTATTAGTTACCAATAGCTAACATACTAACTTTATTAATGTTGGTCTTTCTTATTTTTTTCATTTTTAAATTTTACATTTTTAACAGTTCAAGTGAAAATTGTGTTGTTAACAAACATGAACCAATAGTACATTGAGTGGTGGAAAGTAACTAAGTATTTTTACTCTGGTACTGTACTAAAGTACAATTTTCAAATATCTGTACTTTACTGGAGTATTTTTATTAACTTTTACTTTTACTTCACTACCTTCCAAATCATAATATTGTACTTTACTCCACTACTACATTTCATAAAAACATGTCGTTCCTCGTTATTTTGAACTGGAGACTATGAACACACTACGATACATGATCAGAGGTGGATGAAATAGACAAGTACTTGAGTAAAAGTACAGATACCCTATTAAAAAAGTACTCCTTTTCAATTTTACTTGGGTAAAAGTACAGAAGTACTTGATTTTCAGTGTTCGAATCTAGTATTACAAGTTAAAAGTTGGATGAATTTTTTTTTTTTTTTTTGCAATTTTGTATACTCTATCATCCTGCCAAAAATACTGTATGCCATTGTATGACATCAATGATTACAACTGATAATTACTGATAACTCAAGTTTGCAAACAAGTGAAAATAAATTATATCATGTAGTATATAGAAATGAGGAAAAAACAAAATCTGTGTTGCCAAATATAAAATATACAATATAAAAACAGACGTCACATTGGGCAAAAATGTTATGCAAACATACTTTACTAAAAAAAAAAAAGATAGATACAATAAAATATAATAACAATAAAATAACAAATACAAGTTTAAAACGTTGTTGGAAACCTTTATGTAATTGTATATACCTGTACCTTTTACGTATGAGTGAATTATGAAATTTTGTGGTAAGTTGGCTGCACGTAATGTTAAAACCAAGTGTGGCAGTGCTGTGCGTTTAAATGCCTGTGTGGGGCACGTGCCATGTTTAAAGGGTAATGTGAAGTCAATATTAGATGTTCAAACTATTTTTGCATTACTGGGCATTTATCAAAGTATTTCTTCACTCTTTTTCTCATTTTTCTTATCAGATCGCTTAAACCTCTTCAGTTATATGCCATGTGCTTGAGTTATTTTCAGCCTCTCAGTAGGGTAAATTTAATATCTGTGTCTTCTCTTTCTTTAATTTCTTTAGATTCTTGCCCTCTTCTCCTATTCCGCCATAGAAGATGATTTAAACATGGTCTGACATTTAAGATCAGATGCTGAATTTCTTTCAGTGGGCCAAATGTAAAAGGCACAGACAGGCTTCCAGTTTATTCACTCCATCAAAATTATACAGTTAGCAAGCATACACACACACACACAGAGACACACACAGAAGTAAATTTCTCAAACGTGTTTGGTGTCTCATGCAGGCGGAGAGCATCACGTGTATTAAGCACAGTTTAATTTAAAGCCAGTGTCCTTTATCCATTTAGACGTTTGCCTACCGCTACTGCTGATCAACCCTTGTAATGTCCTCTCTCTCACACACACACACACACATTACCATTAGTTCTGAGTGAGTGAGTGTGTGTATGTGTGTGTATCAGCTGAAACACAAACTGCAGCAGCCTTAATGGTCTTTAATTAGATGGAGGAGTTTGAGATTACACGCCTGACATGCTTGGAGAACAGTGCGTGCTTGTGTCAAGTTTATTTGTATGTGTGTCAAGAGGTTAGGAAGCAGATATGAGATGTTTCATAATTCTGGTTGTGTTTATCAGGATTTAGAGTCTATAAATAATGAATACTGCAAGAGTCTTTGTGACACTGACAGCATGTTCTCTCCAGTGGTGGTGGTTTTATATGAAAAAATATACTGCAGTTTTAACCGTAGGAGGTAAAGTAACAAACACGGTGGGAATAAAATGGGTATGTTTTAAAAAGAATAGTTGACCAAAAAAAAGGAAAAGAAAAGAAAAGAAGAAAATTACTTTTTCTGATACTGTATATTTATGGTTATTTTGCATCATTTTTTTTTTTAAGTGTGAAAGCTTCAGTGAGTGAGAGTAAGTAAATGATGGATTTATTTATTTATATTTTTTGTTTCCCACAATTTTTCAAAAGAAATAGTGTGAACTACTCTTTTAACTGACCCTGAATGCTAAGTTGTTCTGAAGGGATATGCGATTTTGCTGCATAAACGGAGTATGTGGATTATAGCACCACTTATTTTATTCTTAATTCATGTTTAATTCCAGTTGGTAATGCTTGCATGTGGACTATGTATGAGTGCAAGTGAAAGTTTTAGAGATGCAGTGTATATTGGTGCCATGGTTATTGACTGATTAAAACATGTCAATATTGGCCAAATATTGGACATTTAATTGTGCATGCTTATTTCCTTTATTTTTACATACCTCTCATCTAATGCTTGCTTAATTATTTAATGTGTAATCGGTGTTAAATGTAACATTTAGCAAATCTCAAAATTAGTATTCAGTTTTCATGCTGTGCATCTATAGTGTTGTGCTCCCTAAATTCACTTGTGGTATGTAAAGTGATTGTTTTTAGTGTTTTATTTTTTGTTTTGTTTTTTAGACCAAATAGTATAGAATTTAATTTAATTCAGCCATAACATGGAAAAAAATGACTGGCATGTTAACAGCCAAAAATTTAATATTAGCGCATCCCTAGAAAGTTCTGTTTTACTTTACTATTACTAGAATGCTTTAGACTGTAATAACTTGAAATGTTAATCGCATGAATGTTGAATTTTGGTTGTAACATGAGTGTGTTGTGATCTAGTACAGAGCTTTTGACACATAACCTGGATATCTATATGTAATATCCAGCAAGAGGATGGACAGATGGCTGGATCAATAAATAGAAGCAGGATTACCAGAATATGTGGTGCATTTCAAAAGTGTTGTTATAGGATTGTTGTAAAAATAGTAGTATAGACTAGTATAGTATATTAATTAATGTTTAATAGTGAGGTTAATTGCTAAGTTAGAAGTGTATGTAGCAAAGTAGTATTGAAAAGAGTAATGGTAGAAATTAGTAAATGTAGTAGTTTTGTTGAATATAAAGTTATGTTTGTATGGTAGTAGTAAGACTGTATTTTATTACTGACAGAAAAACTATTAAGTAAGACTAGTAAGATAATCATTAAAGCGAGAGGGAGTATGGAACAGATTTGAAAGAAGGTATGAGAGAGTTGAGAGGAAATTGTAGTGTTGAGAGTGGAAAGAGTAGTGTTAGGAGTAGTAAGTTATAGGAAAGTTCTAAGAAAGTAGTGACACTGTAAGTCAGTTAAGTTATAATAGCCCTCATTCAGTAAGTAAGTAGTAGGACCAACCAAATAAGCAAAACAAACCGAGTTTGCCGACCTTCATTATCTACAGTGTGCTGCTCTCTCCAAATATTCCGCCACTATTGGATCTCATGGGTCCTTTGTTTTTACTGTCATTTTGTGTTAAAATGAACCCAGAACTCGACATTTCTCTCTCTCTCTCTCGCTCACGCTCTCGCTCTGCAACTCTTTTTCTGCCTCTCATTCTGCTTGTCTAAAATATGCTTTTAGCATTTTCAGCCATTATCCCAAGCTCAATAATTATGAATCACACACACACATACACCAGACTAATGGCTAATCATTTTTATCCTGTGTGACAATTTTTCCAGGCTGTACAAAGTCCCAAACACACTAAATCACATTCTAACACAACATAGACACCAACATGCAGTGTCATCAGAAATAACCTAAGCATCACAATTCCCTTCATTAGATGGTTTTCACTCTCTTTGATCGTCAACGGCAAGTTAATGTCATCATTTACTCACTCATGGTGTTCCAAATCCATATGACTTTTTTTTCTTCCATGGAACACAAAAAAGCAACATGCTAACTCTTCTGAGCTCTTAGCTTTATGTTAATAAAAGAATGTTTAGATTTATTTGAGCTGTTGTTCACTAAAAAAATCTCATCTGTGTATGGGCATATTCCAGAATAGTGGCACGTTACATGGTTTTCAGACAGAGTGCTGCAACCATGATATCAAAATCCATTATTATGGAGTTTTTCAGTTCATGAGTGAAATAAAGTCTGCGGTAAACATAACTTGATGATACTTGGATATTTCATTGTGAACTGCACACACTTACACCCCAAATGTTCTTATGTAGTTACTTATTGCAAACATACATATTTAAAAATAAGCATAGCTGCTTCAAAATGAGCATTTTCACTTTGGGTGTGTGTAATGTAATACATTATAGAGCAAAACGTCCAAGGTTCTCAATTCATATTTACCACAGACATGTTTTACTCATTAATTGATTTTTTTTTTTAATAAAAACCCATAGGAAAATCTCTGAGGAATCCATTGCGAAGTAGACTTCAGGATTTTCATATCACGGCTGTAGCGCTCTCCTTAGTCTCGCGTAGCCAGACCTTCAGACTGATGACTGAAGGTCTGGAATCCATGGGAACTTTCATTGGCCAAGGCCCGCCCATGATGCCGTTTGACTGATATGTCAAACAACCAATCACAGTTCGTTTCATTCAGCGTCACTTTTCGGGGCGTGGAAATGTCGCCAAAATAACAGGCCGGTGTGTAAAACTCTCAGACGTATTTTAAAGATTCTATGCTGCGAACTTAAAATATTTCACATACTTTTGAAAATCCAGCGTTTAGTTGATCCTGATAAGTGCTCGTCGTCACAGTTGTAAACACGATGGCTTTCTTCTTTCGTGAGGGGGTTTGGCGTCACAGCATCTTTGTTTCCTGGTGGAACGTTAAACAACGTTTACACACGTCTCCCGGAAATCCTATATAATTCAACCAATCCGATGATGACTTTGAAACTCCTGAAGTGTTTCCACTTTTGTAAGCCATATGCATCAGACGTTTAGCCAACGGTCCGTGAGCGTGACATCTGAGGCTGAGACTACGCTCTCCTTGTCTGGTAAGCGGACTGGAGGCTTGAAATGTGCTTTCATTCTACAACCCCAAATCAGAAAAAGTTGGGACAGTATGGAAAACGCAAATAAAAAAAGAAAGTAGTGATTTTCTAAATTTACTTTGACTTGTATTTCATTGCAGACAATATGAACACAAAATATTTCATGTTTTGTCTGGTCAACTTCATTCATTTGTAAATATACATCCTTTCCTGTCAGTCAGACCTGCACACATTTCCTAAAAAATTGGGACAGGAGCAATTTAGGCATAATGAGGTAAACTGTTAATAATGATTATTGAAACAGTTGATGTCAACAGGTGATTGTAATTATGATTTGGTACAAAAGCAGCATCCAAGAAAGGTCTAGTCCTTTAGGAGCAAAGATGCCGAGGATCGCCAGTTTGCCAACAATACGTGAGAAAATTATTGAAATGTTTAAAAACAATGTTCCTCAAAGAAAGATAGGAAGAGATTTGGATATTTCACCTTCAACAGTGCATAACAAAATTAAAAGATTCAAGGAATCTGGAGGAATTTCAGTGCGTAAAGGACAAGGGCGCAAGCCTAAGCTGAACAACCGTGATCTCCATCCCTCAGGCGGCACTGCATCAAGAATCGTCATTCATCTATAAGCGATATCACCACATGGGCTCAGGACTACTTTGGCAAACCTTTGTCAAGTACCACAATACGTAGTTACATCCACAAATGCCAGTTAAAACTGTACTGTGCCAAAAGAAGCCCTATGTTAACAGTGTCCAGAAGCGCCGTCGACTTCTCTGGGCTCGGAGGCATCTGGGATGGACCATCACACAGTGGAAATGTGTACTGTGGTCAGATGAATCAGTAACAGGTATTTTTGGGGAGGAATGGACGCCGTGTGCTCCGGACCAAAGAAGAAAAGGATCATCCAGACTGTTACCAGCAACAAGTCCAAAAGCCAGGGTCTGTCATGGTATGGGGTTGTGTCAGTGCCCTTGGCAAAGGTAACTTGCACTTCTGTGATGGCACCATTAATGCTGAAAAGTACATAGAGATTTTGGAGCACAATATGCTGCCTTCAAGAAGACATCTTTTCCAGGGACGTCCATGCATATTTCAACAAGACAATGCAAAACCACATTCTGCACACATTACAAAGTCCTGGCTGCGGAGGAAGAGGGTACGGGTACTTGACTGGCCTGCCTGCAGTCCCGACCTGTCTCCAATAGAGAATGTGTGGTGCATTTTGAAGCGCAAAATGCGACAACGAAGACCCCGTACTGTTGCCCACCTTAAGACTTGTTTGCAGGAAGAATGGGACAAAATTACACCTGAAACACTTCATCACTTGGTGTCTTCAGTCCCTAAACGTATTTTAAGTGTTGTGAAAAGGAATGGCAACATTACAAAGTGGTAAATGCTTTACTGTCCCAACTTTTTTTGGAATGTGTTGCAGGTCTGAATGTCAGGAAAGGATGTATATTTACAAATGACATGAAGTTGACCAGACAAAACATGAAATATTTTGTTCATATTGTCTGCAATGAAATACAAGTCAAAGTAAATTTAGAAATCACTACTTTCTTTTTTTATTTGCGTTTTCCATACTGTCCCAACTTTTTCTGATTTGGGGTTGTATAGAGCAGTGCAGCATGGACATGCTTGGAAATCTCTCATTTTATGTTCCACAGAAGAAAGTAAGTTATATGAGTTTGGAACAACATGAGGGTCTGAAAATGAGCAGTTTTTCCTATTTGATTGACGTATTCCTTTAAATATGCATGACATCAGGGTAACATGGTGACTTTGAGTTGTTGTTTTTAACAAGAATCCTGGTAAATGATGTGAGACTTAAAAAAAAAAATAATGAATGATAAACACGTATGTATCTGCCCGTGAATGCCAAGCTACGTGCACTTACACATGCACGCGCAGATCAAAGAAACCGTGTCTTCTCATAAATGAGATTTTCCTCGGCCAGACCTTAATGATCCATCTCTCTCAGTGGAGCATGAGGAGAGCAGGGGACGCAGCGGTGGAATACAGAGCAGAGCGGAGGCACGGGGCTCTCTAAAGGCTACAAACCTGAGCAATGTGCTGCATGCGGCTATTCAAACACAGCATCACAGTGGGGTGAGAAACAAACAAAATGAAAAAAGCAATTGAAATTTTAGAATCATACACACATATGCACCTGTTCCTTTGACTCCGATATGGTGCAGTGACAAGCTGCTGTTTGAAATTCAATGAAATGCACCTCAGGAAAAGAATGAAAGGAAGATGGGAGAGTGAGAGGTAGGAAAGACGAGAATGAGACAGGAGTCACTCTGAAACACTCATGTGGTTTGCGGCATTTTAAACTCCTTTATGTATGATGTAGTGCTTGTGGTAGCAGTTTTGTGGAGGGGCACGGCCTCTCTGCCTTTGGCTTTTTTTAGTCCAGTGTACATATGATTAAATTCAGGGTGACTTTTATACGCATTCTGTAGCAATCCTCAGGCTTTCAGACATGATGTACACTTTGTGGATTGCGGTGAACTTAGCATTGCAGACATTGGTGTCAGTTACCAGGTTTAAAAAGCTTTACTTAGTTACAACAAGCAACCATCGATTTTGTTTAAATGCACATTTTGAAAATTGTATTCTGCATCGTTTTGTTTTTTTTTTTTTGTTTTTTTTGACACCCCAATATGTGTGCTGAAAAAAGTTATGTGTTTGGAAAATAATGCTAAACTTAACTACTAAAATTGCATCCATATCTATGTTTGTAACTGTTTTTTCATATTGTTAATATTCACCTTCTTTTCAGACCATTAGTCATCAAATCCTCTGTGAACACAGCAGGTGTCATGATGATCACAGACATGGAGGTGACGCCTTAATTTAACCGAGCTCAGCTCTGGTTAAACATCGACTCGCTGACAGATCACCGTTTTAAGTTCAGACATGACCGAACGTGATGTCTGAGTGTAATTAGTCTGTCCTTTTTCACCAGTTTGACCCATTCAGGCCATTTAGCTCATTGATTGTGAAGATTAACAAGCACGAATTGTTGCATTTACAGGATAAGCGGCCAATCACAGCGACATGGAGGCACAAAAGAGACACTCCCTCTTAATATTTTTTTCTTATATTGTCGCTTATTTTAAAGATTTTAAAACTAAAATGTTATTTTAAAAATGAATTCTTTACACACTTTTTGATTTCACTTTTTGACTATATATATATTTCATATAGTTGATTTGTTTTTACCTCCTTAGAGAAAACAGAGAAAACACCCCTGGTATACGTGTGTGTTTGACAGCTAGAGATGAAACAAACATAATCTAAATGCTTTGATGTTTACTCTACAATCTAACTCAGTCATGCACAGGAAGAAGAAAAAGAGACGTTCTTTTAAAAATGAAAGGCTGAAAGAGCATTTGAGAGATTTGGGAGCTGATTTCTGATGGATGCTGTGTCGTGTCTGTGTGTGTATTAGTCAGCCGGTGAGGAAACAGGAACGTAATCTGAATGCTTTGATGTTTAGTCTGATCTTCCCTTTTTACAATCTCTCACACACATAGTGTAATACATAGGAAAAAGAGAAAGAGACTTTGGAAAATGAAAGTCGGAAAAGAGAGAGAAAGAGCTGAAAGAGAGGTCTGTCTTTATCTGCTGCCGGGCTCATGTTCTTTTGAAAGAATGAACCCTGCGCCTTCAAGGGCACCGTGCTATTGTTGAATGCTATCTCTTACAAAAGACGCACACACACCCATACACACACACAGTACACATTCTCTCAGAGCTCCTTGTTCACATCAGTAGAACATTGCAAAGCAAAGAGAGTCATCTTTATGTGTGCAGGTTCTCATGCAGGCAGTCTCTCCGGAGCTGGGGACCCTTTCTGGAGCTGAGAGTTCTGGTCCTGCATAAACACGAGCATGTCTTTGAATTGAGATTAACAAACACTCTCTGCCTGATATTCTCTTGGGATCACGCTTAGATCAACACTTACACACACACTGAGAGCTGGCATTGAATATCTCTCCTGGCTACATAATAGGGACTGTTTTACATGCAGATGTGTTTGCGATGAGGAAGTACTTGCAGCACACATACGCGTCAGAGCAATGTTATCACATGCTACATGTGTGTTAAACAGTGAACTCTTTTTCTCTAGGTCTGTCATGTCATTTTTATCAATCTGAATGTGTGCAGAATTACAACAAAAATAGAATAAGGTCCTCGCTGATAAGCTGCTAGATGAGGAGATAGATTGTGAGGTTACTGAGTTTTTCTACTTGCTAATGTATTATTCAGAACTCTATTTTAATTAACTGAATTTTCCCGGTCTAAAATGAGCTTTAATATGCACACAATATGTATTCATTGTTTCAAGAAAAGTAGCAATCCAATCGTTTAGGACATTACAGACTTGGATTAAATTAATGTAAAATGAGCAGTTTCCACAGATTCCACAAACCATGTTTGAAGCCCTTCAGTGACCAAGCATACTATATTTATGCAAGTTACTGTATTGTTTAGCAACGCCCAGTAGTTTAACATCTGTATTTAACTAATTAGTATTTACTTAGTAGAATTGGTAATGTGTTATCTTAGTATTTTGTCCTATTATAGTATATATTCATATCTGCTTATTAGCTTTTATTTTATATTGAAGGCTTATATTGAAGGGAGTCTGCCAAAACAATGTGGAAACGCTTGCGGAATGTTCCACTCTATGATGTGATAGTGTGGATAAGCACCGCCTCCGCAGAAGATCAACGCCTGCTTCTACATCGGTGCCTGTTTAGCCCCGCCCACAGATTCATGCATGTAGTGTAAATAACAAGAGTCTTTGCATTGCCTTCCTTCTGATCCCAACTTTAGGAAAGAGTGGATTTTTTTTTTAATGAATTTCCAGACCACGTCAGTAAGAACTCGGTCCTTTGTTCACTTCATTTTACTGCGGACTCGTTTACAAACAAGACACAATTCGATGTGGGATTTTCAGAAAGATTGAAACTAAAAGACGATGCTGTGCCGGCTATATTGGATCCGACAGTAATCTCGCAACACACAAGTGTGAGTTACTGTTTTATTATGTGGTCACTATTATCATAGCAGAGGGCGTTTACTTATGAGTCTACAATCCGCCACACCTACCCACTTTAGTAGTTTTAATAATAATAAATGTATATTTGATCCATACAGTGAAGATTATGCAGTCTTTTATTTTATTTTAGAGTTTGACTAGGCAGTTTAGGGCAATATTAACTGTTTAATTTGGCTTTATCCTTTTGGCTTACTTAGCAATGTTGTAAAGCTCTATATATACCTATATATACATAAACCTGTGTGGTGGAACTGGCATGTGAATTTATTTATTTATTATAAACTACTCAAAAGGCAAGGCAGGAACATGCTGGTCAATGGAGAGTTTCAGTTTCTGTAATTAATAAATAAATCAAAGAATTATAAGTTCTATGTTTGGTCATCTGTTATTCAATTACTTTTCCTGTTGTTTTAGGTTTTTCTTGGTATTGGTTTAGTGTTGGTATTGAGATATTCGAGAAGTCCTGTATGAATGTTTCTTTGTTCGTTCTGTGCTTCCTGATCTCAGTAACTGAGATTTGTTGAGGCTTTTTTGCCTGTAGAAGCAGGTGGGCTGAAGTGACTCCAAATTTGCAAAACATTAAGCTGGTATTGGTTGAATTGCTCTGATGGTAGTTAATTCTTCTAGAGTCCTGATACATTTTTAATTTTTCATCACATTTTTTTTTTTAATCTAACTTTTCAATGGACAGCCCTAAAAATAGCATATAAAGATTATTCTCTATTTCTAGAATGTAATTAGCATGCTGTCATTCACACTGTCTTCTCAAATCTTGAGAGCTGTGTAAACAGAAGCCTATTGCTAAGATCATGTACACAAAGATTAATGCTAAATATCTATAATTGACACTGAGTCGTTGAGCAGTGCTTAACAATGTGGCCTACATGATCTCACTGGGTCCATTAAATTCTGATACCACTAAAGAGAAAACACTCATCAAGCCTGAAACTTTGTTTCGTTTATTGAGATTGAGGCCCACAGAGAGAGGAGAGAGAGAGAGAGAGAGAAGCTCTGTGATAGGTAAAAGAGATTCTCGTTGTCATAAAGTTTCATTCTAATCACAAGCTTCATTGGATCAGAAAATGCAGCCCCTCATTTCAGAGGTAGTGGGGCGTGATGTCAGACCCAAACACACTCAAACACACTCTCACACACACACACACACACACACACACACACACACACACACACACACACACACACACACACACACACACACACTCGCACAGTGTCAGCGAGACAAGGTGTCATTCATTCTTAACAAGCTGCAGAATAGGAAAAGAGTCTTTCCTCTCACTGCACTTGCTCACTGGAGGCTCATCTAAGCCTTCTTTGTATGCGTTTTACATTTATATGAATAAAGTTCATAGGTGAGGGACGGGACAGATTTCAGAGGAAGATGATCTGTTTTTGACCTGCATGCAGTGCTGCAGCAAGAATCTATCCCATAACCCTTTTATAGTCCCGTACTGTCTGTCTCAGCACAGGACAAACGCACAACTGTGTTTGTGTTGCCCTTTAAATCTATGATCTGTGTCCATGGAACATCTTTGTACAGGAGAGTCATACCAGCGTTACAGATATGTTAGAGCATACATGTGAGTGGAGAGGGAGCATGTGACCCCTGATCAGCTCTGCTGCTCTAATGCACTTACAGAGTTCAGACTCAGGGGGAATATCTGACCGTGGATCAACTCCTCTGCACTAATGCACTTACAGAGTTCAGACTCAGGTGGCAATATCTGACCCCAGATATCAGCTCTGCTTCAGTTACAGATATAAACACACACATGCTTTGTACATTGTTTTTGGGTTAGAAAAATGAGAGCAGAAAAAAAATGATTCAGCTCTATTTATTTATAAAAATTTCAGGGGTAGAAAATGGATAAACAGATTAAATAAATTCAAATTCAAATTCAAAAAGCTTTATTGTCTATCCCCAAAGGGGTAGAAAATTGTCTTTAGACAAAAGGCTCAGACACACAAACAATACAAATAATCATCACAGCAACACATTACATACATCCCCTAAAAAACACACAACTATATTAATATATAAATTCATTTTAAGGTCCTATTTAAAATACCAATCGCAGTTGGGATAAAGGTCTTCTTATTCTTGGCCCTTTTCACTAAATATATTTGATTTCCATATGTGGGCAGACATGAAACACCCCTTTTCACTGATTGGTCAACCAAATATGCTGTCGTCACTTCCTTCTTAGTTCCATGCTACAGAATAGTAATCATCCAGTTATATCTCTCACTAAAGAATTGACACAATTCAAACTGTTTACCCTTTTTATTTTAATGGTGAAGTGTGTAATTTTGGCACCAAATGGTATTTCAAAAATAACAGGTTTCCCAAAGATGAAAGTGAGACAATATTTACACACTTTATTGAGTCGACATCTGGATAACTTTGTATAACTCTGCACACACAACTGGGATCGTTGCAAGGATCTTTTTCACAGAAAAAAAGAAAGTACACCCTTTACCTTTAAAAATGCACTATATCCACCTTTTCCGGTTTGGGGAAGTTCCACTTAAAAAGACTGAAACAAATCACTTTAAATCATAAAGTTGAATATCACAACAAATATTCCTTATCTGTCCATTTGACTGAATGAGCTGTACATTTTCCTTCATGTTCTATTTTCAATGTCAGAGGAATAATATAACGCTTGATATTTTACTGTGACATGGTATAACAAGAATATCTATGGCAAAAGCTCTTTTCAATCCACTGCATTCGTTTCTTCCTCATCATTTTTCTTTTACTTTGTATTCCACTGTAACAATATGAAAAAGACAACATATACTGCGCATTTGTGGTCTGATGTCCCGATTCTATTTATGATATAAACCATGAATAATTCACTGGAATGCACTGAGAATCCTCAAATCCTCACCTCTCTTTCATGATTGTTTTCACGCCGATGCTTTAAAATCTAATTGTCTGCCGTTTTCACTTCTAATCCCTATTAGCAGCGTTTACTGAAATGTTTCTACAGCAGGTGAATTCTTGCTATGTGTCAAAATGGCAGAAATCACTTTAAAATATCACATTCTGAAATATTATCACACAGCGTTAATGTTAATGAACATTTTTGATGAAGTCATCGTATGTTAATATAGAAATATTTTTACTGCAGTGGTATTTAATACTGAAAGTACTTTACTAAAAACTAAAAGTAATTTGTTTATGCTTTTGTACATTTATATTTCTGTTTAATCAGTAGCTGAAGGGTAAGTATACCTCATTGTGCCCAGTTTTTGGAAATGCTTATTATTGCGTTCAGAGAGTGAATCTTTTGCTGATTTGCTTACAGGGTAACAGAAGTTACTTCCATAATTTGCACAAGTGTCATGGGGTGTAGGAAAAAGGTGGATACAATCCGGCAGTGTTTCAATGACAGTGCCCTGCTGCTTTTGAGAAAAAAAAAAACTAAAAAAACTTGACCTGTGAACATGTGGTCCAAATTAATTTAGATGAGATTGTGTACTGTGAAATAATATCAAGAAAATATGTCTTGATTATGTCTGCACAGTCTGCATTCAAATAATGACAAAAACAGTATAGCAAAACTAGTCTGATTCTAGTCTGATTCACAAATAAATACTCATGAGCCATTATTTAAATTTGCATATTTGAATCAGTCTGTTGTATCCTTCACATAAGGAACAATGAATCTGTCAGAATTATGTAATTAACATCTTACTGAACCGCAAGCCTTTTTTGTTATATTTGCCTCTAAATGAAGAAGGGTTTTGTGTATTTTAAACACCTACATGTACATATTGTCATTTAGCTCATGCTTTTGTCCATAGTGACATACAGATGAGGAACATCACAAGCAAGGTATTATAAGAGCTAACAATACTTGTAGTACTGCAATGCCAAGGTTCTGTAAGGTTCTTGTAGTCCTGAAATGCCAAGGAGTATAAAGGAGAACGGAATCTAGAGCAGAAGTAAAAGTGCAGAAAAATAAGAGTTTATTTTTTATAGTTTATTTATAGCAAGTGCATTTGATTAGTAGAGTAGTTGTGGTTGATGCCAAGTGCTCAGAGCAATATCTTCACATACTTTTTGTTTATATGACACAGTTAGACACTCATGAGCAGATTGTTGTATTTTAGTTTACATTTACATTTACATTTAGTCATTTGGCAGACGCTTTTATCCAAAGCGACTTACAATTGGGGAATACATAAAGCGATTCATCTTGAAGAGGCAAGTTTACAGAGTTTATTTTTGTAGATTATTATAATTAAATAACCTTAAAATGGAAATTAAAATAAACTATACAATCTTTTAAATTAAATCCAAGTAGAATTTGCTTAGGTTGCACACTGCACCAGTGCACCGATACACGGCACATTTGATTTGAAACTGACCATCACTATGCCATTCTTACTCAGACAGCAGAGCACTTGAAGTGTGAACTTTAAAGGTTGCAGGGCAACCTTCTCCTATGTGCCTGTTTGGTACACTCTAAGCTAGATGCCAGAGAAACACCTTACTGCCAATTTACTTTGAATCTGAATGTTATGTGGCGACGTAACACAAAAACACTTGTTCATAGCATCAAATGGATGTAGAGCATTGCACTGTGAATATGGGACCTGAAGTGCAGTTTTAATTTGGTTTCTGTCGCTGTGTAGAATCTGTGAAGAAGTTGCAATATCACATAAGCAGTAACAGTATTGTGACATTTATCCGAGTGAAACGGATTATTGAAAATGAAAAAAATGAACGGCAGGGACTTGGTTCAGTTCATTGATTGTTGATTGGATGGAGGCTGATCTGAATTTGTAATAAATGGGCGGGGTTTATGTGGACAAAATGATTGGAGAAGTCCAGAGAGACATCACCAGAGAGAGAAGTCTAGTTTCAAATGGACATTTTGATTTAAAATCAGGACAAAAGGGGAAAAATTAATTAATCATTCACAGTGGGTTAATCATTCACCATAACATTAATAATATGCTTTTAAAAATAGATAGGGTGAATTTTATTTTATTTTATTATTATTTTGTATACTTTGTATATGGTAGTAAAAGTAATATGCCACTCTGAACATATCTGTAGACATTGCATCAAGAATGGCTTTGAATCATTATGGCTGTTTACTGCTGCAGAGATACTAACAAAGATGAGACTCAGGGCCAGAACCAAAAATGGATGTCTTTCTCATTATATGGACACCCAAGCCACACACAGATAAACACTCCCAAGAAACCGACTGGCAGATCAGAGAGGAACAGGTGCATACTGGGAGATCTATACAATCAGTTAAGAGACCAACTACATGTTGTCAGAGTACAAGCCAGCACACACACATACACACACAGCCTTCTAATCTTCAGGCTGAAGTTTAATCATCTGTTATTTTCCTGTCATAAATAATGGATCTAAGTGTTCAGAGTGCCGCAGATTCACTCTTTTAGATGCTAATGTTAACTTATTCCCCCTAGACCATTTAGCAAGCATACACACACATACATACACAATAAGGAAAACACAATAAACACTGAAAAAAAACATTTTGCACACACATTTTTACTTCAGAAGGCATTTTAAGGGGCACACATATGCATTACTGCTAAATGCATTTAACCCATTTAACCCATTAACTCTACCCTATCTGTGAAATGTCCTCGTCTGCATACTTTTACCTTCAGAATTCTTCTGTCATGGTCAAAGGCATCCAGTCACAAATAAGAGGCAAGTAAAAGGCATCACAAGGTGCTAACAACTTGAAAATCACAGAAATTCTTGATGGATTCTGGAAATTCTTTATTTTTTTTTCATTTTGGCTTGAAACAGCATTTACCTTGCACCTGTCAACAAGTAACCATATTTATTAATAGTATATTCTTTGTTAACATATTATTTAGTATAGGCATGCAAAAATGATAGACAATCAGCCAATCTCACTGCTTCCTCTGATGTGACTTTTAATGTATATTTTCGTTATTACCCTCTTCATATTCATGGCACACTTTAAGAGCTTAGTGGAAACAAAGGAAAACGGAAGAGACGCTGCCTCCCTCTGAATGCCTTCGCTGATGCTGCTGTTGAATAGTGATACTTTAGTCATTTATAAATTGATTTGTCTATTTAAGAATTATTTTGTTATCATCCAACTTCATGGAATAGTTTGTCCAAAAATGAAAATTTGCTAAAAATGTATTCACCCTCAGGCCATCAAAGATGTAGATGAGTTTGTTTCTTATTTAGTATGTCATCACTTGTTCACCAATGGATCCTCTGCGGTGAATGGGTGCCGTCAGAATGATAAAATAATAGCTGAAATATCCACAAGTCCACAATATCCACAATCCACAAATAGCTGAAAAATCCACAAGTAATCCACACATCCTGCTGTGTGTTTGTAATAACATTTCAAACTTCAAACCAGTCTTTTTGAGTGCACTATCCATCATTTTTCTTTTTCCAGTGAAAAAGTCGTCTTGTCTGAATCAGGAGAGAAATAAGCACAGATCAAGCACTGTTTACAAGAGAAAACAGTCCAAAACGGTTCTAAACAAATATGTCTGAGGATTGTGATGTGAGGACAACGGGGGAAGCATTATTATGGAATATGGACTTATATTTTTGCCAGAAGTTATAACTTAAAGTTAAAATGCCTTAGATTTGTTTCTTACAAACATAGCTTTTCACTTCACAAGATATTAACTGATAGACTGGAGTCATGTGGATTACTTGTGGAATATTATGTTTTTATTAGCTGTTTGATCTCTGTCTGACAAGCAAAGGAAATTTTTATGTTTTGGGTGAACTGTTGCTAAGAAGGGATAATGATAATTACAGCAAAGATAGAAACATTTAAGAGAAATTAATATTTATTCATCTATCCATCTGTACATTGTAATGTAAGGCATAAATTCACTTTTTACATGCAAAGTATATATTTTAGGTTCCAGTATTTAGTATTTCTTTCTTTCTCTAAGTACTATATAATATTCACTCTTAAAAATAAAGGTGCTTAAAAGGTTCTTCACAGCGATGCCATAGAACAGGGGTGCCCAATCCTGCTCCTGCAAAGTTCAGCTACAACTCTAATCAAACACACCTGCCTTTAATTTTCAAGCGATCCTGAAGACCTTAATTAGTTGCTTCAGGTGTGTTTGATTAGAGTTGGAGCTGAACTTTGCAGGACAGTCGATCGCCAAGAGCAGGATTGGGCACCCTTGCCATAGAAGAACCATTTTTTGTGAACAAAGAACCATTGAGTCAAAGGTTCTTTAAAGAACCAACTCTTTCTTACCTTTTTATAATCTGAAGAACCTTCTTTTGCCTCGAGGAACCTTTTGTCAAACAGAAAGGTTCTTCAGATGTTAAAGGTTCTTTATGCAAAAAAAAAGGTTCTTTAAGTTTAGACAAAAAGGTTCTTCTAGTCTATGGCATCGTGAAGCACCTTTATTTTTAAGAGTGTTGTTCATTTATTGGTTATCGACCATAACATGAAAATAATTGTAGACTTGTTGTTAGAAGATCAGAGTGCATCACTTTTCAAATAGATAAATGCATCCATTTTTCTTTTCATGTGACCATCTGAAGCAGAAGTGTGAAGATTTGTGAAGATTCAGCAGGTACCCAAAGCACTCGTGTGTGCTGGAGGACCCCTGTTAACATTTTAATGACACAGCATTTTAACAGCTTTAAGCAGCTGAATATTCTAAAAACATTCCCTTTTTAAATATTATCAAGAAGACTGATCAGAAATGCAAATGTGTAGACAATGTTGAAAATTGCAAAATGACAAAAATAGGGATCTCGCCTATGTGTCGAAAAGGTCAGAAACAGGCTCTGTTAGTCTGCTACATTAATGTAACAATGCATGTCAGTATAAAGTCACACCACCTGCAATGCCTTGTCACCAGTCATTATACTGGTTTGTTGCTACATTCCTAGTTCCCTGGTGCCCTAGTAATGGTTACAGTATAAAACAGCATCTTGTCGATAATGAGGTTTATGTTATTCAGTTTGAAATCAAATCAGTTTTATACTGCTCTTATTGAACACGAATGAGCTCAGGTCACTTTGTGGCTGTCATCGGTGGTGTGAATGAGGCTTGAGGGATATTACTGTTGGCTTCAAAGAGTTTGTGTAATGATGCATTTAGAACCTTGAAAAAGATGCAACATGTTGGAAAATGCATTTATGTAGCCTATATGATTTACTCTGACCTTGGTTGATCACAGTATGTGCTCCCGTTGAGTCATTGATATACGTATTGATGTCCAAACACAAGAGATTTGTTTCCATTAAGTCTTAGAACATATTGATCTCCCAGTGTACACACACACACACACACTCACTAATATCATCAAATTCCAATTATTCATGTACAGGTACTGTATGAAATTGAATACACACACATACATTGTTTATTTCATTATGGAGACGTTGTAGGCCTATTGATATTGTTTTTATACAAAGCTAATTATATTTTCTGTCCCGTAACCTGACCTCAAACCTTCCTGCATTTTTATTAACACAATTATTTTGTATGTTTATTAATCATTTTCTTGTGCATTGGCTGGTACCCACATTGGAGGTGATTTTGGGTTATATGCTTGTGGGGATGTGGTCCCTGACACTGTGAGAAAAGCAAGGGCCCTTATACTAACAGCTCAAGCACACCGAAACACATGAAGCAATAACTGCAATATGTTTTTAAAACAACTAGAGGTACTTTTCCAATAACACGTGTATTATTGTTGATGTTAATCTAGCTAGGCCGCAAAACATATTCCTAAACGATTATTGGCAGTGTTTATCCAGAGCAGCAGCGGTGTTATTAGGAAATCAGTCACACTGTGGATGTTTCCTCGGCGCGCGTTCTGGTCGGACTGAGATTGTGCTCGCAGCGTCGGCCGTTCGCGCCGGTAGACACGCGCCACCCGTTCCCCGTTCCTGCCGCCACACCCCCTTTCTCACGAGCGCTGAATGGTACGTCCCGGTGATGCCGAACGTGTCAAGACAGTGAAAAATCCGTGAAGACTTGAATTTGAATCCTAACCGTTCAGAATACGACGCTTCTTCCGCGTGCGAGTGTGCTTGTGTATATGAGCTGCCGCATCCCGTTTCACTCAGCATCCGCTCTCGCGCGTTTCCCGGTAACCGAGCACCGCGCTCCCGCCGCCTTACCGGAGCCACCGTGTTTCCGACCGAGGCGCTCTGCTTTCTGAAGGATAAACGCCAGGATTCGGTCCCGGAGCCTTTCCCCACATATCTACCAGAGATTAAGTGAGCTATCCGGGGATTTTACACTGAATCATGCTCAGCGTTGACGAAGGTAAGCAGCAGAACCCCGGTAAACAGAACCGGTTCTCCATAACTGCGTGTGTTTGTTTGCTCGTATACGCTGAATACAGTCGTGAATTCAGTTTCTCAAACGAATGACTGCGGTCCGTTGTGTAAGAAACGCATCTGTTTTTCTTTAAGGAGACCGTTAAGAAACGGAGAAACCGTTATTAGACGGCTGAGAAGAAGCTCGGTCGTTTTTTCCTGCGCAGCACATCTGTGTAACTGATCCGAGGCTCTCCCAACCCAGACATCCACAAACAGGCAGCCGTTAAATGGCTTTGGTTCCCATCCATCCGACGTGAGACTTTCTCGTTTTTAGAGGCGAGCCTTCCCGCCGTCACCGCGCGCAGATCATTCTTGACAGTATCGACTGGGCACGAGACACCAATTACCCGCTGCTTGTGAACTTGACTGACTGAATGCGACCTTTACGGTCTTTTACTCTTTAATTGTGATATATATTTCAACGAGTTATGTTCGAGAATACAGCGGACGGGTCTGAATGAGTGTGAGGAGATTTCACCGAGAAATATGCCCACGGTTTCGCGCACGACCGGGTCACCTGCGCTGGTAAATATTTAAATTTCACGGGATTTTCTCCGTTTTAGCAGCGAATAGAGACCACCCCACCAGCTGCTCGAATCCGGTGTTATTCATGTGTTGTTCTCCGCTTCTCCGTCAGTGTGTGTGAGTGTTCTGCGACACATCTGTGCATTATTCACTCAGAGGTCCCCTTAGAGAGAAACCGCTGGTAACACTGGGAGAGTTGGTCGAGACTTTAAGTGGCCATGCTTTTGATTTATTTTTTATGATTATACCAGAAGAGAACGAGGGAAACAAAATTGTGTGTTTCGTACTGTACTTATAATTGAACACTAAATAAATAATTTAGTGTTCTTGACGTTATAAGCAAAAATACCAGGGCACTCCCCTTATTTGCATATATATATATATAGTATATTCCTAAAACGTATATATAATCTTATAATGAATAACAAATCATTTTAATATGAATGAAATAATGCTTATTAAAAAGGTTATTTGTTAATATTTCTTTTTCAAATGAAATGAAAATCAAATGAAAATCTTATTTTACCTTTGCCCTTTCAATATTTTTCAGAAATTTGGCCCACACACTCAGTTACAGGATACAGAATCCACACACACAAAATATACATTTATAAATGATGTAGTAGTTTATTTAAACAATTGTATGTCTTTTCTTAAGGAGGAATTATGCTTTAAAACTCACTGCTACAAGGGCAAATATTTTTATGCATATTTAGAGGCAGGCTTCAGCACATAGAAGGCATTGCACAAATAATATAAAAAACAAACAAACATGAATAATTGGTTAAATTTGACTACTTAATGTATATTGCTCTCTATTTGCTTGCTGAGGGAAACTAATGTATAATCTTGACAATATTTTTAAGATTTTCTAACAATTTGTTTACTGCAGATAGTTGGAAGTAAACGAGATTTGCTACTATTGCCCATCCCTGAATGTCACATAAAATCAGGCGAATGTGATTGGTGGTTTAATATGTCGATCAGATGGCCCAATCCTTTCTGAACTGAGGGTTCTTGAACAGTATACACTTAATGTAATGCTAATGGTCTTTTGCTGGTGATACCAACAGTCTTTATAGTGAGAGCAACAGGGCACACTATATGGTTGAGCAGGTATACAGAGAGAGTAGCATTTGAGGTCCAGGATTGCCAGGATACAGGCGGTTACAGCCCACTTCAAACACTGACTTATACTAAATGTATATATTTTTTTAAAACAGAATGTGTGTTATCGAGGTATATGTTTAGCTTGTTGCCAGTACATTAGTGTTTTTTTATTTTTTATTTTTACATTGTGTTTGATATGTCAGTCTGCTGTTGGTGAATTAGCCTGAAGTTGTTGTGACCTCTTAGAATCTCGTTATTATGCTAAAATATCTCTGAAATGCAAAACCTGACACCGCCTACTTTATTAGAAAATGCCACTGAATTGAATGTAAAACGCCTTATTATTTGGCCGTTGTTTCTCTCTTGCCCTTTTAATTAATATGTATGGCTGTCCATATTTTAGGAATTTCTATTACCAGGGATAACAGATATTAAGTTTTGTGAGTCTGACTCTGACTCGAAGGCCTTGCATTCTGTACTGGTAGCTAAATTCTTCATTTTGTGTGGATCGTTGGGATTGGGATCATCAGTCCAGAATGTTTTAGATTTATTGACACATCTGTTGATGACTCATTCAGACCTTAATGTAATGGCATATTTGGCATTAGATGTTTGTGTTACTCATATCATACTATGTCAGTCTGTCTAAAAATATACGTTTACAGTACACCTTTCTTTTACCCTTCTCTCTGTTCCTGTCTTTGTCTCTCTCTCCTTATGATGCCGAGGTTTAGCAGGGATGGTAGCTACCCACGCTGGCATTAACCCCCTGCTATGCCTCACCCTCTTCTAACAATAGAGGTAAAGACCCGGAGGGGTTCCTGCCTGCTCTCCCACTCTCAGCAAATGCTACAGTACTGCGTTCAGCTTTCATTAACGCCACACTCACTGGGAGAGAGCGAATTCTGAGAGTTCTTAGCTTTCTGACAGGCTCCACCGGCTTGGGAGGCTAATACATCATAGGCTTGCAGCTAGTGCAGCCCAGGGGTACTATTGTTCGAAGTTTAACATTTATTAACCGACTTTTTTAGAAAAAAAACAACAACTTGTTGCATTAGTAATCAATTGATTTTTAGTTGAAAATAACCATTATCTAAACAATGCTGAATACATATTTTAAAAAATGCCTTAAGCCAGTTAGTGAGGTGTGGGTAGTAGTGGTTGACCAATATATCACCAAGGCCAATATTGTCCGATTTGTCAGCCGATGTGCAGACACACAAGAGCCCCCAGCCTTTGTCTTCATTTGTTTACTGTCATGTTCATCAGTTCTGTCTAATAATAGAAAGGAAAACGCTGTAATACTTTTTTAATGTAAGTAATGCACATTTATATAATTTGAACAAGTATTTAAATCTCCGTTAAACATTTAATTCATGCAGAATTCAGCTGAAAGGTGCATGTGAAAGGTCCAATTGGATGTGGACAGGAGAGTTCAGCTGTCACTGGACACACATGATTGAGCAACTTCAAACTAGGGCTGTGAGATATGGACGAAAAAATACTCTTACAAATTTTTTATCAATACTTAGATTTCAATTTTAATCACAATTTGGACAATTTTCCTACACACTTTACATTCATAAATGGATTTCTGTGTTTATGAATTTGAAACATTTTTCAAAAGAAAACCAATGTGAGCTTTTTCATAAAGCTGTTGAATAACAGCTGAAGTAGGCTTTATTGATCATATTTGAGGGCACCATATCTTTGCATAAATTATATGTGGTAAATTAATGGTACGTTTTCTCTTCCATAGAAAATAGTTATAAAGAAAACTCTAAATGAAGCTTAATTCATTAAAACAATAATATTATAAGACCAAATTCGATACAAATCTTATTACTAGTGCTGTCAAACGATTAATCGCGATTAATCGCATCCAAAATAAAAGTTTTTGTGTACATAATATGTGTGTGTACTGTGTATATTTATTATGTATATGTAAATACACACTCATACTGTCAGGGTTCTGTTGTGTGTCATGTGTTCCCGCCTCATGTGTCCATATTTGGTCTGTTTCCTGTCCTCGTTTAATGTCATTATGAGTTAAGTATGTTCCAGCTGTGTTTGTCTCGTTATGTGTTAATTACCCTGTGTATATTAGTCCTGTCTTTTGAGTTTGATTTCGTCTGGTCTACTCGTTACTTCCCCGGTGTATCCTGTCCCCAAGTCCTGCCTTGTCTTGCCTTGTCCTACCTTGATGTCTCATTAAAGACTATTATTTGAGTTTATGTCCTCGTCTGCATGTTCCTGTTCCTCCCTCGTGTGTGCACCGTGACAGAAGACCAGACCTAACCGTAAGCGGCGCCCCTTCACCTCGTTTTGTTTTGTTCGCTTTTTGAAAAGTTTTTTATTTGTTCCTGTGTCTGTCTGTCCGTCCCGCGGCAAGGAAGTCACCGCTCGTAATCCTGCTCGTAGCCCGCGTCAAGACAGCGTGGGAGTTCGGCGGGATCGCCGCGAGCCCTCTGGCCGCGAGCCCTCATGCCCACCGATCGCGGGAGATATCCGCCGCCGGCGATGGCTCTCCCAAGCCCGCCAGCGGGTTGCCTAGTTCCCGGGTTGCCGCTCCCCCAGGCGCGCCGTTCGCGGGAGATCACGCCACCGGATCACCGCTGACTCAATGCCCGCCGGCCCGCCTCTGACTCAAGCCCGCCGGATCGCCGCTGACTCATACCCGCCGGATCGCCGCTGACTCAAGCCCACCGGATTGGCACTGACTCATGCCCGCTGGCCGCCGCTATCCCTAGCCCCGTGGATCAAGTCCACCTGTTACGGCCAGGAGTGCCGTGTGTTTGTCGTGTCGTGCCCACAGGAACATTTTAACTATCTTGTCATGTCTTGTCCACAGAGACTCGTCTGGGGCAGGCGGCTCCTTTTGTTGTGGTCATGGAGGTCATTCTAGCCGCCTGCCCCCCTGTCGCCGAAGTGGAAGCGGTTGCTGAGGGACCCTGTGAGGGCCCCTGACTCTGTCATGCCCAGAGGAAGCCTCAGCTTCCAAGCCAGCCCAGGAGGGCTTCTGGTTCCTGTGGGCTGTCCTGTCCTGTCTGTCTGGCCCTGGAGGGCTTTCCTGTCGTGTTTTGTACTGTCCTGTCTGTTTAGCCCCGGAGGGCTCCTGATACCCCCTCACTTCCCCAGGGAAATTTTGGGGGGGGTAGTAAGAGTTCCGGCTGTAGGGGCCAGGCCGAGGGGACCGAGGCCAAGGCCCCGAAGACCATCTGCCATGGCCTCCAGAGCTCCCAGCCCGCCAGCTCCAGAGCCAGCTGGCCTCCAGAGCTCCCAGCTCCGCCATGGCCTCCAGAGCTCCCAGCTCCTCCATGGCCTCCAGAGCTCCCTCACCGCCATGGCCTCCAGAGCTCCCTGCAGCCGCCATGGCTTCCAGAGCTCCCAGCTCCGCCATGGTCCCTGTCTGTTTGTTCCACTCTGGAGGTCCCCGTCCTGTGTTCTTGTCCGTATTTGTCCTGAGGGGCCTCCAGAGCGCCCACCCCCCCTCCCTGATGGAACTGTTAAGGCTCGGGACGAGCCTTTCGGGAGGGGGGAGTTATGTCAGGGTTCTGTTGTGTGTCATGTGTTCCCGCCTCATGTGTCCATATTTGGTTTGTTTCCTGTCCTCGTTTAATGTCATTATGAGTTAAGTATGTTCCAGCTGTGTTTGTCTCGTTATGTGTTAATTACCCTGTGTACATTAGTCCTGTCTTTTGAGTTTGATTTCGTCTGGTCTACTCGTTACTTCCCCGGTGTATCCTGTCCCCAAGTCCTGCCTTGTCTTGCCTTGTCCTACCTTGATGTCTCATTAAAGACTATTATTTGAGTTTATGTCCTCGTCTGCGTGTTCCTGTTCCTCCCTCGTGTGTGCACCGTGACACATACAGTATATATTTTGAAAATGTTTACATGTATTTACATGTATATATTTATATAATTTATATTATATATAAAAATATTTCATATAAAAATATAACATTTTTCTTAAATGATATATGTGCATGTGTGTGTATTTATATATACATAATAAATATACACAGTACACACACACATATTATGTAAACAAAAACTTTTATTTTGGAAACGATTAATTATTGGACAGCACTACTTATTACTAAAACATACTATCTACAAGAAAAGAAGATGCACCCAGCACGTGAACACAAAGCGTTAAGCGTTTTCTTCATAATGGTTTTCTTTGGGTCTTTCCATTTGGATGATGGTGAATTTATCTTAGCAGTGGATAGTATTTATGATGAGAAATATGTGAGAAAATCCCTGGTTGTTATTTTAGGACATTTAAGCCATGTTAAGCATTTTAGAATTTCCCCGATTTATGAGTTATGTTGTTCTTGCAAATTAACTTTTATATATCTAAAATGTTCTCACTTGTGGATAGGTTAGGTAAGAAATATTCATTTAGCATTTAATCTCTCTGTTCTTCATAAGCTATGTTCATTAAGTAAGCTGTGTTCATTTAGTTATTAGTTTGTTTGCATAGCTGCAACTATGTAATTATGGCAGTGAATACCACAATACTGCCCTCTGACCGCCACAAACTCACATAAGGCTTTATCAAGTGATGTAGTGTCACAAGGGGGAATATATTGGACCTCATTACAGATTAGCCACCGTTGTCAACTGGCCTCAGCTTTGACATTAGCATGTTAGCACTACTCCCTCATGTCTGGATTAATACTGTACTGGAAACAGGGGATTAAGCAGCACTTACCCAACCCAGATCTGCCAGTCACACAGCCGGTAATTATACCAGCAGAGTGTCTTGTGCTTAATACTTCAGTGCAGTTTAAAGCGCTGATGAGCAATAACCAGGGGACCAATTGCCTGTGTGTTTTGCTGCATATATCTAAATACTTCAAGGTTATTCCGGCTTTATTAAGGTTAGAAAAGGCAATGTATTCAGCACGGTGGAGTAGAAATTTTGTTTTTAATAATAGGTTGAAACCTATTATTACGCTAATAGCTCTTTTTAAGAGGAATTTGGTACAGCAGGATGTTTATTTGCTTGTAATTGTAGGTTGAAAGGATAAATTAGTATTTTATATGGATTCAACAATTTAGCAATGACATTATTGTGGGTTCAGAGCTTAGGTATTCTGCATGTTCAAACTCTTCGAATTATATTATTAAATATTAAAAATAATGAGGTTTACCAACCAGTGTTTACTAGAAAACACTATTTACGGTTAGTAACAAATGCAGAAGCACAGTATGTACCAGTATTTCTCATAGGATTTTATGAGACTTGTGGCGGCAGGTGACGTCACACATTAATTAACATATGTATGATGTCATTGCATCGGGTTTGCGTTCAGACAAGTTTTGGCAGTGATCTGTTCTACTCTCTAAACTGTCACATACTTTATAACTAAATGCCCCAAAAAACTAACATTTACATATTTTCTGTTTTCATATATAAAACAAGTATAAATAGTGACTAAACACGAGCCATTAATAGGCCTACATGTTGACCAGGAATCACTCTCACTTTACTCTTTAAATCCTGATAAAATAAAGAGCGACTATATGTGGTGGTTTTGGCTAATTACTTTTTTTGTCTCATGCAGCGCGCTGCCTGCGTCTGAGTAACAAACTATGTGCATATTAACAGCGAACTATGTTCATATTTATAAGCCCAAACAGTCAGTTAGCGATAGGTGCTTGGAAATGCTGAAATGCTGCAGTACATACGGCCAACTGCTTCTCTGCCGCTCACTGCTCAGAACAGACGCAGAGAGAGGCGACACTGCGCCGGGACAGTCAGACCTCGTGCTCGCGGGGCAGTGTCTTCCAACTGAACCATAGCTAAGGTTTATCCAAAAAAGTCGCTAGGTTTGTCAGTATGTACCTTTTATGGAAAAAAGCTGCTAAAAGGGTCTGAAAGTTGCTAAGTATATGGCTAAAACCGCGCTTGTGTGTGTGTGAGACGCGGGAGCTGCTGGCAGTGGCCGGTGGATATTTGTGGCGGTCAATGTGGATATTGTGTCAGGCTGCCACAAATAAATCAATGTATTAGGAAACACTGGTTGATCCAGTTTGTAGCGTTGCATGACGAGTCGACGACGTGCGCATGAGAGTTACGCAATTTACACAGGTCATCCAAATGAGGTCAGAAAGCATGGAAATTCGAAAAGTGGAATTGGAATTTTATCTTTCTGGGCGGGTCGCCCAGGGAAACACTGTGTACAGTAGGAACTTCGCATACTGGAACTCCGAGCTCTGCTCTTGGTTAATTATATTTCTGCCCCCCCCATTCTTCTTTTCTTATCCTCTTATCAGACCCTCTTTACTTCCCCTCTCCTCCTTTTAAACCCTCTTTACTTTGTAAGCCCCCTGGCTTTTATGCCATTCAGATAGATTGTAGTCTTTCTTAGGAAGGTGGTAATTTTCACAGTCTTGACCACCCTCCTTCCCCCTCCCCAAACGCATTCCATTTCAGTAACAGTGAGCTAAAAGTCATCCCACATCTCTCCATCTCAAGTTCAACCTTGTTCTTTCTGTTTCTTCATATGGCTGTTCTGTCAGTCTGTTTTCCTCCCTCGTTTCTCTCTGTACTTCATTATAGTTCTCAGCATTATAGCTTGGGACTGATATTATCCCTGAGACTCTAGAACACTGCGATGTCAGAATAGATGCAGAGTGTTTTATCATACAGTTTTGTAGCTTGGCTTTGGTGGTGACTGTTAATCACAGGATACGTTCCATTCGCTCGGTAGTGCCCTGTGAACTGGACTACACAGGCTGTTAATCTTGACATCGTAAGTGAGATATCACTTGACATTGTAGCTGGTGTATATGTTCAGTCCAAAGGACACTACTAACGGCATATCGAAGATGCGTACCTCAGTATGTGAAATACTGGCATATTTACCCATTAGATTCTTTGCTTCACCTTTGTACCACACAATGTTTTATTTGGCTTAATTGACCTCTTTTACTAGGCAGTTGTGCATGTGGATAAAGCACAAGATATGTGACTGCTACTGTGCCATTTTGATACCATTATGATAATGTTTATACACAAACACTGAGAAAAAATAATGTACTCTAAACATTACCATCTGTTTTCATATCATTGTCTATAGTAGGGATGCATGATATATGAGTAACATATTGGATTCAGCCAATATTAAAGATGTTTGTTTATTTGTCTGTATTGGTTGATACTAAATAATTGTTTGCTCATTTCCCCATTTTAGATTACATTTTAGATTAATATTACCGGTAAAAAGGCTTTGTAATTTAATAACGTTGTTAAATGTAGTCTTTAGTAAATCTCAAAATGAATGTTTTTTTATAATGTACATTATAAAATTGCATCTTGTGACGCATAAATTCACCTGTAGCGTTTAAAAAATAATTTAAATTGTTTAAAATAGTTTTTTATTTTTATTTTTTATTCATTAGCCACAACATTTTTAATATTGTGTTGGGGCACAACATTTAACATTGTCTGTCATTTTGATGGACAGGGTCGTAAAAATTCTGTCATAATCTATTATTACCCATCATTTTAATTTTCATATTTTAATTATAACACATTTAATTGCTTGTATTTTTGTTCACATTTTTCATTTTTAATAATGAGCCTACATGACGAGCATATACAGTAGGCTTATGCTTTTATGTATTTATTAAGAGAACAGATAAACAGACTGTGCGTCACTTTTCGTGTTCAACACCAGCGGACAGCGGAGGTCACTAAAAACAACAAAATCGATTTTAATAGATTCTCATTTTTATGAACCAATATCGATTCTTAAAGGGGGCATAACACACAGTTTCACCCAATCTCATGTTAATCTTGAGTACCTATAGAGTAGTACTGCATCCTTCATATCTCCAAAAAGTCTTTAGTTTTATCATATTTATAAAATAAAGATACAGCTTTACGATTCTCTCCGAAAACTCCTGGAGGCACGCCGTGGGCAGAGCTAAAGAGTGACGAGCACTTAAGCGCCGATCGCCAACAAAACACAGACATTTGATGCCTTTCACTTACCGTCTGCAGTTCCGAATCATGACCAGGATCTTTTATTGCTGGGACCACTCCATCTCTCAGTATCAAACGATGTGCAAATCCAGCGTCGAACTGGGCCTTGTTTATAAAACGTTCGTCAATAAACACACTCGCGAAACTCGATTGCTGCCCAGAAAAACAAACTGCATCCACTGTTCACGTAATGCTGGATTCTTTTGGGAAGCTGAACAAGGTTATCTTTCCCTTACAACCAAAAACACACTTCTTTAGAGACATTCTTCCCGAGCGAGTCCTGTGCCGCACTGCCGGATGAAGCGCGCTGATGGGCACGCTCTTGCTCTCGTGCTGGTCGATGCGTGCACGGGCGCACTCTTCTGGGAGAAATGCCCATATAAGGAATTCCACCCCTCATTATGTTAGGAAGAGCCATGATTGAACAAAACTTTCAGAAACTTGTACGAACCCGGAAGGAAGATTTATGCCACAGAAATACTCAGTCATACTTCCAAATTGTTTTTTGAAACTTTGTCCATGTTTAGCATGAGAATCCAACTCTTTAACAGTGTAAACAACTCTGAATGCATGAAACAGCATTGTACCCCCCCTTTAAATCCCAACTGATGCTGTTTTCAGTTGATGAATGAACAGTACATATAGTGCGCCTCCCATCCAGTTCATCACAATGGGCTAAAGCTTTGTTGCTTTTGATATGAAACAAAGTCTCAGATTTCAAATTCTGTCCATTATATTAGGAAATTCGAGCAATACATACCATTTTGGCGCTCGTTAATGTGGCGTGACAGATCGCTGTAAGCGACGCAGCAGTGCAGGTGAACTTTCGCTTTACTAGTGGATACTTGCCTGTGCGTAATCAAAGGCATAGCAAAAGGCTTGTGACAGTTTTAGTTCTGGAGCTGATGATCCCACGCTCTGCTGCCACACTGGACAGGGGTGGGAATTACAGTTATTAATTACAATAGATCACCCTCAGTGTAATCTGTTAAAATGACAGACGGCCTTCAGATTTTTCCATCACTGCTAAAAAAAATCTGTCAATGACGGAACATTTTTGGTTAACGCGACCTCTGTTCTGAATGCAGAATCCTCAGAATTCCAGAACACAGAATCTCAATTTAGTTTCATTTTTTATTTGTTGATGTTTTTTTAAGAGAACATTACATATCCTGTTCAATTAGACCAATTCATTATAGGAACTGTCTTCCACTAAAAATAAGCCCTAGAAGTGTGTGATAAATGAGGTTTCTGAGGCACCCTCATTAAGTCTCCGATATGTATGTTTGAGAAGCATGGACCCTCATCATTCTCATTGTCTTCCTCCAATATATGAATAATGTGAATAAGATTGAGCATGTAGAACATGTCTCAGCGATGACCAGATTGACCGAGCGGCGAATGATTATATTCATGTTTTTAGATTTTTCACTCCCAGATATTTGATATGCATGAAAAACCACAACACATTTTATTTTACGTGATGGAAAGCAAATATTCTCTGTCTATGCTGCTTTATCCTCCAGCACAAACATATTATGTGTGAATGATATTTAGCATATGTCACAGCAGACTGTAAAAATGCTTTTTCTATTGGTTTAACCTTCTGTACGTTTTAACCTTACTATGTGAATGGATTGAGTTTTGTATTGTGCGCTCTGTTTTTGATAGTTGGCAAATTGGAAAAAGTAATGTATCTCTCTATCTACTTCTGTTAAATTACACATTTCAAAAGGACTGAAAAGGCATAATATGTTGGCAAAAAAGCGTCCTCTCACTCCATAGGTCAGGCCACACATTTCCATCCATTTTAAAAAGGTTACACTGCCTTTCAGCACAATGGGTGAAAAAGACACATTGTCCAGCTCGAGCACCCATAACAGTGCCCAGCAGACATGGCCGTACAGCTTGATTTAATGACACATCTTACATTGCAGGTTTAGAGTAATTAACATACTGATGAGACATTTTGGAATATATTCTTATTCTAATCAGCAGACTCATTTGCAAAGTAAGAAACATCATACAGCAGGGTGCCGGGGTTGGTTACTTGTCATTTAGCAGACGCTTTTATCCAAAGCTGCGTACATTACGCTAATTTCAGGAGCGACCTGGGGTCGGGTGTCTTGCTCAAGGGCACCACATTGACGATGGGTCACAGTAACTTTCCGGAGTGAAGCTGTCCCCTGCTGAGGTGTGAACCTGCAGCCCATGTACAGTAAGCAGGTTGTCCAGCACAGTGAAGAGGTGACAGGAAATCATAGGAAGAAGTGGGTGGATTGTGTCTGGAACTGACAAAAGCTGGATTGAACATTTCAGGTAGTACTGTATCTCTGACAATGACTTCAGATTGTTAACGACAAGGAGTTTTCAGAAGGGGGTCTGTGACCCCTAGGGGTCCTTGAAGGCACTGCAAAGGGTCTGCCAATTATTGTTTTATCTTATATATAAAAAAGGGATTAAGAAATAGTTCAGTCTAAAATGAAAAATCTGTCACTTATTCATCCTAATTTTGTTCCAAAACCTATATTACTAGCATCCTTTCTTGTCTGTAAAATGGAAGTCAGTATGGTCCAGTGTTGTTTTGCACCCCTTTACTGCATTCAGAAAAAAAACAAAAACATGAAAATATATTTTTGTGCTCCAAAGAAAGAAATGCCTACAGATTTGGAACAACATGCAGGTGTATAAACGACAAGCTAAACAAAGCTAATTTTAAGAAGCTGCGGATGCTTTACTGTGCTTCTCACAAAAAAATGAAACAAAAAAAGTATAATTAAAATATACAAGTATATGACTCAAAGTAATTATTAATGGCCTCCCAATGTACGCATCATTACAGAGTGTGTAAATGCATTAATATAGCACCATATGTACTTTTGAAATCTGGTTTAGTGTGCATAACTAAGGTGATATTGCAGTAATTTATCACTGTGATTATAAATATTAAAATCCATGATGATTCTCTTAGCTGATGCTCACACTTGTCATTCTCTAATGCAGAGCATTTGCTGTAACAACCATTTCTTAAAGCAAGCTCTCTGGCTGCATTGATGAAGCCCATCGAGTGATTAATCAAGCACACGGGCAGAGTTTTGTCACAACACAGTCCTCTAATCTGAAGTTCTTGAGCCAAGCTGTAATTTAAGTATGATTGGGTTTTAGTGCGTTGAGATGATTAGGCGTTTGGGAAAGAGTTTGCTATCAGTGAGACAGCCTTTAAAACGGGCCCTGTCAGGCTCTCATCTGTGCCACTGCAGGTGCTTTGTTAACCTATAATAAGGGCACTTGAACGGTTCACCTCAAGGCCGGACTCCAGCCGGCCACCTGTTGTGGAATGATTAGGGGTAATTGTAAGTGTGTGTGTGTGTGTTTAAAGAAGCCTTAAGCCTGTAAAGCCCTCACCTAATCACCTGTAACTGCTTAGCCAAAGATCTGTGACTGATTTGTGTGTGAGATCCAAAGCCCCGTAGACCTGATCTGATTCCACTGCCATTCTGTTTCCCTTCAATGCTTCAGACATGGATTCTGTTAAGAAAGCTTAGCCCTGCACCGGAAATAAAGCCTTCTGGACCATAAGAAATATTTTATTACAGTTCTTCTCATTTAATTTGCTTCATTTCCTCAAGCTAAAGTCAGTTATCCCAATGCACTCACAAATATCTGTTTGGCATTTTTTGTATTCTCACAAATTTGCATGGCCATTGCATGCTTAATGCAAAGCCTGTATTTTAAAGACACTCCCTGTACTTGGGTCCCTTTGAATTGATGTGACCTCACAAAAATGACACCCTCAGTTTCTATGGCAATGACATCAGTAGCGATGTCACGGCGATCAAGCTGAGAAAATGCAAACAGCTGAATAATTCAACAAGTCATCTCACCGCACCGAATCAGAGGGGTCACCAATGAAAAGTGTTTTTCATCTGGGGGAAAAAAAACACATGAAAAATGAGGGTTCTTTTAAGAGAAAATATAAAACCATCTCGCTGAAACATTATTCACTTGATTTTGTCACTGACCTCATAAAGCTGCTAATTTAAATTTAATATTTTATATTATTTATTAGATATATATTTTCACATTCTGCTGCATAATTAATGAAGCAGTGCTCTTTTTGTCTTAATCCAGCATGATTATTTTGGAGGAATGTGGCAGCGTTGAAATATCATGTTGTGAAATTCTATTAGCCTATGAATTTTTGTCAGAGCCACCGTTTGCATGCTTGACATTAAGTGTTTTTGTTGTTGTAGAGATTATTACGGATGTGTGCCGGGAATGAAGACAAGCACAGCGGGGTCACGGTGGAAACGCTGCGGAGAGGTGTTTATTTAGTATTAAGAGGCCGATCAGACAGAAGAGGTTTTGGAGTAGCCGATGGGTCAGTCTCTATCGTGCTAGAGTGCACTGATAGTGCTCTACGGGAGCTCCTTGTGTGTCTGTACACTCATCGTCGGGAGTTCTCCAGGAGATGGGGGTTGAGGAGGCGGAACATGAATTTGGAGTGTCTCCGAGAGACCATCTTTTTGGACGCTTCATCTTAGACCTCATCCGTTTCTGTTAGATTGGAGGAGAGGAAGAGAGCGGCATTACTTGTCGTCTTGTGTAGCCTTAGCCTGGCGAGCATGAATCGACTCCAGCTGTGCCGCGTCTTCAGCTGTGAGCTGTGGTGCTGTCCAAGGTGCTAATGGAGTGTGTGTCCTGGAAGAGCTCTCTGATTGGTGCACAGAGAGCTTGCTTTAACATGACTTTCTTCTGACTAGAGTGTGAGTAGCTTTGCATAAAACAACTAGGTTTGAACAGTATTAGTTATTAGCTGATATTAGAGATTTGATTTTTAATTTAGGTACAGTTAAAAAAATTAAATACAAGAATATTCTATTCAGCACGGATGCATTAAATTGTGAATGTGAAAGTAAAGACTTTTGCATTGTTACTAAAAACAATTTAATAAATGTTGTTCTAATTTAGAAGAACTATTTTCCACATTGATGAAAAAAAAAAATTCTCGAGCACCAAATCTGCATAATACAATGATTTTTGAAGGATCATGTGACAGAAGAATTGAAAGATGGCTGCTGAAATTCAGTTTTGCCATCATAGAAAAATAAATTACATATAAAACTTACAGTACATTGTAATATTTTGTGTGACCTAAGTGTCAGTAGTTCTGCATAACTGATGAAACAGCTAAAGATGAACCATTTCAATTGTTTAAACTTGTAACAATATTTCACAATATTACTGTTTTACTGTATTTTTTGTAGTGGTCGACCGATATATTGGCCGATATTTGGCATTTTTCAAATATCGACATCGGCCGATAAGTTTTCCTGTATGGCCGATGTGTTCGAGGCGAAACTTTTATTTTGACTGCACGACAGACTTTTATTTTGACAGCGCTGAGAATGACATTCTCCCTCTTGTTTGCTGTTGTCGTTAACAGTTCTGCCTAATACGGGTAGAAGTCTGTCAAATAATCAGAACGTTAAACAAAGGAATTAAAATGTATACAAAAGTATTATAATGATTGCTTTTATATTAGTAATAGAAAGGCAAACATTATAGCCTAATACTTTCTCGTTTGCCATCAGCATTCACAGGGCTCTAGACTCATTCTTCCCACTGGTCGCACAATGCATGCTGATGAACTTTTATCATAGTTTATAGTTATATGGTAACGAAAGTGTTCAACATTCAACCCGTTCTTTTTCATCAGTATTATTTGTGATTTAAATTTTGTGACAGGAATTCCTTTTTTCTTGTGCTTTCACTTTCAAATTCGCGATCTTGGTGTCACGCTTTACAAGAAAAGATAATTGTCTGTTTTGCTTATATCTTTACACCTTTCACTTTTTAAGACTAAAACAAAAGATGGATTCATTGTTATTCTTAATTAAAAAGCACAACAACAATAAAACAGTAGGTTACAATGACAAACTAGCTTACATAACATTTATTAACAAAAACGAATAAGACGAGACATGGCACAGGACACATCACATGCTGTATTATATACCGACTACTAAATTACAGAATGTTTAGCAAACACTGAGGAATCAAATAATAATAATATAAAAAAACAAGGAAAGCTTCCATAGTGTAACGTGAGGTAAAGATAACAAGCTTTTCAAAACGAAAACAAAAAGAAAACTAAACTGGCTGTCGCTGACAGGACTTGCATGTTTTCTCTACAAGAATACCAACATGTTCACCTTCTCTGGTTTAAGAAGCGGTCTTTTACTTTAGTTTGAAAACCAAATCCTCCGTTGCGCTCCGTCCACTGTGCGCACCTTCGTGCTTGTGCTGACGCGGCGAGTGAAAGCACAATGGGCGCGCGCTGCTCCCGCACTGCATACGCGCCGCTTCTGTGCTGCCTCTGCTCTGCTTACGGTGCTTTGGAGCAGTGCAGACCATGCACTCACACAAGTGCGACCACGTCAAATTTTTACTCGCACACTCTCAAAAAATGGTCGCAAAAGTCTAGAGCCCTGATTCAGCAAATATGCATTTTAGTTTGGTTTAGTTTAGTTTAGTTTTATTGAAAGTTTGACATGACAGGATATTGCAGCACAAAACCCTGAAATGTGTCAAACATACACATTTTTATAATTTAAACAAATCTTTGAATGACTAATGAACATTTCATTTCTCAAACCTTGCAAACTTGGTCGGATCCAGTTGTGAGATCTTGTGAAGTGTGCATTTGTGTCCTGCATGATCGCATGTTCTCTGCGTGACGGTCGATCCGTGTGAATTGAATGCAGACAGGAGGAGAGTTCAGCTTCACTGGAGACGCGAGATCAGACAAACATTAAACTCGTGATTTCAAATTATGCTGCACTTTATGCATTTGCCCACTGTCATGTTCATGTCATTTTCACTGTGTGCTGTATGTAAAATGAGTGTTACCTTGGCTTTATTTGAAAAAGAAAAAAAAAGATTCCCAATGCACACAAACTTCCCAGAATACTGAGTATACAGTGTTTACTTCCTTTTTAATTATATTTGTGTTAAATATTTATTTATTTGTGAAAAATACTTTGTCATCTGAAGTATAAGTATGTTTATTTTACAATTTTTTTTTTTAATCAATTAATCAATGAAATTAATTCAAATTTCTTAAATATTAAAATAAATAAAATTATATAGGCTTTATATCGGCCATCGGCCACCCTGCTTTCCAAGATATCGGCATCGGCTGTCAAAAAAACAATATCAGTCGACCACTAATTTTTGGATCAAATAAATGCAGCCTTGGTGAGCATAAGAGACTTCTTTCAAAACCATAAAATCATTTGAATGGTAGTTTGATACTGAATATATGTTGGTTTATATTGAATATTTATTTGTACATGATCATTTCCCATATTTTTATATTTTGATTACTTTTGCTGCCCTCTAACACACACTTAATCTTTAAAAACACTAATAATTTGACAACACTGTTAAATGCAATCTTTAGCAAATCCCAAAATTAATAACTTTTTTTATATATTGTACAATAGTGTTGAGTTCAAGTCCACCTTGTCTAGTCCCAGTTGAGTCCAAGTCCTTAACATATTGAGTTTGAGTGGGAGATGTTTATCAGTGTCTTTTAATTTACTTAAGTTACTTATCTTTCATGCTACACATGATGTGGATTTGACTGTACTCAGAAAAATTTCGAAGTCTAAAATGTCAGAGTCCGTGTCAATTTTGAGCACAAGTCCACCTGAGAGTTCATTGAAAATTGCAGTCTGAGTCCGAGTGCCCCAACTCTACTGTACAATATAACTTTGTGATACCTAAATTCACTAGTAGCATTTCAAATAATTGGTATATCATTTTAATATCAACCATTTATTCACCATAACATTCAAAAATTATTAGCTTATCAGCCAGAATTCAATTAATATTGGTGCGTTCCTAGAAATAACGAGTTTGCGAATGAAAATGTTCATCATCTTTAACATGAGAGAAAGCTAAAGGGAAAAAGAGAGAGAAAGCACATTCAGTCTCACAGTGAGAGAGCTTTTTAGGCTGACATGAGCTTTTTATACAAATTAAACTGTCTACAGCATTTCGTTTTAAATGTGTTTCATCATATTATTTTACATTGAGATTTTTTTTCCAAAGTGTCCACTGGGATAAAAACAGGGATGAAAATTATATTTCTCCAAAATGACTCTAAGCTCAATTTGGTTTCCACACTTGCATCATAAACTCTCTCCAGCTTATGAAATTATCGACATATTTATTTCGAACCAACCTCATGAGATCAAGGCTGAGGACAATGCAGTAAGTTAGATCTGAAATTCAATCTTAATTGAATTGGCTCATTATGCGAAATTCAGCAACATTATGCTACATGCAGAAAGGAAATATTCACAAATGTGAAGCAGTATGAGTTGGCTTCCAAATGTTTAGAAGGTTAAAAATGCTTAAACTTGAACCACTCTCATTCAGAAACCTCCGGCTTCTCAGTAACACATGAACGGCTGAGTTTATGAAAGCGTTTACTGCCAGACTTCTAGAGCGAAATGTCTAAGCCTGTGATTTGTAGAGGTTGTAGATGGTTTCCAGTCCATCATACAAGTAGAAGTACATGTGAAAAGGAAAAAAAAACATGCGATTTGCTGCAGGCGGTGGTAAATGCAGCTTGTATTCAAACATTTGAAAACGTCCAAGGTGTCAAACAGGAGCATTTCCAAAGGTGATTTACGCATTAGAAATATGAGGTCCCTCAGCTTCCTGCCTCTGTCAGTGACTTTTGTCGCAGGGGCTTTTAGATCAATGCAGAACTGTGAAACTCAACAAAGACAAATTATGGAAAGGGATCTCATTTGCGATACGCCGCGAGGAGGGGAACTTCATTTATGAGCGGAATTAATAAACGCATTTGGAATTTGAATCGGAACGTCCCCACGGGCTCTGGATTCTAAACATTCCATTAGTTCGCCGGAATGCTGTTGCTCTCAGATAAACCGACTCAGCTGCAGCCGAGTTTATTTATTCCTGTCCACCAGCTCATAGAGATACGCCGCTCGGAGGAGGTGCTCCGGTTGCGACATTAGTATGCAGGTACGGCACGATTGGGCTGGCGATTAGCTTAGTGGGTACCGATCCGCACCGGTAATGTGGCGAATGGAGGTTCGGTCCCAGGTGAGTGTGATCCATGAACTGGAGAGTCACTGAGATCACAGGGCTGCTCTATTACCATCGAGGCCTTGAGCAGGACACTGAACCCTGGGAAACTCCAAAGGCACTTTCCCTGCAATTAGTGTACTGTCACTTCGGATAAAAAACCTCTAGTTAATGGTCCAGGTAGATGGTCTGACAAGAGCAAAGAGAATCCCGCTCTGGGTAAAAGGAGCTGGGGAATATCTTCGATTCATGGCTGAACAAAACAATGGTGCAAGTTTGTTCTCCTCACTTTTAAAAGCGTGCGAGTTGCACAGGATGGGGTGCTGTATTGAACTGTTTTTTCCTCAGTGAACCTGTAGGCGTATGCACTTCCTGTGTTTTCTGCGTTCTCCACTAAAGACTCGTAATTTTGTACGTTTGTATTCTCATGTTGATGTCGTTTGTACATTTGGTGGTTGGGATTGTTTGTGTAGGTATGTATGCAACCCCCTACTGTTTTTGCTCATCTTAACCAATCTCCTGAGAATAACTTGATCTCTCCCATCTTTCGCTGTTTCTCTCTCTCTTTCTGAAATGCTAATTTATTCCCTCACTCGTTCTTTGGTTCTGTCAGAGTGGGTGCGTAGGAGGGAGAAATGGCTTCTCGGGGAGAGGGGATAAACGCTGGTCTGAGATCAGTAAAATGCAGACATCTGGTAATGAGAATGACTTTCATACGCCGCCGAGACCTCACTATGTGTAGGTTTTTTAATAATTTTTTTTATTGACGCATTGAAAGTTTTACAAAAGCAGATTTCCCCGGGCCGAAGAGACACTTTGTTTTCCAACACGGAAAATCACTCCACAGTATTGTTTTGTGTTTTGTTTACCCTGGTTTAAAACATTCACTACTCTGTGCCAGGGTGTTTCAGAGGTGCGTTTTATTGGGTTTTTCGAAAGGTAGCAGTTTTGGGTCTGAGTTTCATTAGGACGATTGATTGAGTATTTCAGAGCGCAGAGCAGGAGTTCATAGCTGAATAAATGCCAGACCAAAAGAGGCTGTCCTAGTCTGTCCCCAAGCATAACGGTCACCTCAGATTCCTCATCTCATGAAGGAGAATCGAGTTTGAAGGATGGTTTACTGGAGAAGGCAGATGTGATGTATATGTCACCCCGTCCTTTAATTAGTCAGCAAAGACAAAGACGTTATTGCTGCACTCCTCTGTTCTCTAGTTTTGGTGAGAGTCAATTCAAAACAAGTAATGAAAGAACAATTGAGAAAGAAATGAAAAGGCATTGGCACAGAAATGGCAAGAACCGACGATCGGAGAGAAAGGGAGAGCGTCATAGGGAGAGAGAAAGAAAGAGAGAGAGAAAGCTTTTCAGGTTGACCGTGACAAGGTGAGAGATAATGATAGAATCCAAACCCTAGAGAGAAGTGTGTGTGTGTGTGTGTGGTGTTGGGGCTGATATTCATCATCATGGGTCAGGTGTGTATGACTTTAGTTGCTCTTTTGTCTTGAAGGCTCCCAGTGAAAACAGGTATTGAGGAAAGTTTAAGGGCAAAGCACACAGGCCACAGATCAATCTCTCTCAACACACATACAGATTCTGACCATTTTCCAGTGTTTGTGGCTTGTTATGGTTGTCGATTATGGCCGTGTCTTGTGTTCGCTCAAGCGAGGGAGAGGAGCTTAGTGCACAGAGACACTGAATACAGAGGAAGAGAAGGATTTGGCTCTGGGTCAAAACTCAAAAACTGTTTTTTAACTCACTTAGACAAGCATGCCTGTTTAAAACCTATTTAATGTGATCTCTCTGGAAATTTGACCTTTTAGTAATAATTGTACTTTAAGCTTCAAGCCATGCATGCATTTTGATGTGTCTGGATATAAATGGAATATATGTGTACAATATGTAAATGCTGTTTTTCAATATATATTGTTTTATTGAACATACAAATAAAATCTGTGTGTTCTGTTAAGTTAACAACAGTGTGGACAATTTTATCAATGTTATTATTTTTTTACTATTTTATCATCAAGCTTTTTATACGTACTTATTTATATTTCTGAAATTATGGTCATTGAAAATAACTGTATCATTGTGAATATAGCAAACATTTCAGAGCCTTATAATCAGTTTTTATCTTATCATGAATAATTGTAACTATACATATTCTACATTTATAAGGCTTTTTCAATTATAAATGTGATGCATACAGTCATAAATCTTTTTTCAAAGTTTAATCGTGACTAGGCATTAATCTATACTAGGCTTTTAGTAAAGTATTACATTTTTATTGTGATAGGTATTATTGTAGTTTATGTATGATTTATTGTGTATTTTTTTATGTCATTTTGTGAGCTATCTATGTGATTGTAAATTTTTGTAACCAATCAGAGCGCAGCAGGCTCAGTTTCCTGTGAGCCGCGTTGTTTAGTAAATCACTCTGTTGCCATACACACCTGCTGGATGAGAGTGTAAAGATGGAGATCACACCCCAGCGACATCTAATAATAATGTGCAAAAGTCAGCCCCAGGGAGCAGGAGAGTTTCCTCCCAGCATTCTCTGACCGCAGGTGCGCGTCCCCGCCTGCTTTTTAAATATGAGGCCACTCCGATGCAAACAGGGCAGAAGAAGCATTGTCTCATTAGTCTGGAGTGCTCCAATAATTCTAGGTCTGGGTTGCGATAGCTATTTGCTTACCGCTTAGTATCAGATTGGCACAAGTGGCGCGATCGGTTCTCTGGTGGAAATGAGATTTGCATGTTTTGCGCTTATTTACTCTCGAACATTATCAGCGGGGCAATGAAAGAAATTGGCTTTTTATTATTGCAAAAGGTTTACGGATTTATGTCATTAGTAACGACACCTGCAAATTCTCTCAGTTCGTACTCGCACTGAAGAGGAAGAGAGAGGAAAAAACAAGAGAAGGGGGGGAGAATGATTTTCTCCTCATGCTCCTTATCAGCACTGAAGTGTTACGTTCAGCCCACAGAGAGACAGACAGCAAGAATAGAGTCTAATTAAGTCTCTTAGTGATCAAAAAGTGTGCGACTGTCTCCAGTGTGAATGACTCACACACATCAACACACACTCTCTCTGTCACTTCATCTCTCTCCGTGGCTTTCTTTTGTTAGCCCTAACAAATTTGCATTCTTTAGATGTTGCCTTTATAGCTGCTTAAATCGAGCAGTGTGTGTGTGTTTGAGCACAGACTCCTACGTTTTTTACCTTGTCAGCAATTTCACAATTGGAAGCAAAAAATCCTATTTGTCTGTTGCTCATCAGGGGACTCTATCTCTCTCTCTATATGTGTGTGTGTGTGTGTGCGCATGCATGCATGACACACATTACATCCCTTTCATGTGTGAATTGGCGTGACTGCCTTCGGAATGATCAGAGGCCAGCATCCAGTGATTGAAGGGGATTGTGGCACAAATGGAGCTGTGTGTCCCTCTGACCAGAAATGAAAGCCAGTCGCACAACACCATTGAAGCCTCTCCTCCAAACATACACGCATACAAATTTACATACCTTTCAGACATATTTTTCTCTTTCTGAGCTCTCCCCTGCTGCTACAAACAAACACACACACTCAGAGACAGTATAAAATGTTTTCCCCACTCATTATTTATTCTAATTCAAAAATAATGATGCCAGCATATATTATACTACAAGGCAGGCACAAACACACACACACACACACACACACACACACACACACACACACACACACACACACGTGTTGGTCTAGTTCTGATCATAATGTTTGGCTGGTGATGAATGCTGGATTCTCTGTTTACAGGATTAGTCCTGTAGGGGGTGTGTGTAGATACATGACTTTCTTTGTGTGTATGTGTGTGTGCGAGTGTGTGTTAGATAAATGATAAGTGATTTAACAAACAGATGTACCTCATCTGGCAGGAGTGTGTGTGTGTGTGTATGTTTACAGTATGTCTGTACCTTTTGTTTAATGAACTGATTTCATGGTAAATAATTGAGCGCCAATAAAAATAATTTAATTTAATATAAATTACATTTTAAATATATTACAGAAAATAGCTATTTTAAGTTGTTGTAATAAATTAACTTCATTACTATTTGATTAATATTTCATTACTATTTTTACTGTATTTTCATCAAATAAATTTTACTTAAGAATATTTTATTAAACTATATTTTATTAAACCAAATTAAATCCAAATTTATATGAAATCCTTTTTTTAAAGCAAAAGTAAAGTGCAACATAGAGTGCAAGAAGCAAGTGTCCATCTCATAGTCCAAATCACTGAAATCAAAGTTCAGTATTATAGTGTAAGAAAGAAAACATATCCTTGTGTTCTAGTCTACTAATAATAAAATTATAATCAAAAAAACACCTTTTAAAGGAGTATTTACCACAATTTATTTAGGAGAAAAATGTAAATGTGCAGTATATCTGGAAAAAAAGAAATATATATATATATATAAATATATGGAAAATAAAATGGAATCCAGAAAATAATGGAAAACATAATTTGGTAAAGATAAAACTGTAAAACTCAATTAATTAGACAGGCTTTTTGACTAGTAAAATTTAATTTAACCATTAAACCAGAGAATAAAAAAATTTAAATGGAAAAAACTGAATTTGGAAATAAAACGTATTTCATAGGGCCCTATAATTATAATTTTTTTTTTTGTGGGAATAAAAATAGATGTAAGTGAACAATAGCCTTTAAAATGACTTAAAATACATATATAATAGCAATGAGGCAATAATAATTAGTTCAAATAAAGTATCAAAAGCAAGAAATCATATAGTTTTATTGAACAAAACTGTTAAAATACATAATGTATTATAAACAATAGAGCTAATGTAGATAACGCATAATAACAAAGGCCTGCAGGGGGCATTTTTACACATTACTGCGCGATCTAATCCTTCTTTAATATTGAACAAGCACCATTTAATTCAAATATCCACTTAATCTTTAATATTTGGCCATTTCTTTAGGACAGAAATGCTATAGCCACTGCAATTAAATGAATATGTGGACATCAAAACGTGTAAACTCAGAGTGAGGGTTTGAGCTTTTATTTTGAAACCGCGATGTATTCTCCTGAGTTTGCGTAGATTTATAAATGATTTACCTTACAAATCTGATGAAATGGCGCACGTTGCGTTCCCAGATGAACGTTATAATAAACCCAAACTCACAACAACATGCAGAGATGGAGTTTGAGATGCTCCACACATGTAAATAAGTTTCTGTGGAACTACTGTGAAAGGAGCCGCTGTGAGACGCACGTAACTTTACTTAACCTACATGTAAATAATTAAAGCGCATATACTGTATTAGAACTGCATCGCATAGAATTATTTAATTAAATCGTAGCATTTGTGAATTCACAATTATGCTTAATTATGATTTTTAAATGTGTTTAATATATCATGCCGCCTTGGAAAACAGTCTAATAATGTGTTTTATGGATTCTCGTCCAGTGAAATGTGCCACTTCCGGTATTTTGCCGGTTAGTCGACGCGAGCAAAATTAAGTCGATGATTTTTTTTAATCGAATAGTCGTATAAAATCGACGAATCGCGACAGCCCTATATCACAGTGATTGAAATATTCTGACTTGACATTCTTTATTGGACAAAACAATCTGTATTGTTTTCTTTCTTATATTTATGTGTTAACTGTCCTTTTCCATCTCTCATTGTGTGTGTGTGTGTGTGTTTTCACTTGATGCTTTTGTCAGGATATGGGATTCATAATTCATACTCTCGGTTAGCGGCATCACTCACTGTGAAGGGACCTTTCTTTTGTATTTAAAAACCTGTCTTGCTACCTTCTGTCCCTCTCTCTCTCTGTCTCACTCTCTGCTTCTTTCGCTACATTCGTGATTAACCCTCATGCTCAGCAAACCCAAACACCTACACACTCCATATGTGTTCAGCTCACTCTCCACTGGATATCAATTTATTTTAGTTCAGGCTTTATTGAACATTTGTGTAATGTCATTGGAACACTGGAGTAGTTTTTGCCCAAAAAACAATGATGCAATAACAATTTATTACGTATAAATAGGAATAATGAAATCGGTTTTGATAAACTGCTTGATAAACTCTCTCTCTTACACACACATACACACACACTTAAAAAGAGAAACATTTGTTTTGAGCTTGAGCAGAGCTGACAGTTTTTGAAGGACAAGCTTTTAGCTCTCATATCACTCACTCACACACACGCACATCAGCTAAATGGGTCTGTGAGCCACTGCAGTGTGTGTGTGTGTGTGTGACGGAGTGTTTGACTTGAGTCGCAGGCCAGAATTAGAAACACTTCAGAAAAGCCCTCCAGAATGAGCACACCCAGATACTTTAGCCTAACAGGATCGAGAGAGAGAGAGAGAGAGAGAGAGATGGGGTGGTGAGGTGACAAAAAGCATTTAGATACACAAGAGTATAGAATGCCATTAGTGAGAGTGAGAGAGAGAGAGAGTGAGTGAGAGAGAGAGAGAGACAGACAGATGGGGAAGTAGATGGTTGGAGAGGTAATGAATGTGAACATATGAATACTGGATACCTTTATTGACATTAGAATCATTTGATGCCATCTCTGGCACTTCTGTCCTGGTTTTCATGATGAAGCAGCACATTTTCATTTGCTTAACAGTAAAACATAACATCAAACACATTATTTTAAAACATAATACAGTAATAAAGTGAAATATTACTATTTAAAATAACAGTTTTTTATTTTATTATTTTAAAATGGAATTCATCCTTGTGGTGGCAAAGCTGAATTTTCAGCATTGTTACTCCAGCCTTCAGAGTCACATCCTTCATGATTTCATTCTAATTGGTGCTCAAGAAACATGACTTATTATTATCAGTGTTGACAACAGTGCTTTTTTTGTGGAAACTGAATTTTTATTTTTTAGGATTCTTTGATGAATACACGGGGAAAACAACAATTTTCACTTAGGAATGGCTAGTAAATTTCACAAACATCTACTAAGAAACAGCAAATAACACATTGAATTAAACATTTTTGAAGTAGAAAAAACTGAAATAGTATGTATGTATGTGTATATATATATATATATAATATATATATTTGATGAAAATCTGGGGATCTTGTGTCGCACTTACGGAATGGCTAGAAAATTTCTCAAATGTATCTTTTTTGTAAAAAATAACACATTGAATTAAACATGATTATTCTATAAATATCTTGTATCATCTATATATATATCTTTTGTATTCGTCTTAGGGCCCGTCGGCTGTCGCACAGGGACGAAAACACTGTGTCTCGAAAAATGTGAAATGAATGCGCTCAATTAGGTGCTTTCTTAAATGATTATTACAACATATGTCTAAATCTCCACGTAACTTGGCAAAATTCACTTGTTTAGGGCTCCGCCATTTATGTGCACTAAGCAGCAAAAGACTGTGTCTTTCTCTTTTGATGAATGTGGATGGTGGAGTCTCTTAAAACACCACAAAAACAGATAACCTATCAAAATAAACCACGTAACATATATAATAAAGGTGTATCAATGCACATTTCCCGCCATGTGTAAACTAACGGCATGCAAAGTTTATTTATTTATATATTTATTAATATCGTGAGATGGTGGAGTGGAAGAAAACAAAGCAGCCTGAAGTAGCTGCTCACTTAAACGATCTTGCTCGTCTTAGTCTGCCCAATCTTGGTGATGTCGGTGCCCTAAATGATATTAATGGACTATTTCACATCCAGAGATGAAGGATCGGATGATGAAGTTACTAAAGAGGAGGAGTCCGATGACTGTCTGTTATATGTACAGGTGCGCGAACAGTTGCGCTGCGCTCGCTTTTCTAAATGTAAACTACAAGGTACACTATTTGTGCTATCTAAACATACAAGGGGTGATTAAAAGTTCAGAGACTATGCCCATGATGAACAACGGAAAACTGTCCTCTTCAGGGTAACATTAGTCTGTTTGTGTAATGATGCAGTATAGCGCTCCTGACAGACAGCTCTCGTTAAACCCGTGAAGTGAAAGTGAAACCCGTCTCACTTCAAACCCGTTTTTCTCAAGCCAACTTCAGATAGCCATAACTTTTGTTATGTTCAAGCTATGGACAAAACAGTTTTGGAAAGGGCTTGAACCCAGCTGTCATATGGTATCAAAAACTAAAAACAGTACAATTTCATTTGTGTTGTTGGGTTTCCTAGATATATCATATATTTATATATATATATATATATCATATACTCCGCCCGGAAACGCGGATTTCCACTCGGATTTTTTTCGGGCAAAAAACTCCAAAATTTGTTTTATTTTGCTGAAAGCAACTTTAACACTTTCCACAGCAAAAACTACTACATAATAAAGTCATACATAAAATAACTTAAATTTTCAGATTCATCAAAATATCCACCATTAGCAGCTATTACAGCTCTGCAGGGCATCCGAGCTGTCAGTTTATTCAAACATTGACTTTGAATTGGCAATCAATTGTTGAAGCTACAGTATTAAGGTGTGCTGACCCAAAAATCTTTTAAAAACCTGGGCCAAGTTTAAACCAGTAACCAGGCATCACAGCTGGCAAAGGGGCATGTCTGACATTGACATGTGTATATATTGCCATTATTATGTTTTATTGCTGGTCTTCAATGATAATGTCAAGTTACCTTAATGTATTTGCACCAAAAAATGATAAGGATTTATGCTGATATCGTCCAAATCCACACTTTGCCAGGGGTTTTTCCAAACTTTTGGAGGGCAGTGTATATATATATATATATATTAGTGGTGCAACGGATCACAAAACTCACGGTTTGGATCATATTACGGATTTTGAGTCACGGATCGGATAATTTTTCGGATCAGCAAAAAACAAACAAAATAAAAAAAGTTTGTTTTTTATTAATTACTGAAAGCTTACTTTAAATACTTCTATACCACAGCAAAAACTACTAGCTGAACTAATAAAGTGAGTAATAAAACAAGAACAATTACACAAATTACAAGTAGGGCTGTCGCTGTGAAGGAATTTCCCTTGCGGTAATTTTGAGTGGCTCAATAGCGCGGTATGCGGTATTACCGCATATATATATTTATTACATATATATATAATAATCTGTGTGTATGTGTTACGATGTAATGAGGTCATATTCAGAAACCAATTAAACAGAAACTAAATCACGTTGAAACAGGAAGTGAAGTAAACCGAAGAGAATGACAAAATAACGGTCCACATAACAAAACATAAACCTGACAATAAGATCGTTAGTCTATTGTTAGTCTATATATATATATATATATATATATATATATACAGTTAGTTCTGATCCTCGAATCTGACTGACAAGATACTTTTTCTGTTGATATTTAACCTGCGTGTTCTAGACGGGTCTCAGTCAGTGCAGTTTCATTGTTGCTCCACATGGTGGCGGTAAGAGACTGTCTTTGAGTGGGTCACCGTTCATTCAACTACACGTTCAAAATCACTGATTCATTTGAGATATGTAATGAAACACGCTGTTGAATTGCGGGAGATCATTTTAACTTTGACTCAATGCGCCACTTTTAAAGCCTCAGCTGACCAGCAGAGCGTCGATGCTAAGACTCAGCCCGCCGGATCGGCGCTGCTCATGCCCGCTGGCCGCCGCTAACCCTAGCCCCGTGGACATCCACCTGTTACGGCCAGGAGTGCCTGTTTTTAAGTCGTGTTGTGCCCACAGGGAATTTTATAAGTCTTGTTTTGTCATGTCCACGGAGACTTGTCGGGGCAGGCAAAGAGAAGTGAAGGACAGACTCAGGTAATCTCACGCGATCAGTCGATGATCACGCCTCTCTCTCTCTCTGCGTGTGCTCGCTTCGGGAGTGTGCGGCAGAGGTAAAAACCAGTTTCTCTTTTGCTTGGTTTAAAATTGTTTGAATGGGTTGAATTGACAAGACAAAACACGTGCAAATGAAACTTTCACTCTATGAGATTAAACTTAACAGTTAACTGCGAATACATGTGTGCCGAACCGTGGGGTCTGGTCTGTACAGATCATCTACAATCCGTTGTACACCTATTACAGTGCTGGTCATATAATTAGAATATCATCAAAAAGTTGATTTATTTCACTAATTCCATTCAAAAAGTAAACTTGTATATGTATACATTCTTCCAACAGACTATAATTTCAAGTGTTTATTTCTTTTAATTTTGAGATTATAAGGGCAACTAATGAAAACCCCAAAAAAAGGAAATATCAATATTGAAGACACCTGGTGCCACACTCTAATCAGCTAATTAACTCAAAACACCTGCAATGGTTGTTGCATTCTTTAAATGGTCTCTGCGTCTAGTTATGCTAGGCTCAATAGGGGAAGACGCGGACTTGACAGTTGTCCAAAAGACGACCATTGACACCTTGCACAAGGTTATCGCAAGACACAAAAGGTCATTGCCTAAAAGAGGCTGGCTGTTCACAAGTCTGTGTCCAGCACATAATAGACACTAGTACACTTTTTTTCACCACAAGCAATAGGGATAACCGCACCCTGAAGGATTGTAATAATTAACCCATTGTAAAATGTGGGGGAACACAATAGTGGACTCAGCTGGAGTCAGTGCTTCAAAAACCACTACGCACAGACGTATGCAAGACATGGGTATAGGCTGCGCATTCCTTGTGTCAAGCCACTCTTTAACAACAGACAGCGTCAAAGCGTCTCGCCTGGGCTAAAGACAAAAAGGACTGGACTGCTGCTGAGTGGTCCAAAGTATGTTCTCTGATGAAAGTAAATTTTGCATTTCCTTTGGAAATCAGGGTCCCAGGTTGGAGGAAGAGAGGAGAGGCACCAGAATCCACGTTTCTTGAGGTCAGCTGTAAAGTTCCACAGTCAGTGATGGTTTGGGGTGCACTTAAGACATAACTGCGGTGTTGGTCCACTGTGTTTTCTGAGGTCCAGGTCAACACAGCCGTACTTACCAAAACGGAAGTATTTAAGCACTTCATAAGTTCCTGTGTGACCAACTTTATGGAGATGCAGATTCCATTCAAAGAGAAGTGAAAGAGGAATCAATCTGTGTGAATTGCGCAGTCTGAAGGCCACTATCGAGCACCTGGGCTCTCTAACTCTGAGCGTGCCACAGACTGCTCACTCCATCCACGCCGGAGTGTGCGGCAGTAATTCGGTAAAAGGAGCCCCAACAGTATTGGTGCTGTACATGTCATCTTTTCTTTCATACTTTTCAGTTGGCCAAGATTTCTAAAATCCTGTTTGAATGGGTGAATTGGCAAGACAAAACACGTGCAAATGAAACTTTCACTCTATGATGATTAAACTTAACAGTTAACCTGCGAATCACATGTGTGCCGAACCGTGGGGTCTGGTCTGTATGGATTATCTACAATCCGTTGCACACCTAATATATATATATATATACAGTATATATATATTAGTGCTGTCAAAATTAGCACGTTAACGCAGGCGATACATTTTTTCAGTTTAACGCGTTAAAATTATTTAACGCCGTTAACGCAGGGGCGAGGCCTAGGGTTGGCCACCCCACTCATAACTGCTAATTCTGTCTCTTTTTTTCTTGACAAGAAGTGCAAGAACGTTTATTCAGTCGCAGAACGTCTTTACGAGCACTTCAAACAGGAGACGTTTTAGACGCGCGCTTCAACTTCACTTTTTCTCTTTGGCACTCAACGGAGGCGGTCGCATTTTTTTTCGCTCCCCGTCCTCAGCCTGCTCTCTTGTCTCGAATACTTGAGAGACTCTCTCTGCATTGCTCTCCAAAACGAAAAAAATCATGGATTTGAAAAACGGTCTCTCAACGCAATTGAACCACTTCTCGACGAGAAGCTACTAACTGCCCTGCGGAACGTCGCAGCGCTACACGTGGATGCTGGGACAGGTGGCGTGTCGTGTGTTTAGCGGCTCTTTCCGTGGAGGACATTGAAGATATCACCTATTCGGAACATGATAACAGGTCTTCTGCTGATTGGATTTGCCCTGGGTTATCGAAGAATTCAGAAAACGGGAACAGCTGTTCAAAGCCTCACAAGGCTGCCCGCATATTGAAGCAGTGGAAGAGCGGTCAGCATTGAGACTGAGACATTAACCGCAATATGGATTCTGTCATCACGGAATCGTGAAAGAAACTACGAGCATGCAATGTCATGATCAGTTAAGTCATGAAGTTACCAAAAATTATCTGGCGATTAAAGCTGCCATAAAACTGTGTATGCTCTGTATGTAATATGTTATATATGAGTTACAGCGCGTTAAGAACATGTCTCTGAAATGGTTTTCAAAACTGTCCTGGAGCATCCTAGCACTGTGATGAACTCCCTCATCTAACACTCGATTCAACTCGTCAGCTCATTAGTAAAACAGAGACTGAAACGGGTCAGAACAGGTAGAGTTGAGAGAAATGCGTGTCAGAGCACGAAAACAAAAAGAAAAGTCAAACTTAAACTGGCTTCGCTGACAGGACTTGCAGTTTTCTCTACAAGAATATCAACATGTTCACCTTCTCTGGTTTAAGAAGCGGTCTTTTACTTTAGTTTGAAAACCAAATCCTCCGTTGTGCTCCGTCCGCTGCGCAACCTTCGCGCTCGTGCTGACGTGGCAGTGAAGCCAATGGGCGCGCGCTGCTCCCGCTCTGCAACGCGCCACTTTTGCGCTGCCTCTGCACCTGTGCGGTGTGAAACGGGCGTAAAACCAGCTCTACTGAAGCGCTGCGCTGAAAGCGCCTCTCTTCACGTGATCAGTGAAATTTTCTCCTGCTGTATGTGCTGCGCAACCATGACTCGCACAAGTGCGATACGTCAAATTTTTACTCGCAACTCTCAAAAAATGGTCGCAGGAAATCAATAACTTTTATAGTTTTAAGGATTAAATATGTGTATGCAGTAATATGTAGATAAATAAATATGTCCTGCATTAGCACTATTATCGAATGGGTTTAAACAGTAAAGTTGAAGAAAATACGATGCGTTCAGATCCGCGTATGTTCGGTAGCGGCAGCTTTAAAGAAATAGAAGCAAAACAACCTAATAACCAGCTGCTGTGAGTCTGTTCATCAGAACAAATAAAAAAAGAGGAAATATAACTTTTAAGTTTTAGGATCTCTGTATTTATTTAAATTTAGTGTTTGAAACTTTATTCAATTTCTGTATATTTCTGCTGGGGGCACAGGTAGATAATTATGGCATTTATTATAATGTTTAAGTGAGTTGTTTTAATTCACTTAAATTAGAAGTTATTTTTAAAGTCAATAAATGTTCAAATTTATAGTTAATTATATTAAAGTTGAATGGCTATAGTCAATGGTTAAATTTAGGGGAAACATTTTTATAGGGAAATAAGTATTAATTGGTATCAGTGATACTGGCCTTCAGTCATAAAAAAGATGGCATTAAACAAATATTAAAAATATGTTGTTTGTACATTAATTTGAAGATTGAATGTGAAATTATTGCAATATAAAAGTATATTTAAAAACTTTAATGTTAGGTGGGATTAATCGCGATTAATTTCAGAAAAATGTGTGATTATCTAGTTATTTTTTTAATCGATTGACAGCACTAATATATATATATATATATATATATATATATTAGGGATGCCAATTTTCAATATTTCCATATCGATCGTCGTTTAAATAACGATCAATATCGATTATATTAACCTAACTACTGCAAAATTATTGCGGTGGCAATGTCACCGGCATAAGGATGTGCAAATGCCACTCAAAACACCAGCTTCCTCACCCGAATGAAAAGGGTTTTTAGTCAAAAAAAGGCTAGTGGCAGGATGGTAAAATGAATAGATGTGATTATGATCATTTGAAAATGAAGAGAGCGCGCCGTGTTACGCACGGGATATTATACTTTGTGTGCTGTTTCGTATCCTGTCACGGAGACCGATGATGCGCCTTTTTAAATGTTTCATGGTGCTCGTTTTTTTTAAACATCTAGCAATGTTTGCAATTGACATTATCAGGATTTAAAATAAAATGATCCCAAACACAAGTACGGCGCGTTGCTTCATTTTGAGACATAATTTGTAATTCGGTAAGTGAGTCATATGTTGATTCTGTAACTGTTCTGGATTCAGTAAGTTCAGTGAAGGATTGGTCAGACTGTTTCAGACTTTAGACATTTTGAGTGATTCATTTAAAGTACATCAGTGTTCATTCAAAATACCACTTCAGCCTAGGGTGCCTTTTGGAATTTCAAATCTTGCGAAAACTGTATCAGTAGGCTGTTCATTAATTTCACGTCTGTTTGAACTCTGCACTGTATTTTCCGAAATGTAAAGAGTTTTTTGTTTTCGTTCCTTCAATGCATTTAATCCATAAACTGTCCGTAAAAAGCATTTCACATGTACGGGTTGAGCGGGGCACAAATCGGGGTTAATTGTAACATATACAAACATTTCTACATGTTAGCATAACAGAATTTACAAAATGTCCTATTATTTCCTTGCCATTCATCACTTATAGAGAAAAAAATTACAACAATCTTTTGAAATTACTAACATTTATTTAACCATTGCAAAAGTAAATTTCTGGCTGAAGTAAATTTATCTTCTCGCGTACGTGTCAGACTTTGGTTGTTACATCACATCATGCTGTGTATATAAAACACACAAACTTAAATACTTAATTTCTGCCATATTATGCTTTTATTATGATTAAGCTTATAGTAATGTCAATTGTTTTTTTATCCAAATATTTTGGTGGGTCTTGAAATAGATTATACTGTCTAGGTGGGTCGTGGAATGGAAAAGTTGGGAACCCCTGTTCTAGGGAACAAATTAATGAAACATGGACAGCTCCACAAATTAATATGTCGTAGGAACATTAACAAGTTGTATGAATGAATAGACTGTCCTGCTCGCGTGCGCAGCCCTGTCAAAGCGAAGTCCCGAATGCATAATTATCTAGGGAAATTATGATTGAACTGACTATTACAATTTCAATACAAAAGAACTTTGTACTGTATCTGTTTTATGTACTTTTAAGTTTGGATCTCAAGGCCATCTAGACGCGCATGAGCCTGTGTGTGTGTTTTTATCGTGTGTGTGTGTGTGTGTGTGTGTGTGTGTGTTGTGTAAGTTTCACAAACCTAAACTACACAACATTTGTTCATTTTGTGTAATTCGTGTGTCATATGTTGATTCTGTTTCCACGTGAAGGATTGGTCAGACTTGACAGCATTTTGTTACTGCACAGGACTGAAACAAGGTTTAAATATTAAAAATATATATATATCCATGATGGATGTTTTTATTTTAAATTACTAGTCTGTGTGCGTACGTGTCAGACTTCGGTTGTTACATCACATCATGCTGTGTATATAAAACACACAAACAGCTAAATTATTTGACACCCACTGGCAAAATTGATGAAAGAAATACTCTGTAGCATTGCATGTTCAATATGGCTTATCAAGTTAATATCAAGTTTTCTCAAGGCCATCTAGATAAATCACTCCGTTACCAATAGAGCTGCAACACATGATTATTTTGATAATCGATTAATCTAACAATTATTATAGCAATTAATCAACTAATAGTTGGTTATTTAACTGATTAATCAGTAGATTTAATTGATTATTCAACTTTTGCAATCACTTAAAATATTGAGTTGTACATATTCTAACAAATAAATAAAATAAGGTACTTTAGTTTTCGAAAATCATATAATTATTATGTAATTACAATTATTATACAATTATTTTTTACAGTAAATATATTTGGCACATAAAATGTGATGACAGACAAGAGAGACATTCTCATTTACAGTTTAATTAACTGTATAAAAACATTCTGCCTAACATCTCCTTATGTAAGTCTATATGAAACAAAATAAAGGTGTTTTAGGATAAACTATATTATTTTATTCACAATATAATTTCTCTTAAAATACCTTATAGGGTTATGATAATCAAAACAGTCCTGAGCTAGATCAAGCTTTAATCTCTGCAAACCAAACTATCACTTTATTGTAATAATGTTTTTATTATTATCAGTATGATCAATAAAAAGATTTTAGCATTAGCCAGCTCCAAACTGGAGAGCTGCTTTATAACAGAACATCAAGTTGTAACTGATTTTCAGTTGTAACTGAAAACAACACTGACACTGTTTTTAATGTTCAAATACTGTAAAGCTGCTTGATTTGAGGCTATCTTTTGCATAAAGTGCTATATAAATAAACGTGATGTGTCTGGACTTTACCAGAGTACCGAGTTGCAGAGCTTGTGCTGTCATCTACGTCATTTTGTGCTGTGTTTATTTCGTTATTGAGCGGAAAACATGCAGCATATATTTACATACTCATCTAAACACCACTCAGCAGCTTCAGGTTCAGGGTTAAGGCTAGAAGGGATACAGCTGCGGAGGGCATGCACACCTCAATATTTTGTCACACTGTACAGCAATAATTACTCTTTTTGCATTATTGTAAGGGGTAGGTTTAGTGTTGGGGTAAGTGAAGAGGTTAATAAAACACAATCTAATAGGTAGAAAATTTAATTTATTGTTAGTTTCCGGTCGTAGCTGTATTTTAGCCACAACCCAGGTTCAGCTGCTTTCCTTCTTCTATTGGATTTCATCCGGGAGGGCTGAATTGCAGTCTTGCGCTACAGCGCCACACTGGTCAAACTGCATTATCGCAGGCTCTTACATTAGGTCACATGAGATCAAATAACTATTCGACAACAAAATATTTGTTGATAGTTTTTTATTGTCAATGTTGCCGATAATGTCAACTAATCGCTTCAGCTCTAGTTACCAATCAGAAAATTTAAAACAAGGCTCCTTTTTGACTCTTTGTTTATCTTTGTCTCTTCATTGTATTCATGATTGATCATTGGTGTCAGCGTTGAATGTCTCAGCCACCTTTCTCATGTCCATGTTTCCATGTTGTTTGGCTGCCAGGGCTCCAGCTATATTGCAGCCAACAGATCACCAGCCAGAATCTTGGAGCTTGAGAAAAGCAGTGTTCATCAGATGGCCGGTGAATGGACTGTGAGTGGGCCATCTGAGCGTAGCCTCACGCCACGTCCTGTGTTGTTCGGTGTACCTCACCAGGTCATGTGTTAATCACATGCCAGTAAGAGAGCAAGCACATAGTGGAGCCAGTAGAGCTGGTTAGAAGTAGGGATGCAACGATCCGTTTTTTCAGATCCAATCCGATCCGATCCAGAAAATTCTGAGTATCGGCCGATACCGTCCGATCCTAGCGCAGTGTTTTTTTTTTGTTTTTTTTATCAATGTAGAGTTTCATACTTCTGTTCCACTCTTTTGGTGTGAAACACAATTCTGACAACTTCATTTTAATGAAAAATAACGAAAAAATATTAAATGGTCATTTGCATTTTGTAATATAAATCCGATCTCTCAAACCACTTCAGGAGGTGGTCTGGGCCGCATTGCAGATGAAACTAATGTGAAAATCATCTGGTTGTTGAAGCCACATATGTGAATTTTACTCCTCCCAAATGTAAAAATAATAAACAAATGTTATAGGCTATATCATTTTAGTCATTGACTCCAAGCAACAAGGATATGAGTATCTCTTCAGAAGCAGACGCGCAAACTGCCGCGAGTGAAACCACAGACGCTCAACACACAATTCTTCATTAAAAGAACAGGCTTATCTTTCCAGTGCTATGCCGCGCGCTCTCAATTGCGGTCTTTGATCTGAGAGCTTAATTAATAAAATGCAGCGCTTTTGATTTCGTTGAGTGAACTGTTAAATTTATATACAGCGCAGGAATGAAGATGGATTTATATCCGTTTTGTAAGATTTATGGCACCACTGATAGATATCAGATCAAGAAAACACATGAAATACCAGATGTAAACAATCTAAACATTTAGAAATAACAAGTGGAGAACAAATAAAAGTGAATTGTGAAGGACTAAACCTGAAAATGTTATTGCTCTTTGCATTGTTGTAAAATACTTTAAAACAGTAAATGCATAAAAGACATTTCTTTTATATCATGAACACGTAGAGGAGTCAGGTGATTATTAATAGTTTTCTATTGCGCATTTCCTCAGTGCAGTTAAGTTGGCTATTTAATTTAGGCAGGATTCTCATGATCTTGGAAAGCCTAGAAATATTTAGTGAACTTGAATTTAACGTAAATATTCATCTGATCACATTAAACTATGAAACGGCTTCAGAACACTTGGACTGACTTTATGGTGCTTTAAATGCTTTTGGCTTTCGGGGGCTTAACAATAACACAGATAAACACACAATATCGTTTGGAGGTCTTGTCTCACCGAAAAAAATGACTAACCGATCCTGAATCGGATCTGCATCCCTAGAGAAGCTCATCTTTTGACAGTAGACAACAGGAGGCTTCTGACAGCGTATTAAATATTTTAGGGAAGCTTAAATCAAATCAAATCTTATCACATTCTCCAAGCTATTGAATACCTTTATGAACAAACTATAACAGAGCTTCAATAGCTGCTGTGGGTATGACCACTGCCAACTTAGCAGACAAGCTTTCGAAAAATAGCTTTACAGTAAATGCATAAATATATCATGAACACGTTCAGGTGGTTTTCTATTGATTTCCTCAGTGCAGTTAAGTTGGCTATTTAATTTAGGCAGGATTCTCATGATCTTGGAAAGCCTAGAAATATCAGTAGATTTGAATATTGTGACTTTCAAGGGGGTGATAAAGTTAGAAAAAATTAACTGAAATCTTGAGCTGATTGAGAAGGCATTGAAATATCTATATTGTCATCTGTATAAGTCTGTAAGTAATGGTACTACGGTGTATAATGTGGCATGCAAAAGTTTGGGAACCCCTTGCAGAATCTGTCTAACAGTGTAAAATGTGATAGTTTTAACAAAATAAGAGAGATCATAAAAAAATGCATTTATTTTTAATTTAGTCTGTCCTGATAAGACTTTTACATAAAATATGTACATAAGTCCACAAGACAAAAAATCTGAAATATTCAAATAACCCCCTTCAAAAGTTTGGGAACCCTGGTTCTTAATACTGTGTGAGGTTACTGGATATCCACGACTGTTCTTTTGTTTTGTGTTGGTTGTTCAATCCCTGTTTGTTCTGCAGTTGAACTGAGCACTGTTCTTCAGACAAATCCTCCACGTTCTGAGATTCTGCAGTTTTCCAGCTTTTTGCTATTTGAACCCTTTCCAGCAGACTGTATGATTTTGAGATCACTTTTCACACTGAGGACAAGGCACACAACTATTAAAAAAGTTCAAACATTCACTGATGCTCCAGAAGGAAACACGATGATTAAGAGCCGGGGGGGTGTGAATTTGAAGATCAATAAATTGTACTTAATTTGTCTTCCGAAACATGCAAGTTCTTCTGTTGCTTCCGAAGGGCAGTTAAATGGAAAAAAATTTTTTCAACAAAAGAAAAAAGTTGGAAATCTTCATCCTGTTAAAAGTTTTCAACAGCCAGCTTATAGTGTTTCCTTCTGGATGGATGTTTGAACCTTTTTTATATTGTGTTTGATCCATCAATTGTCCTCAGTGTGAAAAGATGGATCAAAATATACAGTATATATATGCAAAAATTTGTTTGTTTGTTTAAAGACACAAGGGACTAGAACAACCAACACAAAACAAAAGAACAGTCGTGGAATAGGTAACCTCATAAAGAACCAAGGGTTCCCAAACTTTTGAAGGGGGTTATTTGAATAATTTCACATTTTTTTGTCTTGTGGAAATGTAAACATATTTTATGTAAAATATCTTACTCAGGACAGTACTAAATAAAAAATAACATGCATTTTGATATTTCTTATTGTTAAAATTATTCACATTTTCACAGTCTACAAGGGGTTCCCAAACTTTCGACATGTATATGAATTTTCTGCATATGGAGCACGCTCTCAAGAATTTCACTCAAAGGCACATTGCTGTGATGATGTGACTAAAAGTGATTTGATTTTTTTCTGTATGTTATTAGTTTCTATCTACAGTATCTTGCTGCAAAATCTGAATTGATTGTTTTCAAACAAATTAAACCTGTCCAGGAAACTGTGATCTACAGGTTGTGCACAGTACAAATACAATGAAATAGGAGGCTAAGTAGTGAGAGGAAGAGTGATTTGTATGAAAAAGGTAAAGAATATTGATGTGAATTTATGTATCGTAAGTAGATGGTATCGCCATCCATTTCCTTAACCCCTCCTCCAGTCTGGGTTTCCATGGCGATGATCTTTGTCAGATATGACCCCCAGAGATATCTGACTAGCTTCAGGTTTATGTAGAAAGTGTGTGTTTACCTTTTTGGGAGCACTGAGAAATGCCACCAGCAAGAAATATTCTTAGCTGACCTGCGCTTGACTTTCATGTTTACAGACTCTGTTTGTGTGTGTGTGCATGCGTTGTCAGCTTTTATTTTAGGCAGTATCAGGGCTTTGACACGTTTGTGCAGTTGCTCAGGGCAAGAGCTTTCTCTTGCTGCAGATCTGATTCTCCTCAGAAGATTTTGCGTGTTTGTGTGTGTGTGTGTGTGTGGGGAGAGAATCGCTCAGTGCAGGAAGTGACTCTGGCAATAGAGAGAGATGGATGAGGGAACGTCAGCTCTTGCTGTGTATGTGTGTGTGACTGTTTTAGAGAGAATCAGCGCAGGAAGTCTGCACTGATAATCTGAAGATGGATGAATGAATATTATCCACTGTGTGTAGATGCAGTTTGTGTGTGTGCATGAAAGAAAATATGATACGTCTCTGCGGGCTGCCTGTAATATTGTACGATTCCCAGCAGTCAAATCATGCTAATGTTATTGTTGACAATATTTAGAAGCAAATATTTTAAAATCTTCGAACTATTAGCGTATCTGTCGTATTCACATGGCATTTGAATGGCGCAGCCCCACCCTACATTATTACCTTAATATACCTTATTTAATTCAAAACTTCATTTCGTTCAGATTTATTTGTAAACCATATTTTATGCAAATGATGCAATGCAAAGACATTAATTTGTCAGTTGGCAAACATGAAAGATTAAAAGCAAGGTTGGTGCATAATTAAACAGGAAATTTTGTAACTAATAATGCAGTTACAGAATAAAATAAGGAGGACGTGCACATAGATCAAAGAGAATATGATATATTGAATTAGAAATAACACAGAAGTTAAACCGCATGCAATAAATACATAAAATAAAGTTTACAAATATATAAGTCAGCCATATGAATAAAGAAAACTGTTGTGTTAAAAATGTGTGATCAAGAATGTGATTTCTTCTAACAGCCATTGGAGAGCAATGAGTTTTACTACTGACTGCTGGGACGCCAGTGTTAGGAGACCAGAGAGACCTGTTTGAAACGATCCTCGCAAGCTTATTAGATATGGATTTAGGTGCAAACCCATTAAGGGATCTGTACACCGGTAACAGAAATTTGAAATCAATCCTAAAATTTACGAGAGGCCAATGAAGGGACTTTAAGACATGCGTAATGTGTGCTTTCATTCTGCTCTTTGTCAGCGCTCGTGCTGCAGCATTAATTTGTAGTCTAGCCGGGCGTTCTGGGGAAAAGCAGACAGGAGAGCATTGCAGCAGTCCAGACATGCATCAATCTCTCAGCATCTGCTCGAGAGAGAAGCGCTCGGACTGTGTTTCTTAGCTGATAAAAAGCAGCTTAAGTGGCCCGTCTGATGTGGACCTCAAAATTCAAATTCATGCACAACGATACACAGAGGATTTTCACGTGAGACTTAGTATTCAAGAGAGGATTTTCGCATTGTAGACAGTTTCACTCTCCGCCCTTTATCCCTGACTAAGAGCCCTTCGATTTTCTCTTTGTTTAGTTTGGGAAAGTTCAGTGACACAGAGTGTTAAATACTGTCCATACATTGATCCATCTCTGCATTGAGCTGTCGAAACATCAACACATGAACCAATCTGACGATATGGTTAAAATGACTGGGTGATACAGAGATACGCAGTTGTATATCAGCAGTAGGAGTATGAAAATCACCGAGTTAGTTTAGCCACCCTGAGAGTCAAATCTAAACATTTAAATCAGAAGCTAAAAAACATCTCTAAAGCCTGATGCCATAGGAAAACATAGTGCTACCATCAGAATATTTCAAGATGCTCTCAACGGTGAATGTGACTTTAACCTCCACGGTCTAAGTGGGTCTCAACAGTGATTCAGGAGAGGAACGGTTCTTCACAATCTACTGCAAACTCTCGTTCAGTGTTGGTTCCATTCAGGTATGGATCCAACTGATTCCTGATGGATGAAGTACATCAGATTTTGCAAGTCAAATGGGTTGTGAATAGTGTTGCAAAAATTATTTTCATGCTATTGTTGATGACTAATAAATGGTTGATAGTATACATCTATATATTGTACACTACTGTGGTCGGTAAGATTTTAATCTTTCTGAAAGACGTCTCTTATACCCACCAAGGCTGCATTTATTTGACTAAAGATAAAGTAAAAACATAGTATTTTGAAATATTTATATTCAAAATAACTGTTTTCTGTTTGACTATATTTTAAAATATATTTTATTCCTGTATTTGCAAAGCTGAGTACTCCAGTTTTCAGTGTCACATGATCCTTAAGATATCATTGTGATTTGGGGCTAAAGAAACTGATTTCTGACCCTCAAATCCTTTATATTCATAGTATGTATTTTTATTATTGATTGTGTTATTCTTTATGTTTCATTATTTAATGTAAGATGGGTGCAGAATGAGATCGTTACCTTTTATTTCTGAAATCAGCTATAGAGAAAAAAAATATATATATATAAAAAATAATAATAAACTCCTCTTGGGTACTGCTTAGATGAGGGGTGGGGAACGTTGATCCTGGAGGGCCGGTGTCCCTGCAGAGTTTAGCTCCAACCCTAATCAAACACACCTGAAGCAGCCAATTAAGGTCTTCAGGATGCAGTTAGGTATTTTTTTTCCAGGGTTTTTCAGGGTTGGAGCTAAACTCTGAAGGAGAGTGGCCCTCTAGGATCAACGTTCCCCACCCCTGGCTTAGATGGTGACTAAAAAATGATTTTGGTATTATGTAAGAGAATTTGTAAGTCGGCAGAATAGATAAAAATATCCAATATTGGCCAATTCCTGAAAAAAAATGTCAGATATGGTTCTGAAATGCCCCTAGTGAATGTGTTTCATTAATGTTTTTTTAAAAGAATTAAAACATCTTTTCAAAGGCTTGGGAAGGGCTTTTCTTTTCTTCTGTTAATGGATGATTCATAGAACCAATACACCCATCTGAAGCACCTATAATGTAACATCAATGTTTTATATAATATAGCCAACTCAAGAAATCTACAGCAAAATATAGCTCCTAATAAGGAGAGTTTTTCTGAACCCACTATGTTGCAGAGAAACACTTCAGAGGCTTTATTTTTACTTGTTGCAAAATGATACAAGAAGAGCATCTCCAAACATAAACTGTGTAGTCTGGAGCACAAACCCAATTAGGAGCACAATTGTGCATACGTGACTGGGTTCGCGCCCATGTTTGTGTCCCCTCTTGGCAATTTGTTCTCCTACACTGTAATCATCATAATCGTCTGATTACAAAGACTTATTCAGCACTCCCATAAGAACCCTCCCCATCTGGCTGCTTCAAGTGTACGTGTGCGTCTACTTCCGTTCATTGTCGCTCAGATTTCATTAGTGGCCTTAAACCCTCTTTATGTGTTACAGCAAGTTCTGTTTTGATCAAAAATTGTAGTAATAGCATTCGATCTCCTTCCTCTGCTAGACTTCACATGGCTAGAGCCTCATGAGAGCAGAGCGAGAGAGACAGATAAAAGAAGCGTTCATCACCGCCGCTGTTAACTAACAGACTATTAATTGTGTTTGCGTGTGAAGACGTTGCCTCCAGTCTGCAAAGTCACCGCCACCTCCAATTGGCACTCGCTCTGGCACGACATCCAATCAGCAGGCAGCCTGCCATAGACTGACAGGGATTTAACTCGCACACCCCTCCCACATCACTTAGTCATGCCGCGTGTTTCCGCATCAGCCAATTAGTAACCCATTACCAAAGCAACACAGAGTATACACGCTAACGAGCATTTGATGGTAATATTTAACTTCTATTTCATCAATGTCAGGATGTGAGCGACATTCTTTCTCTGTCTGTCTCCCTCCTGTCTGCTTCCCACAAAGTCTTTAACCTGTCTGGTCATTTCGCGAGCTCCTTCTATCCTTCTTCATTTCTTCATCTGTCCACTCTCATCCTTCCCTCTTTCATTTTTCAGCCATGCTTCTGTTCCTATCCGTCCCCGTCTTCATCTTCGTTTGACTCCTCTTCTACCCTGTACGGTCTATCGGTTCGCTTTCATCCCGTGTTCATCCGTTCCACCTCTCCTTTTCATCTGTCTCCTTTCAGCTGCGTCTCTTCTTTCTCTTTCTCTCTGTCTAACCGCATCTTGTTTTCCAGTGGCCCTCCCCTACCTGCGTGCTCCTCTGTTGAATGCCGAATGTTTTTTTCAGGCTCAAAGGTCATTGAAAGGTCATGGTCAGCGTTTAGATTCTGGGAAGTAAAAGCTGAAAGGGAGCCGTGCTCTCTGGAGAGAGAGAAAGAGAGAGAGAGACTGTGTTAGTGCTAGAGCTCTGAATAAGATGTATGCATGGCAATTCAAGCACGATCTTGTCTATCTATCTATCCATCCATCCCTATAATTATTAGTTAATTCAACAAGTGTTGGGTGTTTCAAGGATTTACTGTACACACGAGCGGCTCATGATCCTTTGTTTGTCTCAGAGTAGCTTGCTTCACAGTAAATGCTGCTCCATCTCCATCTCTGCATTTAAAAAAGCTTTGTCACTTTAAATAGTTTGCTCTTTGCACTACACCATTTATATTCTGTTTTGTTTGTTTGTTTATTTCTGATTTGCGCTATCTGCCATGTGCCTTATGTTTATCCATTTTTTTTTATATTATTATTTTTTTTTTTCTTTATTTAATGTTTTATTTTTTTCCTACATGTCCTTGTTTGTATTGTAATAGTTGCATTTTTGTGTATGTATGTGTGTATGTGTGTGTGTATATATATATATATATATATATACATGTATATATTGATTTGTACTTATCAACCATAGACATTTCAATTCTCTGTATAGGTAGGCAGAATGTTTCTACGAAATGGCCCATCTCCATCTCTGCTTTGCTTTGATATGCAAGCTTTGGGATTGTAACCCACCATAGACATTGTAGGCTGTTTCTACGGGCCGCTATATGCAAGCTGCCCACCATATTGTAATGGTAAAAGACGCTCCGGGAACACTCTAGAAAGTTGACTGTATGTCTGCAACCCTAGTTATACACATGAATATCTTTATCTGCAATAGACTTTAGCAGATGATTTTGCTAAACTAACACAAGACAAAGCCGTTAGCTAACACGGCATTTAAAAGGTACTATACTTGTATAGTAAATTGTATAAAATCCTGTAACAATACATATTAAAAACACAAACAACACATTCTTACCTGTGAAAACTTATCCAATTTCTTCAGGAATTTAAATGTTGGCGGTTTTTACAACCAGAGACTGTGCAGTGTTTTGGCATGTTGTATTTTTATTGTGAGTAACAACACACTGACCATTTCAAAATGGCAGACGCATTGACATGTCTGGAAAGTCGAATGTGGCATCTACCTAACCTTTATGCAAAGGTTGGTGTATTTTGAGTGCTTTTCTCAGAGGTTTTTTAACTATGGTAAAGTGATGTTGCCGACTGATTTGGGCACACAGAACTGACTAACTGATAAAGGAATTCCTTAGTTATTTTCATTATTGATTATCAATTTTTACATTATATGTTGCAGCACCAATAATAAAGATTGGTCATAAAAAAGCAACAATGGTCTCTAATGAGAGGAACACCAGATGACTGTTACAACATCATTAAATCAAATTTGTTAGCTATCATTTTGTTTTCTTTCTTTAGAAGAACTGAATGCATTAAAACTGGATGTACTCCACTGTCAAAGGAATTCGATATGGATTTATTTAGAGCTAAATTTCAGCTAATTCACAATGTAAGATTGATTGGGTTAACTGCAACAAAAAAGACATGAATCCTAATGAATTATTTGAATCTATTGACTGGTGTACTGTACAGTGAGACAAGTTAATTTCATGATTTAATTGGCTTCATTACCGGACGGTTGTATAACTCTTGAGTTTGTTTCGTTCTTTCACCCTTTTTATCCCCTCTCTTTTCCTCTATCTAAGCATCTCTTTATCTCTTCATCTCACCCTCCATCTATCGTTCTCTCTATCTCTCCCTCTTCTCTTTCATTTGTCCTCTGAGACCTTCTCTCTTTTCTTGGTGGTCGATGAATGTTTGGCTAAAACATGGGGGTGGTTTTGGAAAGTGTTTCTGTTTTTTGTTTTGTCCTTCATGCCACTTTAAATGTATTTCTTCTGAGCAGCCGTTTGTTCTCAAGCTGTTTCATGTATCGTGTTACAAAAAAATTGCACCACTGAAATGAAAGTTTAGAGTACATTTGAACTGCTGTTGTTTGTTTTCTGTTTCATCGCCTCTGTTCTGTTCTTTTTTTTTGTTCTTTGTGTGTGCAGTGTGCTTTGAGTGAGTTTTTTAGATTACTGTGTGTGTGTGTGTGATATTGTGAAAGTAAGCAGAGATGGACGAGAAGCTGTACCAATCTCTGGCGCGGCCCCACCCCGGCCTGGAGCTCAGTTACTCCAGCTCATCTGAAGAAGAGGATGGTACCAACCTTCATCACAAACACTACAGAGAGGCGCACACCCGCACCGATTATGAGCCTGACCGCAGATTCACCTACAACAGCCACAAAGTCCGCAGGAAACCCTTGGAGCACCCTCAGAACGGTAGGACCTTCTGTTTGTGTGTGTCAGGATTGTTTTACAGTAAATTGTAAAAATGTAGAACAAATTGTTTTTTGAAATGTAAAGAATGTCATATGTTTTTAAAAGAAGTCTTTTATGTTCACCAAGGCTGTAGGCCTATTTATTTGATCAAAATAAACATTGTAACATTGTGAAATGTTATTACAATTTTAAATAACTTTTCTTTTTTTTCTTTTTTCTTTATAATAACTGTATTCTAGGGCTGGGCAATATGGCAAAAAATGAAAATCTTGATTTTTCTTCAGAACATTCGACCGATTGTTGATTTTTTACAATTTTTAACTAGTCAACTTCAAAATGTATCTACAACATGATTCAAGTAACTTTTTCTTTATTAACCCTCTAGTCAAAGAACATTCTATTCCAAGTGCACCACACATGAAGTTGTCAACGTTATGTAAATATTCAAATACATTTTACAAATCAAATTGTTAAATATCTTTGCAGAAAAGATTCATGAACTACAACTACATCTTGTACAAACTTGTCTTATACATATTATATGCTCATAAATAATACAAGGAAAATGCTTTTAAAAAAATCTCAGAAGTCAATTTCAAGGGATAACACCAGTAGACTATTATTAACTATAAATGTTCTGTAAAAACAACAGCAGCTTTCAGCCTGTCACCATGATGCAAACTTGAAATATCAGACATACAGTAGTAGTTACTTTTTTACTGTTATCATTGGCATATTGTCAAAGTGTCTAATTCTTAACGTTTGGTAATATTTCTATTCAAAATCGCGATTCCTCAATTTCTAAAAAAATAAAATCGTGGCAAAAACATTCAATTCAAATTAATTGATCAAATCTGAAAAATCGCACAGCCCTACTGTATTCTAGTCTTAAGTGTCACATGATCATTCAGAAATCATTGTAATATGCTGACTTGGTGTTCAAGAAACGTTTTTTATTATTATAAATTAATTTTGAAAACATTGTGCTGCTTAATATTTTTTGTGGAAACATTTTTTTCAGAATTTTGTGATGCATTTTTTCAGAATTCTTTGATGAATAAAAAATGTAAAAACAGCATTTATATGAAATGAATCTTTTGTAACATTATAAATGGCTTTTGATCAAACCACTGCATCCTTTCTGAATAAACTTTTTTTTTAAAATAGTCTTACTGTAATCTCGAAAATTTAAGTTATTCAAGAAAGAGATTATGGCAATAACAAATAAAAATAAAGCAACTAGTAATGTTTTCTTTTACATTTTAAAAACACAAAAAAAGTAAGAATAGAATTGTTGTGGTATATAGTTTAATTTAATATGTACAGTAGCTTCATCCATATATTGTGATCAACTCATAACGCGTAATGGATGTCAAATGAAATTTCCACGAATATGTGTGCATGCTTGCTTGTGTTTGAGTGAGAGACAGCATTAAATGATGACCCATAATTAATGTCCCTCTACATTTAGTTGATGGGCACTGGAGCTGTTATCATAAGCATCTGATATTGCATGAAAGGCTGCATTATCTAAAAGAGATCATAGTTCCAGAGTTGTTTTGCTTGTTGTTGTTGATGGTTGCTTTAATGAAAGTGATTATATGGCATCATTCCTTAGTGAGGAACAGGATTCTTTGAAAACACTGACTGTAAATTGAAATGAGCCATCAACTGACACACACACACACACACACACACACACACACACACACACACACACCAAGCATCAAACACTATTGTCATTAAATAATAATGGGATGTGTGTTTTACTTTTGAATAATGATTTACAATTTAAATTTTAAAATAATTTTAATAATATAATTTATTTCACCCTTTATTCTTCTGCCTTTGATATTCTACATTCATGGAGGCATTTTTTCTTGTCTGAGTCCCAAGGGTGGAATATTTCCATTAATTAAAGGATTCCCCACAACTAAAGAACACACACAAGCAATGTTCCCTTTCATTTTTATTCTTGCTGAATAGAACTTAGTTCTGTTGAACCCTTCAGCCTCCTAAACATACATTTGGGGTATATATAAATTGTTTTTGATTAAAAATCACATTAATAATATTAAAAACTCCTGAAAGATTATCTATTATGTATTATATACATCATTAAATATGTATGATTAAATTATAGATAATTAATAAAAAATATATACTTAATAATAAATGATGTTATCCAAATGGCATAAATTATAAAAAAATTCTCAAAAAAAAAAGACAAAAGTAATAATGCATGGCCTTTGTGAGTTTCTTTTGAAAATGATCAACTCCACACAGCACTTCTCAAAGCTTCATGCTTATACTGAAAAAAAAAACTCAATGGACATGCAAAAGGTTGAAATGCCCTTTCATTTTGCTGTGATTCAAGAAATGTCTAGCTTTTTCGAACTTACTTTTAGACTACCCTCAGCGCTGAATTTTATTTTTCAGCTGTAAGGGTCCAACATCAGGATACATGATGTACAACCTCGAAGAGATACATGTGTACATACAGTATATACGTAAATTTATATACATACAGAAAGCGGTGGTTGAGCAGGTTACAGTGAGGCTTTTTGTTTCCTCAATGGAATTATTCAAATGCTACATGCAGAACAAAACATTCCATTCCAGTTACCACGGAAACAGCTTTACAAAGAGAGAGAGGGATGGAGTGAGATGGAAATGGAGACAGACAGAGAGAGAGAAAGGAAGGAGAAATGGAAAGAGATGTAAAGAAAGGTCTTTCAATCATTCCTCTTACCCTAGCTTTTTCCATCCATGTCTGCTCGTGGACGAGTGTGTGTGTGTGTGTGTGTGTGTGTGTGGGTCAGGCCGAGAAGCAGGGGGTCATGTTCTCAGTGAAGGACGGAGAAGTGCATCGTGGGCAATTAGTACTGAGATGATTAGAGCAGGGAGATCAGTGAGAGGGGTCGCCACGGAGACAGGAGTCAGAGAGGTAGAGGAGAGGATTCTTAAGGACACTTGAATAAAGAGCTCACTTCTCACACGCACACACAGGTCTGAAAAATCACACTTCCTGTACACACACTTAGTGCTACACGCTTCCAGAAAAACCCATCAAGAGCCCATCACCTTTACCTGAACAAATGAAGAGAAGAAATATGAAAAGAAGAGAATATTTAAGGACAAGAGAAGAAATGAGATGAGATGAAGGGATAAAAGGAGGTAGGAAGAAAAGAAATGACATAAAATAAGAAGAGGCAGCACAAGATGAAAAGAGATTGAGAGAAAATAGCGAAAGAGATTGTAGTATGCTACGTGTATGTACATACACTTGCTCAAAGTGTAGTTCCCTAACTAGTCCAAAAAGGCCAGTCAGGATGTGATGTGATGAGAAAAGAAGACAAGAGGAAATGGGAACAGATGAGAGGAAAAGGGACTGGATGAAAAAAATAAGATAATTATTTTTTTCTTTTTAAAAAAATTATGTGCACTACCATTCAAAATTCTGGGGTCCGTTTTTTTTTTAAAGAAATTAATATTTCTAAATTTATAAATAAATAATAAATTGATCTTATGGGACCTTTATAATGTTACAAAAATATTTTTCAAATAAATGTATGCATTTGAACATTCTATTAATTAAAGAATACTCATTGAATAGTCATTGATTTCACAAAAATATTAAGCAGCACAACAGCTTTCAACATTTATAATATGTTTTGCCTCATTCTGTAATAAGAAGCAACATCAGGTCACAAAATGAAATTATTTCAAACACTCGGCTGATGTTGTGAGGTAAAATCTTCTTAAAGGGGTCATATGATGCTTTTTTAAAGATAATTATTTGGTGTAACAGAATATGTAGACATGCTTTAATGTTCATAAAACACATTATTTTTCAAATACTGTACATTATTGTAGTTCCTCTATGCCCCGCCTCTCTCAAACGCTTCGTTTTCTACAAAGTCCCTCCTTCCGACAAGCACAGTCTGCTCTGAGTGGCCAACTGGCACAGTGCATTGTGATTGGCCGAACACCAAAAGCCGCGTCGGAAATGTAACGCCCCTTTCCATAATCGTGAGCTTCAGCTTTCAAAATGAAAGTAAAGACAGTTACTAATGTCCTTAGTTTTAGCATCAGTTCAAGCCTGAGAGGGGAACAGAGTCGTGTGACAGACACAGTGATGAAGCTCGTATGTGTTTGCAAACAAGCTGCGATTAAGACGATTTCTGACAGGCTGTATATTCTGCTGTGATGTGACCCTGTCTCTCTCTCTCTCTCTCACACACACACACACACACACACACACACACACACAAGCCATGATTAAGACAGCTGACTCCACTGTGACTCTGTCTCTTTCTCTCTCTCACACACACACACACGCACGTGCACACACACACGACGCGCAAAACTCCGCATTTGAACAGTCAATAGCAAATACTTAAACTAGTAACAAAACATACAGTCGCTGATTCAGAAGCGCCAGATTGTCATAGCAAAGTCAGAATTACCTCCTCTCCTAGGTTCACGAAGCGGTCGTCCATAAAATGCGTTGTGATAACATCTGGGTTGTGCTGTTCTGTTGTAAGTAATCTTAATGATTCCTAAATACATCTACTTTCGGAAGGCCAAATAAAGTGCTTTTTCTTTCGCCTAGACACACACAGCTTCTCCCTTACACTGCTGCATCAACACTACTGCGGTTACTGAAACCACACCTTACGCAAATATTTCCACATCGTGACGTAGTCATGTGGGGGCGTGTTTGAATGAGTCGTTTTAGGGGGGCGTGGCAGAGTCTTAACTTTGATAAAGAATATCTCTTTGGTTTTGAGACTTTAGTCTTTGCAACTTCAGGGATCTTATCTATGCACAATCAGCTTGTAACACTCAAAAGAGAAAGCAAAACTTGAAATCGCATCATATGACCCCTTTAAATATTCTCTTCGTTAGATAACATTTCTCTTTAAGTTTCATATAAAAATAATAATTTCTGAAGGATCATGTGACACTGAAGACTTGAGTAACAATGCTGAAAAAACAGCATTACTATCACATTTTAAAATATATTTAAATAGAAAACAGTTATTTTAAAGTGTAATTTTTGAATAAAAAAAAGCATAAAATACTTTTTTTCAAAAACGACTAGTAAAAAATACCATAAATTAGATCTATATATAAACTATAAATGAAAAAAAAACCTTACTGACCCAAAATTTTGAAACTGTATTGTATATCTGTCGCTAAATGTTATCAATGCTTTTGACAATATAAAACTTTTTTTTAACCATGCCAATAAAGCTACTTCAGAGAATCTTTAGAGAATGTGGTTTGTGTGCGCATGCTAGAGTGAGTTGATGTACTGTAAGCCTAAAAATGAGAGAGAAAAGTAGTGCTAGTACGCACACACATTGAGTTTCTGTGTATGAGTGTGCATGTGTGTAAACCCATATGTTTCCTACACTCTCTGAGATTCTTGGGGGAATTTAAATGGTTTTCACATTCTGTGCAGTTAAAAGCAGAATTCTTTTTTGTTAAATATTTATTTGAGGTTTTATAAGCTATTCTCCATCACCGAAGAGAGAACAAATTTGTTTCTCAGCCAGGCTCCAGAAATCTCCAGCACTGAACTCTAATCCACTAGCCTATGTGTGTGTGTGTGTACTAAAACTTTGATTTGTGCAGTACATTTCATTAATTTATTCCTTTCTCTTTCTGATTTTCACAGATTTCTCGGACCCCTCCCAGACCGGGTTCCCTGATTTCCAGACCGAGCTTCACGCGGCCAATCAGGAGCTCGCTTACCCTGGAGGCGTGTCTGCAGGTGTCCCTTCCGATCCCGAATCCGAGGGCGGCGCCTCCCCTGACCATGCCCTGCGGTTGTGGATGCAGGAAGTGAAGTCAGAACACAGTTCCTGCCTGTCAAGCCGAGCAAACTCTGTCCTGTCCCTCACCGATACAGAACAAGAGCGCAAGTCTGAGCCAGAGAACGGTACAAGATTATTTCATATGATTACATATTATATTATTACACGTTTTTTGTAGGTCAGCCAGATTATGATGGTGATGATGATGTTCAATAATATTTCATTCTTGTGCGTGCGTGTGTGCGGGTTACTCTAGTGTGCCCTCATCAGTGTATGACTTTACAATTTTAATGAGAGTTGCCGCAGAGGGAGATACACACACAGTTAAACAGACTTCCTAGTCTTGCTGCTCACACACACACACCACTTTCTCTATGCTACTCAGTGATGCAATATTTATGCGGTTCACTAATAACTACTTCGGTCTGTAAACTACACTCCATTATCTCACACTCATACACACACACACACACACACACATATTAAGGTTATGTTATTGTTAAACACACTTACATAAGGTTGTATTTGATTGACCTCTGCGGGAACAGACCATTGTCTTGGTGATGATTTGGTACATCTGGTCATGTAGCGCTTTCATCTCTCCACACAAAAGGTTTCCTACTTATCCAGATCTAGAGTTTTCTCCACAGTCCTTCCATGCACATCAGGGTGGGTGCTTGCAGTGTTTTTGTCTTCAACTGTAGTACTTGACTCGGATCCGCTATCTGCCTTTTTGCTTTGCATCTCTCTTCCACGCACATAATGTATGCGCTGTCTTATCAAAGTCGCTTTGATAAGAAAGCGCATGCCGAGAATATAAATTCAAATGTGAGCGCCAACAGTACGATAACGCTAAAACAGTGTTATATCAATTAGTTAAGTGCTAAATAATTGTCTTATCATGGAAAACATGGAGTTACTTTTTTGAAATGAAAGAGTTTGATGCAGCCTACTGTGCAGATATACTCTCATTGTTCTGCGTAGCCTTACCAACATTAGGACAAAGTGTCTGAAGTTTGTTTTTAACATGGTCTCCAGTCATTTTAGTAAGATCTTAAAGGAATAGTTCACTTAAAAATAAAAATGGTCATTATTTAATCATTCTCTCATCAACACATCCGTCATCTTGGAATGTGTAAGTGGTCAATTCAGGTTTTGAACGACAACAGGGTGAATAACAGAATTGTTTTATTTTAGGGTGAACAAGGGGTGGGCGACAAGACCAATCTTATATAACGATATGAGTAATTTTATTCCAAAGTATCGATATATATATCACAATATAGTTATTTAATAAATTTAATTTAAATTATTTAATTTGCTTTAAATAAAGTCTTTATGATATTTAAATTTTTAATACCTTAGAAAAAAACTCAACTCAAGCTTACTGAAGACAAGTAAACAGTCAGTGATTAAATAAAAATAAGAAACTAATAACAAGCAATAGGATAAAAAACTACAGTAGAACAAATAAATAAGAAATGCTACATACATTGTATAAAGGAATCAAATCTATAAAAACACTGCATATTCTTCACTGTGTAAATTGAGTATATATTTTTCTTATTAATGTTACAAAAGTGATTTAGTCAAGAGCAGTGAGAGATTTTCTCTCTTTTGTTGTTTGATTAACATGAATGACAGACAGCAGGAAAATTAGACTGCTGTCACTTTAAGAGCTGCCCGCATCCAATATACTGTTACACATGTGTTTTCTTTCTCAGCTGTTTGCTTTCATTTAAGATCTATATTACCGTGTTTACGAGGATGCTTGCAAAGATGGGCATTTTGACACATACAAGTGTCAAGTGGAAAAAAATTACTCCGTTCAATACTCCCATGCTCTTTGAGCACTGTATTCACGTGTGCAAGCCTCTCTGACAGTGCTCAGAAAGTCTTTCAGACAGCGCATACAGAGCAAAATGAGTTCTCTTTCGCTGCTGATTGCGTTTCAAAGGTTTAAAATCACTTGGAAACAAGGTTGTTACAAAAACTAATACTAGTCACACAAAAGTACAGACAGTTATCAAGCGTATTAAAGACAAGTAGTAATCACGACAGAGCCCATTCGAAATTTATACTAGCTGTAGGGAACTTTTACCAGTTTATTGCATCTTTCACCCACGCCTGTCTGCATGGATTGTTTCCAGACGTTGACACAACGTAATGCAGGCTTTACAAAAAGACTGTAATTGAAGTATAGAGCAGTGCCAGCTATATTAGACCAGACTGCCAAACTGCAACCCTGAAGTTACTTATTTCACATGCAGGTTAACCATTTATAACTGATTAGCAAATGCTAAACTAAATGCATTGATAAAGAAAACCTTGACTAATGTTATAAAAGCACAAAACTGTTACATGATATGACCCTTTAAGAAAGCACTGGCATATTGAATTATAAGAACCTTCACAATTTTTTTTTTTTTTTTAAATCTAGACTTACATCGTCCTCAAAGAATCTTTTCAAGTGAATCGTGTTTGGCTTCCTTCTGAGTGGGCAGCGAACATGCTCTCTCGCTCTCACACAGAAAGATAGATATGGTATGGATACCATATTTGTGTCCAGAGAGATCTAATTAATTTCTTCTGATCCAATAGATGCAAATGAAAATTAATTGCAAAGGCTGGACAAGCGCATTAAGGTCAGACTGCATTGTGTGTGTGCCTCTGTGTGTGCTTAACAGGTAGGAAAAGGAAGCTTATTTCATTTAAATATCTCGAAATCCTGGGTCAGTTCAGAGGGCTTTTAATATCAAGCTTCTCCATTGACGCTGTCAGTGAAATGTGCTGCAACTGTTCAGACTGAGACTGAGCTCATGAAGCCAATTACACTGTTTCTCGTGAGGTGTAGACAACCATGTGGAAGCAGAGGAAAAAAGGTTCCTCTTCTCAAAAGAAAATAATAACCGGGAAAGCATGCATGCATATATTCAGATATTCTGCTGCATTGCCTGATTTTGCACTACTAGAACTGTCACATTTTCCCCAAAATGTTTCCCGAGAGGAACACCCCAGTATGACATGCTAATTTACTAATTTAGCTTCAACACAGCACTCGATGGCTTTTCAATGGTCTACCTGCATTTCACACCATCTGCTCGCATGTTAGCTCGCTGTATACTGTAGATTCGAGACGGCTTTTATAAGAGCGCACAGCACCTGTGTTCCCGGGTCTCTTGAGATCGCCAGCCATCGCAGGTGCTAAAAGAGTATTTTCCTGTCGGGAGCCACGAGGTCTCTCGTCTCAGCGCAGACTTCCGCCTTCACAGTTCAGTCAGTGTCACGGCTCCAATGCCGATAAATGCCGCAGTTTGTTCGTCTTCAAATGACAGCAGACTGCAGATTACACAGCCGCAGTAAATTCATTATCATGCTAAAGGTTTTTAATTTACAGAGCCTTGAAATGGTAAAATGAGATTATAATGAAAGTCAAAGGTGACAGAATTGAGACAGACACGCGGCGGTAAAAGCAGGATGTACGATTATCAGACAATAATACAATTAATCCAATGAATGTCTGGAGGAATTGAAAAACTATACATCTGCAGTACAAATTGAGCATGAGGGAGCAGCCATTCACCACACTTTTTTGTGTGCATGTGTGTTTCTTGTGAGAGATAGATTAGCTCATGTAACAGTCAATCCTCAAGACAGCAGTGTGTAAATGCATTGGGCTTTCAAGTCTCAAAGCAGGCACTCTAGTGTCTTACCAACACCGTCATTCCACAACATTTGTGTGTGTGTGTGTGTGAGTGTGAGTCTCTGTCTCTGTATATGTGAAGCCACTGAACCACTAAAGCACTCACAGATAGCCTGTGTGTGTGTGTGTTCTGTGCAACTTTAACAGTAATTATTTTTCACTATACTACACTAACAGAGCAGTTTTCTGCCATAGTGGCTTTGCTTACAGCAACACATACACACACATAGACACACACATCTCAGCAAAGTGAATGTATATCTATACGCTGCCCACGTAGTCATGCCCCCCACACCACAATCACACCTCCCCTCTGTACTGAATTATGGCTCCCACTAACGCTTATGAATACAGAAAACACGGAGATAGAAAAAAATCACTTTTTTTCTTCTCTCTCTCTCTCTCTCTCTCTCGCTCGCGTTTTCATCTTCTCATTTAATAGCAGTGGAACAGGCCTTCATTTCATATTCAGACAGAAATATGCTTTTATTTGTTCCGTTCTTTAATAATTTTTTTTTTATATATATTCGATTATTTATTTATTTGTGTTGCTTTATCCTCTGACAGGAAATTGTCAGAGGTACAAATTAGAATAAAATGACCTCTCTCCGTTCCTCCCTCGCTCTCATCCTCGCGCTCTCTCTCTCTCTGCCTCGCAGTAAGATTACTCTATTAATTCTTTATGCTTGTAGGTGGCACAGATTCCGGATCTGAAATGATGGATTTTCACCTATGAATTAATTTCATCTCTGTCATTTAAAGTTCAGCCATCAGAGCTGTCGTACCATCGGAGAGAGAGAGAGAGATGGGTGTATGAGGAGCAGGAGTTTACGGTTGTGAAGATGTGATGTTTCCTGCTCCTCTGAGAGATGGCTGATAAAACTCGGACTACGTGCACGTATTTAAGAGGTAACAGTTGCTGTGTTATTATGAACGCATTATTAGATGCTTTCAAAACATCTGTAGTTCTTTATGTAGCGGCAGAAATGTGTGTCAAACATGAAAACAGAGAGAATTTATTCTCTATAACTGAAAAGATAGTCTGAGTGGCCCCATCTGACGCGGCTGACATTATTAATCTATATGCCCTTCAGAGGAGCAGGAAATGGATCATTTTTTTTCTTTCTGAAAATTCTGGGTCACTTGCCCCAGAACCACTCATAAAAGCAACAGATGAGATGATGTGGGTTACAAGGTGACCACGACGGAATGAGATCTGTTAGAGCTCTTTGTGCTCGCTGGCTGAAGTCGAAGGCACATTAATAAAATACTAGTAAAATGCGTTAACAGCCATATTGTTCATAGTTCAGTCTTGTAGGTGCTTAATAACAGATTTAAATCTTCCTTAGTGTTTTTATTTATTTATTTATTTTTTACTCCAAGCGATGACAAGGCCTGCAGCAGACAATCTAACGCTCCAGTCTGGAGAATAATCTCTTGGGCACACAGAGATTTATGAGAGGGCTAAAGTCTGAGAACCATTAAAAGGATTTTCGAATAGAACGGATGGTGGCATACTTACAGTTAAGCATCTGGGCTTGTAACACAATTACCAGTGAGTTTAATAAAAAAAGAGGGAGAACAGAATGATTTAAAAATGAAAATTGTTTCAAATCAAATTTTCAAGTAGCATCATTGTTCCTTACATAAGATACACGGTACAAGAGCAGATTACCCGGCTCTTTCCTTTTTTGACGTTAGGGAGGTTTCTGTTTTTTATCACTTAGTTTTATAGACTACTCTCAATTTAATAAAGCAAAACCACAGAATAGATGGTTTAGTGCACGATAATGAAGGCACTAAGTAGTTTTCTTGTTTACTTGCACTTTAGGTGAGCTTATTTATACTACATGAAGGAGGAGGAGGACAACGAAGCGACGGCTCTTAGTGGCAACACCAAACGTGCCTAATCGGATGCCGTTCGAGCTGTCCAAACATGTTATACTCGTGCATTTACTTGCTCCAGGGTGCCGGGCCACAGTTAATGCAGTTTCCCTCACATATACATCAAGACTTTATTACCTTCTTCAGAAAAAAAGTGGAATTGTGAAAGTTTGATAGGTGTTTTTCCAGCCTGGAGGGCTGTCTGAGCTCCACCGAAGCTTTCGTGATTAAAAACAGAAGATTGAGTTGAACCTTCAGCGAGCGTGTTTGTAGCACTGCACCTCTTCAGCCCAATAATTGAACACATGTGGTTTGTAGCAGCCCGTCCTCTCTGTTTTAATGATATCTTTCCTAATGACGCCGCCTTTAATCATCCGGCACCCGTAATGATCTTTTTGAGCACGCTCGCCGCTCAAACTCGTACGCCGAGCGTATTTGCTGAGGAGAAGAACTTTATTATTATAGAGGAGATATGCAGCTGTGAACTATTTTAGAAGTAGGGTTTTTGGTACCTGTGTAATTTGGCTGATGTTTACACGGCTGACGCTTCTACTTGAAGTCTCATTTAGTGTCAGTTTTAATGAGTTTTTTTGCGGTTTTATCTGGAGAACAGTCTCTGAAACAATCCCTTTTGAACTGTTCTCTTCCATATGTGTAGGTGTCTGTGTGCTGAAGGGTGGCGCGATGAGACATTTTAAAATTACTCCTGTCATTTCAGAAGGAGGAAATGTAATAAATCGAGAGGAGAAAAGGGATGAGATTTTCCATCTCTCTTTTTCTCTCTCTCCCTCTGTCACACATATGTGTGTGTGTGTGTTTTAAGACACCGGTTTTAAAAATGCTCTCTTTATTCGCTCACACAATCTGTTTATCTGTGTTTCTCTCCGCATCGTCCCTCTGCTCTGCATTCTGTCCATTTCCATTCAGACGCCGCTTAGTTATCTCTCCCTCTCTTTCTCTTATTCTATCCTTTCCCTCTCAGCATCTGCCACTGGTACAGTTTGTACTTTTTACATTAGCATTTTTTACTCTCCCCGAGGCTCCTTTTTTTCTGTGTCTTTCTGCCTTCCTCTCTCTCTGCGTTCCTTTCAGTGTTACGATGTGTTTTATTGGCGTGACAAAAAATGGCATATTTGTTTTGCCAAAGCACTAGTTAGAATAAAGAACAATGGAAAAAGCATTATTAGGGGGAATGCTAAGAGTAATAAATAAAGGTGATGCATATGTGTGGATAGGAATAAATATACTGTTCAAAATAATATTAATATAACAAAAATAACAACAATCGTAAATGCGAGTTATACATATGAGTGAATGTGAATCAAGATAAAGTAAGAGGCAGATTTTATTCACCATAGACCCTGGCAGGCAGAAGGCAGAGCACTGGTAGGTGGGAGTCTTTCATTGTTAGGCAAGTTGTCAGCTCTTGAGACCCCTCTTCTCTCTACCTGCCTCTTTTTCTTTTAACGCATGTGACGCATACACTATGTGTCTGCTCTGTATGCATGCCTTTGTCCATTTGTGCAGGGATATTTGTGTGTAATATTATACTGTATACATATGGCTTCATGACAAAATGTATCGAAATATTGTTATATTACAAATTATTGGTTTCAATTAATCGAATGTACATTAAAAGACGTATTCTGTGTGGGGTGACTATTCATGCTATGCAACATTTACAAGACCAGATGAGAACTGTGTTGTGGAATGGTTTTTATATACATCGGTAAATCAAGATTGCGCCTAAATGGTCGACTTCACATTAGACTACTTTGCAGCATGAAAATAAAAAATTGTGATTCAAATTTCGATAAATTATACACAGGGAGCGAGCAATATAAAATTCTACTGCTCTTCCATTATAATCACTGAAGCTGTCAGTCACTGCAGATTTACACAGATCCACATTACACAGGCTGTTTGAGTCCTGCTGGTCAGTGTGAGCTCACTGACCATCCATGCACTGAGTTTTGGACTCCTGCTAATGTTCCTATTATAACCGGAGCTGCAGTGCTCCACATTAAACCTGTAATTTACTCTGTCTATACCTTGCTGATTATAATGAGAACATTTTGATGTGTTGCTGGCTGGCAGTGCACTGTATATATCTGTGCATCTAGAAGTTAGTGAAATTACGTTTAAAATAATATGAATTTAAAAATTCAAATACTTAATTATTCCAAATTTTATATTTTCATGATTTGGTTCTAAAGCATCTTTTTTTGATGAAAGGTGATTAATGGAATTTTAAATGGAATGGAAGGTGTTTATTTAACACTCATTTTCGTGTGCCTTCAAGTAACTGACACTTTCAACATGCATCTGTGGACTGGATTGTTTAATGTCACTCATTAGGACCAGGTGTTGTAATTGATAGTCCTAGTACCGTTTCACACCAAGCCAAAGAACGTCTGTCGCATTAAGTAAGGCTGACATTGAGCGCCTTTCAGCCTAGTTTTTCTCAGTGTGTTCTGCACTGTAGGCACTAGTCATACCCCGTTGACGGCTTTTTGGCCGATTGAGCATTTTGAATCGTGTTGGTCAGTCGGTGAGAGAAACCACTGTTCATTTTAGCGAAGCAGTGCACCAGAAAAAAGCACCTGCTGGTATAGAAAGCTCCTCCCACTTAAAACGCAGAACGTACGTGATATTTGGTCATTGGCTATAGTCTTTGCAGTGTGTTCAAGCACATCTTTTTGGCCCAGACGTAGGCAACGCGAGGCAACAACAGAGTTGTCTTTGATGTCGTTTTGGTGTGTCATGGGGCTTTAGAGTAATTTAAACACCTCTGATTCACCGCTGCATTCAAGAGTACAAGACATGTCTATAATTGGTTACAATGTTCCGCTGCAAAAAATCACTGAAATGAAACGTTTTGACATAACAGGAGTAGACTTAAATGAAATGCTGCAATTGACATGTTCATGAAAGTCTTAAGTATGGCAGCCTTAATTGCAGTCTCTTTTTGGATTAATTATGCTGTGCTTTGATTTAAAGGAAGAAAAGTTTCGCCGTCATGCTGCTGTTTGCAGGTGGTAGACAGCATTCCAAAAAGCAGCTCCCTATGTTATACTTACCTCCCCATTGCTGGCTGTGCCATTCCACTTCTGCTGCCAGTGAGTCTCCTCACCTGCTGAAGCAAACATGTGCGAGTTGGGTGTTATATATAGCTCCATACAGTACAGGCCTAGTTAATCAAGTCTGTACAATAATAAAAATAAATCCAATCTAAGGCACCCTGCTGCTTAGTGTATTGGAAAGTATAATTGCGTTATAATCTGGGATTTAAACTATAATGTCATTGAGAGAATCTTACCCTTAGACGACCTAAACATTTCACACTATTGAGTTTCAATTTACGGAAAAAATCTAAGACACACAAAAACAACAAATAACAAAGTGCAGTGAAAATCATTAAACATGATTTAGATAATACAGCAAGCAATAGTCTGCATTATATTCATGTGTGATGTACAGTATAGAGGGGGGTTATAAACTCAGATTTGTGAAAGGCCAGCCTGAGAGCTGTTTTTAGTCCCAGTTCATCTCTGCGTTTGTGTATGTATTTGTTTTCCACAGCATTATTCATCTCTCTTGTGTACGGGTCTGTGTTAAAATTCCCTTCACAAAACTCTTGAAAGACTCTAGAAAGTTCATCCTCTTTCCTTCTCTCTCTTCATCTCTCTTCAAACACACTTTCATTTCCTTCATTTCCACTGCTTTCCTTTAAGTACATGACAGAATTGTTTTCGTTTTTCTCTGTTTTTTAAACCCTGTCACATTTCACTCTTAAAATTATATTTCACACAAAAATAAAGACTGTCATAATTTATTTTCACTCATGTTGTTCTGAACTCATGAATTTCTTTAGTACAGTGGTTCTCAACCTTTTTGACTCAAAGGCCCCCCTGTTTTACACAAAATAATGTATTATGAATATACTAAATGCTAAGTATACTACAAATACATTTATATATTCATGTACTTAATAGAAATACCTGGCAATTGTACTTTCACTGAACTGCTATACTTAAAGTCTGCTAAATTGGAACAACTCATTTTGTACTTATTGCACTTTAATTGTGCGGAAGTAGTGCCGAAGTCCAACTAAAGATATACTGAAGTATATTTGATTCTGCTAAAGTGGAACTATTGCTAGTATACTTCGGGTATCTTTCATTTAAAGACCAAATATTATTCGGATATTAGGATCATACAATCCTCATCAATAGTGACATTAAAACACATTTTAGACTTAATATTAAGAAATGTGCATTATGCACTAGTAGTATTCCAAATAAAGTTTAATTATAATTTTTATATCAGTAACTCTCGAGTTATATGTCAGTAAATATGTTAATAGATTTGAACTATTCTTAGTATGAAATAAATTGATTTTAAATATATTACTTTTAGGGTAGTTTTGTTTTCAACTCTTATTTTAGTCTATGCACACTTCTAGTTTCTATAATTTATGAAAGTAAACAAAATAATTATAATCAATTAAAATAAATAAATATGAGTATTCTAGAAGTTAATAACAAAAAAAAAAACAGGTTTTACGCAAGGTTGTATTTTAGAGCTCTATTTTAGGCAATGCTGAAAATAAATATAGTAAATAAATAAAGTGATCATGCCCTGGTTGAGAAGCTGGAAGCAGTGTGAATGTCCAGTGAAAGTGGATGGGGACTAGAGGCTGCCACCAACGACAAAAAAGCACAGCGAAAGCATCATAAAAGTATTCTATACTACAATTTATTATATTTGCACTGTATTTCAAGTTTTATGAAGCTATATGATAGTTTTGTGGGATGAACAGACTGAAATTTAATGTTAACATTTTATTCACTTGTTTGACGGCCATGGTCATCATTCACTTTCACAGTATGTAAAATAGAAGCTTGGACAGCTTGGTCTGCTCTAAATATTTCATTTTGTGTTATACAGATGAGTGAAAGTCATAGAGGTTCCAAAAGACATGAGGGTGAGTAAATGATGAAAAGGCATCTTCATTTTTGGGTGCACTATCCCTTTAAAGAAACGTCACTGGTGTTGTTTTAACATTCTGAAGTCGTCACTTTAGCTATTCCAGATCCATCCGTCTTTTCTCATTTCTCTCCCTCCTTATCAGAACATCTTTCCTCCCTCCTTTAGCCTTCACTTTTTGCTCCGTCTGTCACCTTACTTGGAAGGACATTTGATGGAGAAAATCTTCCCTTTCACAGAGAGAGAGACAGAACACGTGTTCCCATTGTTTTGATCACAGAAAACACGCTCGGCGTCTGCTCCGTACAGCTGACACTTGAAGGAGGGAGAGAGAGAGCGAGATGCACCATGGCCCAGATTTTACTCTGGCTTCTTTCCATAGCAGATGCTTGGCAAGGTGGTTCATTCTGGAAAACACACACAAGCACACCCACTCGTGTGTGTGTGTGTGTGTGTGTGTGCTAGCCCAACTCCAGCAACACTTCTCTAAAGGCTTTTTTATGTCACAAAGTGTGCGTTAATATCATTGCGCCGTGGTCTGGAGGATAATCAGCATGAAACATTAGCACATGTGGCCAGAGGGTGTTATGCGGCATGTAACGGAGCATCTCCTAATGGAGCTATTATTCTAAATATCAGTATCATCACTGCTGCTTCTTCCCTCTTTTTGCCTTTCTCACCATTTTTAATGATTCAACAGGAGATATCAGAGATGTATTCTAGCGTTCCCTGCACTGGAAAAAGAACCAGTGAGCATGATCACACTTGATTTAAATTTGCTTCTAGGTTTTGCGAGAGTTCAACTTCTGACCCAAAGTGCCTCATAAATAAACATGACTCGACATGACTTCAGGTCATTATTGGCAGTGAGTGTGTGCACATGTATGAGGAGGCTTAGTTACATCGGACATTGCTATGCTAGAAATATGCCAATACTTTCAGGATGGGACAAGTTAAGTGTGTAACATGCTGCCAATGTGGTAGACAATCCCTATTTATGCTAACACGTACACAACTGGCTCATCAAGAGTAAACTTGAGATCTCTCATTAAAATGAATGACATGAACCAGTTTTTTAAATGATGTTTAAACCATTTTTTTATTTAAAATCATTTGATTTCCATGTAACCCATGCACAGTAACAGTTCTCCAGTTTTTCACTATTTTTTATTTATCTATCTATCCTCTCTCTACTTATCTATTTCTCTGTCTGTCTTTGACTCTCTCTCTCTGTCTGTCTGCTGTTTTTAACTAATATCCTACATTTTATTGAAGTTTGAAGGAAACATTTCTAATTCCTTTTTAAAAATGTTTTTCTGTGTATCCCTCATAGTCCAAAACATAAATACTGGGGCTGTCAGTCGATTACAGTGTTTAATTGATCTCATAATTTTTGTAGCTAACATATTCAAGAACACAAAAATAATTAAGCCTGTACTACAAAGGGCATGGTTCACTCGTGAATTAATATTTCACATGTTGAGCTTTGATGATGATTAAATTCCACCATACAAAGTGAGACATTTGCTTTACTTTTGAAAAATGTCCCGTCTGGGTTTGATTTATAAATAAATCACCAATAAAATGGTTTTCCATCATTTACAGATAAACGGGTGCTCCACTAGGGACTTTTGTCTTTGTGTGCGTGCTCCCATCAGCTCCAATCAGCCCTGCAGTTTCTTTAGAAATCACACAGAACAGAACGAAACAGTTATAACGTCAAATTGAATAAAAGTGTTAATGGCATTAAAAATAATTTAAACATATTTAATTAATCACACACATTAACATGTTAACATTGACAGTCTTATTAAATATAGAATCATTCTCCAAAAAGAAACCGCCAACGGTGCTGCATTTTCACAGTCGCCAAGAATTATCTTGACTGTTCTTTCTTTCCAAAATCATACGGCTCTCACTACAGCTTGGTTCCCAATAAGAAACTGCTGGGTTGGATATTGTGATGGGCATGTTGTGTGGGCTATCCAGCGATTCATTTTTCAAAAATAGATTTTTTTTCCCCATAATTGATGCCAAATTCATGTTCTGATAACAGACAGCTGAGGGCACGTCCTCCTGTGGAACTTGCCTGCAGCACAAACGTGAACTGTTACTAGGGGGGAGAGGTGGCACCCCCCCACAGGGACAGATGCCACGCATAAAACCTCTGAGGCACTTGGCAGGGCTCAACATGCCACTCAACTGAAAAAAAAGGAATATGAATATGTAGCAACTGATGAGTAGAAAGAAGAAGAAATAAGAAAAACCATGCAGTTACATGAAAGGGGACTCAGAAAGCCCAGCATACTGCTCTCCTACACATGCCAGACTTGAACACACCCACTCCCAGCATGCAACAAAAAGACAGCACTAGGGAGAGAGAGTCATTATATATTCATGTGTAAATCCCTTCCCAAGGCTTGTTAATCCTATTGTGTTAATTGATTGATGGTTTGATTAATTAATGTCAGGGGTAAGTATTTGGCTGACATGTTCCGTTCGAGAGAGAAACGACCGTGTCAGGTATTTTTTGTATGTATGTATTTTTGTTTGTTCATTTGTTTATTTATTTATTTAGTTTGTAATGTCAACAATATTTTTAATGAACATGTTAGATTAATGACTATAATATCTGTGTTTGGGTGTACATATAACTGTGTGTATCCATCTATCTAAAGAGAGAGAAAATATAAGATATGGACATACATTGTATGTTAATATTTTGTCTTATTGATAATGGGCATATTTCAGAATTATCTGTGTCAGCCTGCAAAAACTGTTTCCTGAAAATTAACGAAGTGAGAAAGTATTCATATTTAATTTCTTAATTAGTTTTTTTTTCTGACAGTTGCACTTCACATCATAAATTTTATTAACTTTATTACATTTATTGTTGTAATAATAATATTAGCAGAATCACAATTTAATTAGTAAATAAAATTGCATTACAGACAGTGACTTTAATTTGTGTAGATTATGAGTGTGTGCCAAAATAAATCATTATTTATTATCCGTTATTTAGGGTTCTTTTTAAATATACATTGGCTCAGTGAATGAGTGAGTGTGTGTGTGTAAAGACTGAAATATGGCAGGTAGGGGGGGGCTGCACTTCACATCATAAATTAAGTGATTGAAAGGCCAAGTGCATTATTTAGCTCAAACTACACAGCTATTAATAAGGTTTAACGCTCTCAGACATGACTGTGTGTGTGTTTCTTTACCTCTGCCTCTCTCTCTCTCTCTCCTGTTGGTTAATCAGTAAGGACTAAATGTCATAAATTCACTACTTTTTGCAGCGTGTGTGTGTGTGTTTTGGCAGTGTTGTTGGAGAGGTACTTTTAAGGTAATGTGAAAGGGAACGGTGTAGCTTGGGTTTTAAAGAGCCGATTTGAAGGATGGTGGTTGGATTAGCTAAAAATACTCCCTTCATACTTTCCTTTTAAACAACACGCTATTAGAATCTCTGCCGGCGCTCAACAAGCTCAAGTGACTCATCCTCATAGCTTATGAACTTATTTGCATCGTAATGTTTTAAATATGCGAGACGCACTCAGACATAAACACACAAATTATTCGCTTTATTTCTTGCTTTTATAACTCACCCACAAGAAAGAAATCTTTGCAGACGCAGGTTTCCATCAAAATCATTTTAGTCAGTCACCGAAGATGCAGATGCTCTTTCCTGAGTAATTACAAAGTGATTTAGTGTTATTTCCTTTTTTTTTAAAGTGCATTTTTTGCCATTTACATGATGAGTTCCTTTTAAACCATTAAAGGTCATTATTGTCACAGGAAAATCACACAAAATAACCAGACCAGAGCTTTCACTCACACTGTATCATCTGTCAATTTTAGCAAAAAGGTTAAAAAAATTTGAGTAAAAAGGTTATTTGACAAATTATGATTGTCTTGTTCTCTCCCGAGGTTCAGAAAAACTCCTCCGTGCGCATTTGCGTGCAAGCGTGTCAGCGCCCGTCCCATCTCTGTTAGAGCGGGGTCTTTATAATGCATGTCATTTTCCTGTCACCTCATTAAATGTCCTGTCATCAAAGTGTGTCACTTTACCTGCCGTTACCCCACACACACACAAGCGCAGATTTCTCCCAGTACTCCTCCGGGTCACCCTGTTGGATGTCATTGTGATAAGGTGTTTTGACACTGCAGTAGACCTGATGCATATGTATGTCGCACAACTGACAGCTCTGAGTCAGTAACCACCGTTGGCTTCGTTTCCCGGTGCTAGCACTCACTACTTATAGGGAATCACTCGCATTGAGACTTCTTTGAGGTCACGTTTGCGAGTCGCCAACGAGGAGCTGTTTTATAAGCACCGCGAAATAAACAACATCTAGGATGAGCTATGGTAACCCAGAAAAATATGGTACCTCGGTAACGAGATGTAGGTCAGCGGGGTAACTGTGCATATGTTATGAATCGGTGGGCTACCATGCGCAACAAGTGCGGGCATCCTTGCTATGTACGTTCACATCTGTTAGGCTCTTTCAAAGGGTGTGACGAGAGAGAGAGAGAGAAATTAATCACCCCATCCATTCTTCCACACACACACACTCAACATTCTGTCCTTCAGCAAGGGGGGGGGGGGCCTCACCTGCCCTGAAGCATTATGGGAAACTCTGGGGGGGGGGGGGGTTTGAAATGGTTTGTTTGGAATACTTAATATGACTGTGGGACAATGCGCAAACACACACACACACACACGCTGTCTCTTTCAAGCAGATGTGTAAATAGCTTGCGCATTGATCTGCGTGTTCCCACATACATTTTTCACCTCTCATTTTTCATCCCTCTGGGTGTTTGTGTCTGTCCACATGTGCATGTGTGTTTGTGTTTGATTGATGCCTCCCGAGGTTGGTGAGTTAGTCATGCAACTAATTAATGGATTAGCTTGTGGACCGAAGGCTGGACTGGTGTATACACACACGCGCGCATATACAAAGATGAGAGAAATGGCGTTAAAGAATGCTGCATTTAATGAGAGAGGAAGGGAAGGAGAAGGAAGACATGGGGTGACATGTATAACGAGCTCTTGTACCGTCAAGATTTCTTTTCTGGAGACATTTAGAGTTCTACATATGGCAGGGAAGCGAGTAACTGGCAGAAGATTTACTGTACGGGCTGTGTGCGCATGTGTGCGCGCGTGTGATAAAGTCTGTTGTAAATAGACTGTGTCGTATCTGATAAGCTCAATGAATAGAGGGCTATAAAACAGAGCAATGAATCTAGCCAGAAATTTATAGACATGCACACACACACACACACATATTGTCCCTCTTTCATTCTATTTTTTTTTTTTTTTTTTAGTTTATTTACTCTCTAGAGCTCGGGAATGTTTTTTCAATGAGGGATCTGCCTATAATTGGAGCAGAAGTGTTTTTTTGATAAGGACAAACAACTGCAATAGTAAAGGAAGGGGAAAAAATGGAAGGATAGACAGATACAAGGTGTGGAATAAAACACAGCGCTGATGTAAATAAAATAGGAGGGATGTTGAGTTGTAAAGTTTTATTGTGGGAGAGTTTGGGAAGCATAGGGCCCTCTGGGGGCCTCCCGCTCCAGGGGCCGGTTGTTAGACTGCAGAGGTGCATGAAAGCAGATACGACTTAAGCACAAAAGAAGAGCAGCCGAGTGAGTATGATGTAACAGGCAGGTGGGTAGGTGACACATCAACACGTATAAAAATGAGGCAGACCTTATCTCTGAGGTACCGTGCCGGCAGTGGGAGAGAATCCGTAAGGTTTGGCGGCATGAGTCACGGCGGCGAAGGTAGAGTCAAAGACTATCGCGGAGGCATCGGCGCATGAGTCACAGCAGCAGCAGATGTGGTGCCGAAACCCATCACGGAGACCCTGCACTGGGATTCACAGCAGATGTTTCTTTGTTTAGCAGTTTTCCTCAAGTTGCTAATACGCCAGAGCCGCAAGTGTGAAAAATTTGGTTGCGTGCGCAGATCAGTGGTGTCAATCAATCCGAAAATAATTAAACACAAAAAATCATTGCGAGTAAATTTACTTTAAATTACAAAAATTCTCCCACAAGGTGCTATATCTGGGGTGGGGGGTGCATGTGTTTGTATGTGTGTGTGTATTTTATGATGTGTGAACAAGACCAGCTGGTAAGGGTAAACAAAGATGAAAGCTCAGTTAAAGCCAGCGGTGCGCCCTTGAAACGTGTCCCTGTTGAGCCTGACTGAGAGGAAGAGAGTGAAATAATTGTTACACTTCATGGAACTTTGTGCCAATAGTGCAAAATCTTTTATCATCTTGTTTTTTTTAAATTTACAGTTCTTTTTTTTGGACTTTTAAATACTACTAATGACAAATAACAGCTCAAGTTAATTAGATAACAGAAAAATCTAATTTACTCACTCTTGTGTTGTTTTAAATTTTAAATCAATTCTTA